>CM030363.1:253566144-253954781 GCA_017893485.1 Hemerocallis citrina | reverse complement strand
TATAAATACTAATAAGTTTAAATTGAGTTGTTCGGATTTTTAGGATCAAATAATATCAATAAGAGATCCAAGAGAGATTCAAGAATATTCAAAGAAGGAAAGTATAAAGAAAGATTGCAAAATCAAGCAAAAGAATAAGATATTCAAAAAGAGCACATGATTGATTAGTGTCCAAGAAAGCTATCAAAACCCGTTGCTATCATTCTATATTTGTGAGATTTTATTTGTATTTAATTGATTGGTGGCTGGTTAGTTTTTGGAAAAAATAAGTGGATTCGTCATGAAACAGCGCGATAACGGTCGACCGCACCTCATGAAGGTCGACCGCAGTACAGTCGACTGCACTTCATAGTTACGTAAGAAGCAGTCAACCCTTCATCTCTCGACTTTACGTCAGAGAGATGAACGGTCAACTGCACCGAAAGTGCGGTCGACCGAACTTTTGCGCTGTTCACATTTTAAAAATGTATCGTTTCTATTTTTGATCGATACACTTCCCAGTTTATATATTTGGACGAACCCACTGTATATTCTTCACCTATTACTTCTGAGAAAAATCTTCTGAACTAATCTTTCAACAATCAATCCGATTGTGTGTGATAACTATTTGTATTATTCAGTCAGGATCATTAAAGATCTTGAGCTTTTTCTTTTTCTTCCACTTCGGTGAGATTGACGGGACTTGTGTTAGAAGTCCTGTGAGTGTAATAGGTCTTCCGGCCTGAATTCGAGAATCACTGTACAAGGGTTTGATTATAGTGCAACGCTTGTGGCGGAGAATAGCTACAAGTAGGAGGTGTGGACGTAGACCTGAGGGTCGAACCACGTTATATCGCTGCGTCACTTGTGCTATCTGCGTTTGCTCTTCTTATCTCTTTTTATTTACTCTACACTTTATTTTAATTTTTTTAATTCCACACAATCACCCTATTCACCCCCCCCCCAAGGGTGATTTACACCATGAGTCCTCATACTCACTGTTTCATCATATCTTCAATTAGTGTCTATCCTTAGTTCAGTTATAATTATCAGGACCTAGAGCTAGCTTACCCTACCGGACTTAAATAACCATTGACAACGGTAGCCTACACTGGCCACTTCTTATATTTTCAATTATCAATCTTGCCGGCAATTCTGGGTCTCACCCAGCCTCTAGAAACCATACATTTCACCTTCAGAGATATTCCAGGTTACTCATAACCTCATAAATATAAATTTCATTCATTCATCTATAAGTCTCTTATTCACTTATTTATTATTTTCAATTCACCAATCTCAACAACTAGGCCACTTTTTACTCGTCCTGTTAAATATTTCAATAAGATTTCCACATAAATAAAGCTTTGCCAAAAAAAATTTAACTCCTAATTTATTTCTTATATTAACAATTTACAACACAATTTTTATACTAATTAATTCTCTAAATCTTTTATGACTATCTCGAAAAATATTCCAAATTTGTTTTCTTTAGAGAGAAACGATTGTGGAATAAATCCAAACAATCAATAATCAATGAAAGCATGTCTTCAAAAAAAAATGTATTTTACCCACAAGTTAAATCTTAAATGTGTTTATAATTATTTCAAAATATTCCATTAATATTTTAGATTAATTTAAACTCTTTTTCTCATGAAAATACATGCATTTACAAGCAAAATAATGAAAATCTCCAAAAATGGCTCTGCTCAGTGTCGAACCCAAAGTACCCCAAAAAGCACCAACAACCAATATGGCAACTCTCTGTTGGAGTAAAAGAACTTCACAAAATATGCTATAATGTTTCTGTTTACTGATTATAGAAATTTAGAGGAACTTCAAGAAAGAAAAGAAATTTACAACACAATTTTTTATACTAATTAATTCTCTAAATCTTTTATGACTATCTCGAAAAATATTCCTAATTTTTTTTCTTTAGAGCGAAACAATTGTGGAATAAATCCAAACAATCAATGAAAGCATTTCTTCAAAAAAAAATGTATTTTACCCACAAGTTAAATCTTAAATGTGTTTATAATTATTTCAAAATATTCCTTTAATATTTTAGATTAATTTAATTTTTTTCCATGAAAACACATGCATTTACAAGCAAAATAATAAAAATCTCAAAAAATGGCTCTGCCCAGTGTCAAACCTTTAGTACCCCAAAAAGCACCAACAACCAATATGGAAACTCTCTGTTGGTGTAAAAGAACTTCACAAAATATGCTATAATGTTTTATGTTTACTGATTATAGAAATTTAGAGGAACTTCAAGAAAGAAAAGAAATTCCTAAGACTTGACCCCGACACCATCTACACGGTACACAGCGCCTAACCTCACACACAAACCAGTCTTCCCAACTGGCGATTCTGTTAATTGTTATGAAATAAATAATAAGACTAAACCCCACTACGAAATGGTTCCTCACACATAGACCAATCTTCCCAACTGGAGATTCTATCAATTGTTATGAAATAAATAATGAGACTAAACCCTACTCCGAAATGTTTTTAAAAAAAACCAAAAAACAAAATAGAGATCAATCTGCACTCAAGCAGGATCGAACTCGCGACCTTGGACACTGTACACAACGCCCTCAGTCGAACGCCAAGACCATGTTCTAACTTCTCGTTCACTATCGAATCCTCTTAGAAGATAGAGACATATCTACTGTTCTTCACTCCAAATTCATTAATACAATATCGATTATAAAATCTTAACTTCTACAAATTAAACTCTACACTACAGAGAATTAACATGAAATTTCAGTATTCGACATATTCATAATTTTCCATGTTTAAGTTAATTACTAAAATGAAACATCACCAAAAATTTAACCATAACAATACAACAATGCAATTCAATGACTACACCTCATACAATTTCTCAATCCAATGTATGCTCATTTCTATTTAAGAATTTGACTTGCAACATGACATTATCACATTAGCAATTTAATAAAAAAAAATCTAACAATCGAATACATCATATACAAATTTTCTTTATATAATTTCACCTAGTTTAATTAAATTTACATGCATTTGATTTTTCAGATTAATTCACCATATAAAAAAAATATTAGATTACACCTAACATGAATTCTAATATTATCATAGCATAAAAATTAGAAACTAAAGACACCCACCTATTAGGTTGAAATCCTTGCAATTAAAACTCCTAGAAAGATCTCCAATCTTGTCCTCTAAAATCGGAGCTCCAAGAAAATCCACAACAAGAACTCCAAGCCCATAGTAAAATGGTTTGCAAACAAAACAAAAATTGTAATGGAAATCCTTCACTGTGGCCGGAAGTGGAGGGGGTATTATAAAGGAAACGTAAATGAATGGTTTTAATAAACTACCCACTAATCAAATAACTACCCATTACTTTCATTAACCACCAATAATTCCCCCCCCCCCCCCCCCCCCCCCCCCCACCACACACACACACACACACAAACCACTATACAATAAACTCAAATCAAAACTTTGTTTCCCTCCAATGCAAACTAGTAGTTGACACGTGCAATGCACGTTTTAATAAATATAGTGTTTTTAAAAGTAAAAATTCAGACGTAGTCTGGATTTGATCTAAAACCTCATTTACAATAGTTATACACGTGCGTTGCACGGGTTGGTAGATGAACAAATTACACTAAGGCCTTCTCCCATTATAGTAGTAGAGATTTGCCCGGTCAACAAGAGTGTGAAATGCACGGGTTTGAGAAGAGGGGTGTGCACCTACAATGCACACCACAAATTTGGAATTTTATTTAATTATAAGTAGCATATATTACTCAAATTAATATAAATTTAATAAAACTAGTTTTTTTTTAAAGTTTTTTATGCACAAATAAAAATAAACATACGCACTTCATTAATTTTATTTTTTAAAAAGAATACAACCAACACATGCACTGCAAACACGTGCATCGCACGTATCAATAAATATTCAAATACAAAAATGGATTGAGCGACGGAGAAATGTTAATAAATAATTTAAATACAACATACGTAAAAAAAATTATAATGTTACAAATATTACACGTAACAGTAAAAAATACGTGTGTGTAAATGGAGAGCAAAATTGTCATAATTCAATTTTGCGGGGTGTTACAGATACAATTTTGTTTGCCAATGGAGATGTGAGGGAAACCATGGTGATTAAAGGCTTACTATATTGCTTTGAGGCATGGTCGAGCCTGAGGGTGAATTTTCATAAAAGTGCCATCACAACATTCGCCCTACCTAAGGGGAGGAGGCAATTTATGCAATGACACTCAACTATAAGGTGAAACACTTCCCAATCAAGTATCTTAGCCTTCCATTGAGGTTAGGAAGACTGCAAAAGTCTAATTGGCTACCTCTTATCGACAGAATTGAAGGAAGACTTACTAGTTGGGCAGGAAAGTCACCATCTCTGGCAGGGATGGTGGTACTGTTGAATTCGGTCCTTTCAAGGCTACCAACCTATTACATGTCCTGCTTCGAACTCCCTAAATGGGTGATCCAAAGGATTAACCGTGTTAGAAAAAAGTTCCTGTGGAAGAGTGCATACACTGGAGGAAAAGGGTTTCACCTCATTAAATGGGGCAGAATTTGCAAGCGAAAGGAATTTAGCGGCCCTGGAGTTATCGATCTGAAAGAAATGAATCTTGCGCTGCTTAGTAAGTGGTGGTGGAAGGTGTTCCACCCAAAGGGAGAAAGCTAGCAAGGGCCAATGTCCCAGTGCCTCCAGGGTGATTTAGGGGGGGGGGGGGGGGAATAGGGTGAATGTGCTGAATAAAAAAATAATTAAAATAAAGTGCAGAGTAAATAAAAAGAGTTTAAGAAGAGCAAACGCAGATAGCACAAGTGACGCAGCGATGTAACGTGGTTCGACTCCCAGGTCTACGTCCACACCTTCTACTTGTAGCAATTCTCCGCCACAAGCGTTCCACTATACTCAAAACTCTTGTACAGTAATTCTCGAATTCAGGCCGAGAGACCTATTACACCCACAGGACTTCTAACACAAGTCCCGTCAATCTCACTGAAGTGGAAAAAGAAAAAAAAACCTCAAGATCCTAAATGATCCTGACTGAAGAATTTAAAAAGAATGTCACACACACTCAGATTGATTGTTGAAAGATTAGTTCAGAAGATTTTTCTTAGAAGTAATAGGTGAGAAATACTCAGTGGGTTCGGCCAATTAAACTGATTGGGAAGTGTATCGATCAAATTTGGAAACGATACATTCTGAAAATGTGAACAGCGCAAAGTGCGGTCGACCGCAATCTTGGTGCAGTCGACCGGTCATCTCTCTTGCGTAAAATAGAGAGATGAAGGGTCGACTACTTCTTACGCAACTGAGAGTTGCAGTCGACAGCAATGTGGTCGACCGTCATGAGGTGCGGTCGACCGGTATCGCGCTGTTCATACCGAATCAACTTTATATTTTTACCAAAGGAACTAATCAACCAATTTTACACAGATTTAAATCTCACAAATATAGAACGATAGCAACTGGTCTTTGGTAGCTTTCTTGGACACTAATCAATCAACTGTTTTTTTTTGAATATCTTCTTCTTTTGCTTGATTTCTCAATCTTTCTTTATTACTTTCCTTCTTTGAATATTCTTTAATCTCTCTTGGATCTCTTATGGATATTATTTGATCCTGAAAATCTGAACAACTCAATTTAAACTTATTAGTATTTATAGACACGTTTTGTGCACACCAAATTAAGAGTCAACACACGGCAGAGGGTTCAGAGCCATAGGAGTTAGAATGTAAAGGAAGGTTTCTGGTTTTGGAGGAGTGCTTCTAATTAAGACCTATCAGATATATTGACACTGCATTAAGCCATCCTTGGGTAATGGGAGGAATGTGGTAACTGGTGGGACTGCTGGTGTGGGTGGGGATGACCCACTCAAGACGGTATTCGCGGAACTACACGAGATGGTCATCTAAACCGTTGGGATCAGTTAGATCGTAATGGCGTAATGAGGTCTGTGAAGAAAAATAATTTTGGGGAAAATAATTCTTATTCTTCTTGTTGTTTTTCCTTTGCTGTATACATCTATATATAGAATTACATTCTTGGAGAAGAAGAAAAAAGATTGAGAGAAGATTGGGGAGATGAGAGATTTGGGGAATCTGTTTCCTGTATATTAGGAAACAGAATATACAATTGCTATATTTCAACACTCTCCCTCAAGTTGATGCATAGATATCGAACATGCCCAACTTGTCAACAAATTTCAAGAATAGCCGAGTCGAAACAGCCTTGGTTAGGATATCTGCGAGTTGATCTTCTGACTTCACTTTGGATATCTCAATAACTTTCTCATCTAATTTTTCTTTGATGAAGAATCTGTCCACCTCTACATGTTTCGTCCTATCATGCTGAACTGGATTAGCCGCAATATCACATGCCGCTTGACTGTCACAATACACCTTCATAAATTCCTTTGGACCATAGCCTAAGTCCTGCAATAGGAGTTTCAACCATAAAGCTTCTGTTATACTCAAAGCTACTCCGCGATACTCAGCCTCTGCACTAGAGCGTGCAACAACATTTTTCTTCTTGCTCCTCCATGTAACTAAATTTCCTCCAACAAAGGTAAAATATCCTGAAGTGGAGCGCCTATCGATTGTAGATCCTGCCCAATCAGCATCAGTATATGCCTCAACCTTCAAGTGACCATGTTTCGCAAATAAAACTCCTTTTCCTGGGGCTGACTTAATGTATCTCATAATTCTCATTACTGTGTCCATATGTTGTTCCCGAGGTGCATGCATAAACTGACTTACCACACTTAAAGCATATGACAAATCTGGCCGTGTATGTGCAAGATACATTAGTCGTCCAACCAATCTCTGATATCTTTCCTTATCACAGGGCACTTGATCAGGTTCATTGCATAGCTTTAGTCCTTCTTCCAATGGTGTACTAATCGGTTGACAAGCGGACATTCCAGTTTCCTTCAATAAATCGAGAGCATATTTTTTTTGAGAAAGAAATATCCCCTTTCTTGAGCGAGAAACTTCAATACCAAGGAAGTATCTCAAAGGACCAAGATCTTTCATTTCGAACTCTTGTGACAAGTAGTTCTTTAATGCCTTCATCTCCTCAGGATCATCTCTAGTTACTATCATATCATCAATATAAATAATAAGAGCAGTAATTTTACCTCATTTTCTTTTTAGGAATAGAGTATGATTAGAATTACTCTGATCGTATCCGAATGTCCTCATTGATTTTGTAAATCACCCAAACCAGGCTCTTGGCGACTGCTTTAGTCCATACAATGCTTTCTCCAGACGACATACTTTGTTGCTGTGTTGGACTGGTCTGTTCGACCCTGGTGGAAGAACCATATAGACTTCTTCTGTCAATTCTCCATGCAAAAATGCATTCTTCACATCAAATTGCTCCAACGGCCAGTCAAGATTTGCAGCAAGTGACAGTAGAACTCGAATAGTGTTGAACTTTGCCACAGGTGCAAATGTTTCATCATAATCAATTCCATAAGTTTGAGTGTACCCTTTGGCAACCAGCCTTGCCTTGTACCGCTCTATCGAACCATCCGATTTATATTTCACTGTATAAATCCATCTACATCCTACTGGCTTCTTCCCTGCTGGCAGCTCGACTATCTCCTAAGTCTCATTCTTCTTCAAGGACTTCATCTCCTCATCCATAGCTGATTTCCACCTTGGATCGGCTAAGGCTTCCTGCACACTGTTAGGAATAGATACAGCAGATAATTGATTCACAAATGACTTATTTGATTCAGACAATCGGCGAATGGACACATAATGACTCATGGGGTATTTGGCTTTACTAGTGGGATTAGGCTCGTAAGTGGGTTTTGGGATACCTCTAGTAGTACGGTTTGGAAGTTCTCTTCTTGGAGCTTCGGACAGCGATGATGATTGGTTTTGGGGTTCTGCTGGGAGTAGAGATAGATCTGATGGTACTAGTGGTGGAGATGGTTCAGATGGTGCTGGTGGTGGAGATGGCTCATCTTCATGGAGGTTCGGCACTGACTGCAGATCTTCGTGGAAATTTTCGTCCTCAACCAACAAGTCTTCATTCGAGTGATCGTCAACCAACAAGTCTTCATTCGAGTGATCGTCATTACTTACATCCTGATTTTCTCCCCTTATATCTGATTGTTCAGTTTGAATAGTAACCACTTCATCATAGGCAAGAGTTTGAACTTCACTTCGGTACTCCTCCTGAAGTTCAACCTCAGAGGAAAAATACATCTCATCTTCATGGAACACCACATCCATAGTCACAAACATCTTTTGAGTTGGTGGGTGATAGCACCGATACCCTTTCTTATTCTGTGCATATCCCACGAAAATACAGCGGACAGCTCGAGGAGTTAACTTATTGTGTTCATGTTGATGAAGATGAACAAATGCAACACACCCAAACACACGACTGTTGGTGCATTCACAGCTTCAGTTAATGCTTGAAATGGTGTGAGGAAATTTAGGATATTAGAGGGAACTCGATTGATTAAGTATGCAGCAGAAGCAAGGGCTTCTCCCCAATAAATGAGTGGCATATTCCCATGGATGAGAGAAGCACGGACCACTTCAAGCAAGTGTCTATTTTTTCTTTCTGCAACCCCATTCTGTTGAGGTGTATACGAGCATGTAGTCTGATGAACAATTCCGTGTTCCACCAAATATTGTTACAGATTTGAACTCAGGTATTCTCCGCCATTATCACTCCTAAGAACTTGAATCTGTGATTTATACTGAATCATAACATGCTTGTGAAATTTCTGAAACAAACCACTAACTTCACTTTTCGACTTCATCAGACAAATCCAGGTCATACGGGTACAGTCATCAATAAAGGTCACAAACCATTTGGCTCCTCCAAATGTAATGGTTTTGGATGGACCCCAAATATCAGAATGAATAATCATAAAAGGTAGGGAGCTTTTACTTGGACTTGGAGGAAAAGAGACACGATGACCTTTTGCTAGTTCACACACATCACACCGAAAGGCAGATATATCTAACTTCAAAAATAAACTTGGAAATAATTTCTTCAAATAACGAAAAGAAGCATGCCCTAGACGTCGATGCCATAGCCAAATATCTGATTTCTTCTTCTCATCTTCGGATCCTTCCACACTTAGAGCTTGAGTCAACTTGCTCGAACATTCAGATTCTAAATCCAGGTAATAGAGCTTTCCGTGCCTAACCCTATAACCAATCGTCTTGCGAGTCCGAATATCCTTAAACACACAATGGGAAGGCCAAAAGACTACAATACAATGTAAGGCAGTAGTTATGTGAGCAACAGATAATAGGTTGAAATTCAAGGATGGCACAACTAGGGCAGTATCTAAGGTTAGGTTGTTTGTGAGATGTATGGTACCCTCACCACTAATAGTGGCAGGATCACTATTGGCAGTGGACACAGTCGATTTAGTGGATGGTTGAAAATTTTGAATTTGTCTAGAATCAAAAGTCATATGATCGGTAGCACCCGAATCAATTATCCATGCACTATTCATAACAGAAGCAGAAATATTAAATACCTTTCCATCATTACCTGCAGCCGTGACTAATGTAGAGGCGAGTCCAATACTCTTCTCAGCTCTATCAGTTTGTCCCATGGTAGCGCCACAAAAGGAAAAAACAATGGATCTGATCTTCAGCAACCAATAGCACACAGCACAACTTGATCAAGAACAGCTTCAAGTCTTCAACAACCAGCAAAACAGCAACAATCCAACACCCAAACAGCAACTCCACAGCAGATCAGAACACCAAACAGTAGATGAGGCAAACACCAACAGTAGATGAGGCAACCACCAGCAAACATCAAACACTAGCAAATAGCAAACACCAACCACCAGCAAACAGCATGAACAGCAAATCAATAGATTCTTCAATCAAAGTCAGATCTGTATATATCTAGATCAACAGCAAAGTTCTCTGACGGATGCGGCGATCTGAATAGATCTGAATAGTCGGATCTGGATCGGATGCAGCGGAGAGTAGAAGAATATATCTGGATCTGAATAGATCTAAGTAGAAGAAGCTGACGGCAACGGGGATGACGGTGGCTACCACCTGGTTGGGTGGTAGTGGCTGACGGTGCGACGGCGAGCGGTGACGGCGGCCAGGGAACGATGACGATGGGATCAGGGTCGACGACGGGATCAAGGTCGACGACGTACAGCAGAGAATCGGGGTCGACGACGAGAAAGATGATGACGATGATCAGGGTCGACGGGAAGACGATGACAATGATCAGGGTCGACAACGGGATCGGGTTCGACGATGGGGAATTTCGACAAGATTGGGATCGGGGTTTTTTTAGATCAAGAAGATGAGTGATCAAGATCCTCTTCTTCTTCGCCTAGGATTTTTAGGCTCTGATACCATGAAGAAAAATAATTTTGGGAAAAATACTTCTTATTCTTCTTGTTGTTTTTCCTTTGTTGTATACATCTATATATAGAATTACATTCTTGGAGAAGAAGAAAAAAGATTGAGAGAAGATTGGGGAGATGAGAGATTTGGGGAATCTGTTTCCTGTATATTAGGAAACAGAATATACAATTGCTATATTTCAACAGTCTGGGCTCCTACGTTTAATTCACTACCGAACTCACCGTAGGGACAAGTGGATGACTTGATCGCTTACTTGGAGAGGAGTTGTTCGGTGAGGACCAAATTACAAGTGGCGGACGGACATCGCAAAGAATGGGAAGTTCTCGGTATGATCATTATATGCATGTCTCAACTTCAAGCGGAGGCTTTATTGCTGGCTATAGCTACTACTATTTGGACAATTTAGATAAACTGAAACAACCTCTATTCAAAGTTTTATCTTGTCTTGGTCGACGAAAGTTAGAGTGAGGTGAGGATCTCAGAGACATTCCCTGCTGTGACATACATACGAGGATCAGGAGATAAGAGTTTGGACTTTGGATCGATGCCAGAGTAGGCCTGCAAGGTCATCAGGAGACAGTGGTGATGCGAACCTACCACACAAGGTTAGTTGGCGGATTTCATTTCCTCTCCAGTTCGTGGTGATGAGATGCGAACCTACCACACGGGCGAAACACAAATCCAATAGGGACCATTCCCCTAAGCCACTGAGGATGTCTTGATGAATAAGATCCACCAAAATTTCAATTAGAACCTTAATTTACAACTACTTGCTCTTAACAACGACCTCCCCCATCGTGGCCAATGAAGAGAAGGGCTTTGAAATCTGCCCACAATCCTCTCCCCTCTGTCCCGCAGATAAGACTATGGAAACCGGCTCAATGTCAGCAATGAAAAGTGGTTCCCTGCTGCCAACCACCATAATGCGCGAGAGACAATCAGGGCCAGACCTCAGTTCTCGGGGGCCAGGCAAAAGGCTAAAATAATTATTTTTGGAAGGCCGTAATTACAATATAATTTTTTTATGTACAAAATATGTGTCTATATTTACAAGAAAAATACAAATTTTGGAATCCCTAAAATTACAAAAAAAATTGAGGGCCTGAAGCAGCCGCCTCACCTACCTCAAGGTGGGAGCCGGCCCTGGCGACCATAAAAACTAACCTTGAAAACACCAACATCCTGTGCCTCCCAGAATTTTTTGTCGTACTGACCCACTTTTTGAAAATTTTTGGGGGTCTGACCCACTTCTGAAAACAATTAGCTATCTGACCCAGTTTTGGACACGTCAGCATTAGCCGTCATTGAAAATAACAGCATGGGTTATTTATATGTCGTTATTTCAATAACGGCATCATTTTACAATTTATTTTGCATGTCATTTTTTGGAGTAATGTCGTTTTTTGGAGTAACGGCATCATTATATTTCTCATTCAAGTGTTGAATCATCTAACTTGGAAAAAATTCTAAGTGTTGAAATAACTTAGAAATAATGCCGTTATCCCCAAGAACGACATTTAAATCACTGATGCCGTTATTGGAGATAACGACATCAGTTATAATACAATAAGATGTTGCATTTGTTTTGGAACAACGGCAACATATCATTTTATTATAACCGATGCCGTTATCTCCAATAACGGCATCAGTGATTCAAATGCAGTTTTTGAGAATAACGGCATTATTTCTAAGTCGTTTCAGCACTTAGAATTTTTTTCAAATTCACACTTGTATGAGAAATATACTAATGTCGTTACTCCAAATAACTGCATGCAAAATAAATTGTAAAATGATGTCGTTATTGAAAATAACGGCATATAAATAACCTATGCCGTTATTTTCAATAACGGCTTATGCTGAAGTGTCCAAAACTGAGTCAAATCGCTAATTATTTTCGAAAGTGGGTCAGACCCCCAAATATTTTCAAAAAGTGGTCACTACAGCAAATCTTTCTGCCTCCCACTACACTGCAATAGAATGTTTTTGTGTATCTACTGAATCCTTTAGGTTCCTAAACAGCTGGATAAGATTTTCCAGAGGAATCTACATAATCTAGTGGATTCACAACCGAATGGCTGGCGTAGGGTCCAAACCCGATTCAAACACAATACGTGATCATGACCAAGAATACATAGACGAAGGAATACTTAAAATTCTATAACATCAAAATGCATTCACATGTGATAAAGAAACAAATACCAGTGCATTAAATCTGAGAAAACATATAGAGATGATATCAAACAAGTTGCGAAAAATAAATTAACTGATGTGAACATATCTTTATAAAAAAAAATACATCACAATTTCCATACGCATGTAAAACAACAAGCAGCAGCAGATAAAGGATCATTCCTTTCCTTTATTGTTAGCTTTACAGAAAGAACTTATGGACCACAGATTCAATGTATAACAACACCACCCCCCCATCTCTTCCACTAACCTTCAATGTCATGATCATGCAGGAGGTGAGGTGGATGTCTTTTAGCCGCCTTGCCCGCTGAAGAGAATCTCATAATCCACAGCCGCTACTAGAAAGATCGGCTTATTTGTGGTCACAAATAGATTTTAGAGTTAATTACGGAAACTGTTCCTGAAGTCGTTCGGGAAAATATATTTACACTAACTAAATAGCTCGGCTAGTAACACTTTTACCCCCCAAAATTATTATCCTCCATTCAAACTGTTAAACTTTAAACTTTTTATGCACTTAAATAACCAATGTAAATAATAGAGATGTTTCTGTAATTAACCTTAAATGTTAAATATTTGTTCCGATACTCCCAGGGATGAAGCCATAATTTTTTTCTCAGGAGGACCAACTAACAAACAACCTAACCATTTTTGTCCCAGCTAAAAATACTTGGCAGCATTCATTTAGCAATTTCTTTTTTTTTGATGAATCGGATAGAGCCAAAAGGCTCCAGCCATCAAAAATATATTAATCAATAAAACAGTAATAATACAAACAAGCATCAATGGTTTTACAAGAGGTAAAACAGAAATAAACGAGTAAAAGAGAAATACAATAACAATAATCCATCCAGAGGGCAAAAACACGGCAAGAATCACCATCCAGAAACCAGCGAGCGAAACAAGCAGCCCAGAGACTCGAGCGGCCGATCCAAGACAACAGGGGGAAAACCTCTCCACGACGACGACTGACTCCACTAGCAGTCTAGAAAGACTCTAGAGGCTCAACGGCGAAAAGACACTGCCACCACCGGAGATGTCAACGAGCAGTCGCTGCGCGACAGAGCGCAGGCTGAAAAGCAGACACAGAGCCTGCTTTCCTCGCAAGAAGGCGGGCACTCACACGAATATTGGAAAGATAAAAAACTTTCTTATTGTAACATGTATTGTGCACACAAAAAAGGGTCAATTAAGTAACTTTAAAATAGGTTCACCATATGTTCTACGATATTAATTGTGTTCCAAATATGTAGGTTTTCGGTTTAACCACTAAAATTAAAATTAAATTTAACTCGAGTTACTCTATATGAAAAAGGGATAGATTAGGGTGGAGAAATATTAAAAAACGAATACAAAATTCTATTAACTAAGGGTGTTTTTTTTTAATTTTTGGCTGACGAAACCTGGGTAGCCTTGGCCTGTGACCTGTCCAAGCACCTTTACTGCTTCATCCCTGGATACTCCACATCTTTACTGGCTCGCAGAAGCTTACCTCTCCTTTCCGATCAGCCAATCACTTTTAGTGAACGACCACCAAATTGGTAATTAACTTCAGCTAAGCTATTTTGAAAATAACTCTTCTTTATACCCACGGTTTCAAAATTGTAGAAATTCATATTGCTTTTATATCTTTGTATAGAAAAATTGAAACAAACATCACATAACCGAGCTATATATCACATTTTGAGAGCTTCATTATGTGATAATTAGAGCGTCTTTGTGTTGTTTGTCTTAATACGAGGGGGGTAATCACAATTTTGAAACTAAGTGGGTATAAATTTGTTCGGAAGTAGGATAGGATGGCCGGATGGCCCAAAGCACTTTTGTCAACATGATACTCACCAAGCATCAGCAAATAACTATCACTGAAACAAAAATGTTATTGCTACCAACACTAAGAATGGTACATGTACAAGCTGTTAGAGGCAGCACAAGCAATTGTGTTGGCGGTTGGATGCCAAGCCAAATGAATCAATTTGGATTTCAAGTCGTAGGGGATACCGTTACTTTCAAAGCTTGGAGTGTCATGCCCTGTCCGGAAATGGGGAAGGGAAAAGGAGATAATGTTAGAAGGAAGAAGGAAAAATGGTGCAGGCAACTTACACAATGAAAACAAACTGACCTCGTCGACTGTGTCCAAGAGAAAAGCTGGTGAACAATCTTGGAGCTTTAAGGGCAGGCTGAGGTTCTGATATCCTGGGCAGGAATTAGAAAGAGACTAGTGTTACTACTTGCTCTAGAGGTACACAACCCTATAGCTACTGAATGATATTCTTGTTCAGCTCAAACAATAACAGGAATTATTATGAAGACTGAAATGATAGTAATGATCGTCTCATTATTGATGTATATTCATGCACCCCAAAAGTAAAGGTGCAAGGGGCATCCGCTTGTCAACTAGTTTGTGATTACACACAAGTTCATAAAAGTCTCATTTGTATGTAGTTGTTCCAAAACAAAGGTCATATGTAGTTGTGCTGTCTGTCTCTCTGACACTTAGCTTAGTGACCCCTGATCCTGTCTCTGCCAATGCTGATGCTGTTTATGGTGCTACTGATGGTCTGGGTGCTGATCCTATCTCATCTCCTTTGGAATCGATTTCAGCTTTGTCTCAACATGATCAAGAATACATTACGGGTGTGCTTTTGGTGTCTTCTCTGCAATCAGCATATGAAAGGAATGAGATTACTAGTGATAGGAGTCCTTTAGTTGTGCTTGATCCCTGAGATGTAGGGTCTTTATTTTGGGTGGTTTTTTTATAGCTTCTGTAATCTTTCTTGCTACTTTCCTAATTTTCTCTGCTGGAATTTTTTGAAGCTTATAGCTTCTTTAGCACCAGAGAGCTAACTGGGTTTTTTTTTTTTTTTTGTATCCTGATACTATGTTATATTTTGGTTTTAATGCAATTGTTGGTTGGAATCCTTATGGGATTCTATCCCTTTATCCACAAAAAAAAAAGGCCATACATAACCTATTGTATTTACTATTGTATTAGTAATGATGCATCATGAACTAGATGTAATATGAAACATGTATGGAAGAAATAGCTTATATCCAAAGCGATTTCCTATGTACAATCATTTAATGAAGATTGAAGAGTATGGCACCAACTACTAAGATTTATCAGTGAACCAAATAGATAAGGATACAGCGAACCTACAGAGTCTCGGAAAAATAATTGTCTGAAGTAGAATCATAAAATAGAAATGGATGAACTAGTAACAATGTTAAAAAGGGACTGTAGACTGTGGGGCAATGTGTGTCAGCACATATGCACATATACCGGGCGCGTGTGAGGTCAGTGGGTGTGGGAGGCTGACAGCTGATGATCTTTAAGCTTAATAATGATGACAAAACAAATAAACAAATGAAAAACTGCAATAAGCTAATAACATTATCCCTCCCATGCAGTAACAGTCAAGTATCGCTAACAAGATAACATATGCATCACAGAGTAGGATCTGCTCTCCACTTGGTGGATGCTGCAACAAAAATTGTTTTTAGTTGTAAGAACTAAGATCGTTAATTTGTAATCTTTTTCAGTCCCTTTTATGTTAAAGAATGTCAGAAAAGAGGAACACTGAATACCTATTTGGGGTTCGGCTAGCTTCCAGTGCAATTCCACCATTGGGTCCGTCATCAGAGGAGAAAATTTTGAAAGTATTGCTATCAGGAGTAAAAGTAGAAAGTGATAGTAAGTTCAAAAACCACAAAAAAAAGGCAATGAAAAAGAAGATGATATTGGCACTAACTTGAACTTGTACATGAAGAAAAACAAACCTGTATGAGCCACTAGCAAAATGACGCCCATCCCTGCTGAGGCAGCAATCAAATTTGTCGAAAATCGCATCACTATTATAGAGCTCAGTTAACTGCGAATATATTAACCATATCTTTAGAGTAACATATTCACTTGAACAATCAACATCTTACTCGTGTTGTTCCCAGGCTAACCAAAAAAAATAAAATAAAAACCAGAACACAACAGCAACATTGATTACAATTCTAATCATGTATCATTATTCACAACAATATTAGCAATAATGATAATACTGTGTTTGCCTTGAAAAGAAAATGTCCAATATTGTTGTGAAAAAGAAAATGTGCGTTTGTTTTAGTATTCAGAATTTCATTTTCAGAAAACTCTATTCTGAGTTGGCGTTTGTTTTAAGTGTTTTTCCCAAACAATATTCAGAATACTCATACCCCCTATTTTCCAAAACACCTCCTTTACTCTCTTCTCACAGCAACTACAAAGCAAGAGAGCTGGTGGCGCACGACGGGGGAGTTATTATATATATATTATTATTATATATATTATTATTATTATTATATATTATTATTATTATTATTATTATTATTATTATTATTGTTATTATTATTATTATATATTATTATTATTATTATTATTATTATTATATAGATTATTATTTATTATATATATTATTATTATTATTATATATATTATTATTATTATTATTATATATATTATTCTTATTATATATTAGTATTATTATTATTATTATTATTATTTATTATTATTATTATTATTTATTATTATTATTATTATTATTATTATATATATTATTATTATTATTATTATTATTATATATATTATTATTATTATTATTATTATTATTTCAAATTGATATTCAAAATTGTCAGAAATATAACAGAACAGCTTTTAAACTCTCTTTTTCAGAAAAACAGCTATCAGATAATAGTTTTCGGCTAAAAATATAACCGAACAGCTTTGAAACACTCTTTTTCAGAAAAACAGCTTTCAGAATACAGTTTTCAGCTAGAAATATAACCGAACAGCTTTTAAACTCTCTTTTTCAGAAAAACAGCTTTCAGATAACAGTTTTCAGCTAAAAATATAACCGAACAGCTTTTAAACACTCTTTTTCAGAAAAACAGCTTTCAGAATACAGTTTTCAGCTAGAAATATAACCGAATAGCTTTTAAACTCTCTTTTTCAGAAAAACAGCTTTCAGATAACTGTTTTCAGCTAGAAATATAACCGAACAGCTTTTAAACACTCTTTTTCAGAAAAACAGCTTTCAGAATACAGTTTTCAGCTAGAAATATAACCGAACAGCTTTTAAACTCGCTTTTTCAGAAAAACAGCTTGTTTTCAGCTAGAAATATAACCGAACAGCTTTTGAACTCGTTTTTTCATAAAAACAGCTTTCAGATAACAGTTTTCAGCAAGAAATATAACCGAACAGCTTTTAAACTCTCTTTTTCAGAAAAACAGCTTTCAGATAACAGTTTTCAGCAAGAAATTAACCGAACAGCTTTTAAACTCAGTTTTTCAGAAAAACAGCTTTCAGATAACAGTTTTCAGCAAGAAATATAACAGAACAGCTTTTGAACTCGTTTTTTCAGAAAAACAGCTTTCAGATAACAGGGATCAGCTAGAAATATAACCAAACAGCTTTTAAACTCGTTTTTTCAGAAAAACAGCTTTCAGATAACAGTTTTCAGCTAGAAATATAACAGAACAGCTTCTAAACTCTCTTTTTCAGATAAACAGCTTTCAGAATACAGTTTTCAGAATACAATATAAACAAACAGCTTTTAAACTCACTTTCAGAATAACTCTATTCAGAATACTCTATTCAGAAAACTCTATTCAAAATATCAAAACAAACGCACTCTTAGTTCTTTAAATGGAAGCTCAAAACCACCTATTCAACTGACTTGGTGTAGGGTGCTCTCACCAAATATCAAATCAATTACCAATGGACTAGTGCACATCTTCTGAGGTAACAAGACTTATTATGATCTGTGTCACTTTAAAGTGTCAACAAATGAATTCAAATAAGTTTTTGAGGTTTCTCCCATATTCTATTGGAGCAGAGAGTTTGGTAAACACTATTCCAACATTGCGCATGCAAGAAAATACAACTACCGTATATTACGTCATATAAGTAATGTGTTTATTATAGAAAAGAGTCAATAATGCAAGGCCTCAGTACCCAAATGGAGGTGCGCAAATTAATGTGTTTATCAAGCAATTAGAACTTAGCACACATGTCGTGGTGGCATACCGAATTAAAATATTTATTGTTTATTTTCTAGTTTTTGTCATCTAATTCTACAAATGTTTATCTAAACTCAACACTTAAGGTTTTTACTGTCATAATATATATGACGGATGGGAGATACAAAATTGGTGGTTTATGATCGCTTGTCATTGAAAAGATATGACTACTATGAAAAGTTGTGACAGCTATTTTTGCACCTCCAAACTCTATATATACTATCAAACTTAATAGTTTTCAATACACAAATTATTTCCTCTTCTCTAGAAGGATCTTTGGGCTTGCTTCTCGCAGATTCTCGTGGAGTTATTTGTTGTCTCTAAAGAGGATATCTGTCTGCAACTTATAAGCAGCCTCAGAAGAGTGAAAACAAATAAATCATCAAAGTAAGTGTCCGATGTGCATCAATGTCTCAATCTCTGATTCCAAAGTTACATATTTTCCAACTTATTTGCCAGCATGTCTAAAGCAAGAATAAAGCAGGAATGCATGCATGTCATATCCAAAATTTGAAACAAATTCTCATGAAGTAGCGGTTTACAATGCCAGTTAAGAATCAATTTGGTGAATAAAAGTTGAGTAATTTAAATCCTAAGTATTTGTAGAACTTCTCGCCCTTAAATCTTAAAGTACCTTTTATTTAAAAACCATCACTTAAAGGCCACTAGTGAATAAGAACCAGAAAAACTAAATCTTATCTTCGGTTAGCTCTTACACATCAAATCTCTGACTAGCCATGCTTTGAAGATCCGGATGAAAGGAAAAAAGAACCAGCATGTGGTAAAATTAAAATGTTGAGATGGACAATTGACAATTTAAAAGCCAGGATAAAATAACTCTGCTGAAAATCAGAGGGAGCTCTAATTGAGCATAAAAAAAGGAGAATTGTGAGATCGTGTGCAATGAAGGTTGATGTTTTTCGGAATGATAAATCAATAGTTAAATGTGAAGCTAACAGATATGGATTGAGGATATCACAAATAGCGTTCTGATTAAAAAACAGAGGGAGCTCCAACTGAGCATAAAAAGAAGGAGATTATCGAGAACATGTGCAATGGAAGTTGATGTTTTAGGAACGAAAAATCAATAGCTAAATGAGAAGCCAACAAACACAGATTGAGGCAGTTACAAATCTCTCTCTCTCTGCTTATGTTATCTTTCTTACAGTCATTAGTTGCTTAAGTAGATTTAGAGGTCAATAAGTGCTATGGCCTAACACCTCTCCTGCGGATACCACCTCAAATGTTATCTTTCTAACAATCGTTAATTTAGTAGATTAAGACGTCAATCAAGTGTGATAGTCTACCAGAAAAAAGAAATGTAATCATAAAAATGGACTATAGTTCAAAATGAACCATTTATGTCTCACATCAAATCTAAATATATTCTATTATTTTCATGGATTCATCTTCTTTTCACTAATACCGTGGTGGTTCTAGAGGACCTTCTTCACTAGGCGGTTTTAGATTAATGGCTTCCCCCTAGGGAGCTTCTACTTTCTTTGCTCAATTTCATGAGAACCAATGAATAAAAGAGAAAGGTTTTTGGGATGGTAAGTAGGCTGCAATTAGCTTTAAAATATAGAAGGAAATTAACTGAAGGATTCGACTTCAAGACAGAATAGAAGGTCCACCCTTTATGACACTTCGCTCAACTATCAATTTTTGGATGGGTCTCACTGGAAAGCAGTAATAAGAAAGGACAAGAATCTGGTCATTGAAGACTGAAGAAAACATTTAATCAGTCCCTTCGTCACCAATGGTCAAAGGGGAGGAGCTTTTACCTAAATATGGAGACTGAGACATAGAATTAAAAATATTCAAGGGCAATAAGTCCGTAGTTGTGTGGATGAGAGGATATGGCTTTTGTGTGAGAAGTGAGATTGATTAATTTAGTTTGTTATGTAATAAACTTTTAGTATATGTTTTAATAACTCTCTCTTTAGACAAAGGAGGGGGAGGGGAGGGGCAACCAAATGCCACCATCTGTTGTAGAAATATAAAAATAAAAAGTATCAGTTGTACATAGAAAAGAATAAGAGGAAACTTCGGTTCTTTCGAATAATCTCAGGATTCATTGACTCTTTACAAGTACAGAATTTTTTCCTTGACAAGATTAGACACAAATGTTTAGTGCTCATGCATCAATCAGTTGAATCCATCTGATTACATAATTTATAGGTAATTGTTGGACATCAAGCTTAACAAAATCTGACAAATAAAACAAAATGAAAATTTTGATAAAATAAAAATAAAATAAGGTCATGGACATAATTTTAGCAAGTGGGAATTTTGGGATTTATTTCAACAAGGAATTGCGTCCAACAAAAATCAAAATACCAACAATAATTGAGCTACAATAATTGAGCCTTTATCCCCAATCTTTGGATTTGGACAGTCAATATTCAAAAGCATGAGGTAAACATTTTGAAACCCTATACCATTTTACCTTTCCTTTAGACTCTTTCAATCAAGAGAAAATTGGACAGTTTCTCCTAAGAGGCAATGTGTTTATAGCCTTTATCCCATATCTTTGGCATGTCTGTAGATAAAGAAAATCATACGCGAGGGAAGAACATTTGAAAATAGAATCTTCATATAATCTTGGCCTTTCCTCAAGACTCGAGTGTTGGGAAACTACAATGATTGCTCCTAGGTTGCAATAAGTTTAATACTTTATATATTATGTGACTAAATATCATTCATGCCCAATTCGGTTCATCAATGACTTTATGGTGTGTTAAATTAGTACTATAGTTAGAGTTACTTTAGTCCCTTATCAGAAAGATAAATCTCGCATTCATCTCCTATATAAGGAGGCACTATATCCTCTTATTTTGATACCAATAAATTATTATTTTCCCTCTCTCTGATAGTGTGAAATTAATAAGGTATCAGTGCGGAAAAATTTCAAAAAAAAAAAAAAAAAAAAACTCACATCCAAATTTCTTAGCCCTAATAAAAAAGAGGCAACATTCACTGCACCCTCCTTCTCCTTCCTCCCGTCATCTTCCTCAAACAAACCACAAAACCTAAATCTCCAAACCCACAACAACAAAAAAACCCTAACCCCAACAGCCACTCCACCCTTTACAAAACCGTAACCTAATCACCTCTCCCAACCGCCGCCACCATTGCTGCACTTTGACTCCCATCTCTGATGCCCTTACCCTTCTCGACTACGGCATCATACGATCTAGCACCTTGTGCCCTTGATTCAGGTCGTGGTCGTGGCTCCCTTGACAGTTCTTTCCATGGTCGCGGTACTCACCGTGGCCGTGGTGTCGATTCTCTCTGAGTACTGGATATGGATATAACACCAAGCATTCTAGCTTCTTTTAGGGCACAAATCATGTTTATGAGACATGCTGGAATTGCCTAGGATGTCCTACTTCTGCACGCACAAGGGAATCCACAGTCTCCATCCACTTTTCCTCCTCAGGACGTGTCATCCTCTTCCAAGGTTATGCTCTATGCTGATGAGTACAATGCCTATAAGGATATGCTATCCAAATCTTCTGGTAATTTTGTCCAAACAGGTACGGCTTGTCTTGTTTCATCTCATAGAGGGATCATAGATTTGGGTGTTTCTGGACAAGTTTACTTTACATCTTACATCTATTACAAAAGTTGCAAATTTTAATGTGCATATATCTAATGGCTCTCTAGTCCCAGTGGAAGGGATTGAAACTATGGCTCTCTAGTCCTAGTGGAAGGGATTGAAACTATCTCTGTCACTACATCATACTTTGCAGTTAGTACTTCATGTTCCTAGTTTTCTTTTATATGTTAGAAAACTTTGAACTAATTTACATTGTTCAGTTACATTCTTTATGGTCTCGTTGTGTGTTTCAGGATATTACAACCAGAAAATTGCTTGGAGCATGACTTGAATAAAATGAACTCTATCTCTTGGATCAGCCGGAATCTATCATAGCTTTGAGTTTGACATATGACTCTCTTATTTGGCATCGACGTTTGGGACATCCTTCATTATCAGTTTTACGATTATTAATGCGTGTGACTCTTTTTCAGATTTCTCGTGAGTACTACGAGTTAGGAAAATATCATCATGTTACCTACCTAGGGCGCGTCAATAAAAACAGTAGTTAGTTATTTGGTTTGACTCATTCAAATGTATGTGAACCTATAAAATTTTATGGATTCAGTAAAGTCAAGTACTTCGCATATGACTTGGCTTTTTTTTATGGAAAGATAGATCTGAACTTTCCGTATGTACTCTTTTTTCTATGAGATTAAAAATCAGTTTGACTCTTCAATTAAGACTTTTCAATACGATAATGCAAATGAATAATCGACTCATGATTTTCGAAGTTTCTTTTCAAATAACGGTATCATTCGTCAAAATTATTGTGTATAATCCACAATAAAATGACATTGCCGAACGAAAGAAACGACATTTTATTGGAAGTTGCAACATATTAATGTTTGAAATGTACGTTTTCAAAATTTACTGGAGTTTTGTCGTTCTTCTTGTTAGTTTTTTAATTAATCGGATGCCTAGAAAACTTATTGGCAATGTCTCTCTTTTTAGTTTGGTTTTTCCTGATTGTGATATTTTCTCCCTTCCTGCATGTGTGTTTGGTTGTACTTATTTAATCTAAGTTGTTGGACTTGGGGTATCATAAGTTGGATCCTCATTCAATTAAATGTGTTTTTCTGGGGTATTCTAGTCTTTCCAAAGGTTACTTCTGTTACTCTCCTGCATTAAAGAGAATGTTTACCACCCTCGATGTCTCATTTTTTGAAAATAAATCATTCTTTTCTTCCAGTATTGAAAATATTGAAAAACAATCACCTAGTTAACCATTGTCTATAATTGATAGTTTGGAGGTCCTTGTCAATATGCCAACTTTCGCAAAACTCTTACAAGTGTTTCTTAGAATGAAAAGCATGCCAAGATTTCGACTCTTTCAACAGTTGACTCCATTTGGGTCACTCCTGCACCACCTCCGTCCTCAACTGATGTTCTTGACAGTCGATCTTCCAATTGTTCAAAGGAAAGCCAACGCCCATGCACTTTACACCCTACTAATAGAAAATCTACTAGAGGTTGTTGTGTTTTCTTAGGCAGCAATCTTGTTTCATGGAAGAGCAAGAAACAACCAGTTGTTGCACATTCCTAAAGTAGAGTATTGAGCCTTGGGACATGTTTTAAAAATTCACTGGCTTTACGCTCTTCTTCGTGATAGGGTATTCATCACATCTCTCGAATTATTGTCCGTTGTGATAATCAAGCCGCTATTCATATTTCAAAATATGGTGTTTCATGAGAACACCAAACATATCGAGGTTGATTTTTCACTTTGTCAAAAATTAGTGGGAGAAGAAAGTCATATCTTTCACATATGTTCCTTCAATAGAACAATTACCTGAGTCATGCGACATCCTCACCAAAGCTTTGTCACCCAAATTTTTCCAAAGTTTTCTTGACAAGCTAGGCTTGGACAACATAAACGCCCCAACTTGAGGTGTTGAAATAGTGCTATAGTAATAGTTACTTTAGTCCTGTATCGAATAGATAAGTATCTTTCCTCCCTCTCCTTATAAGGAGGCACCATATCTTATTTTGATATGAATCAAGTTTTTTTCCTCTCTCTAATCCTGTGAAATTAACATGGTGTAACCCATGTTCCTATTGTCCTAACCAAGAATCTTGGTGTAAGGTTGATAGATCGTCGTAAAAAATTGGCCCTTCTGCTACATACTCTACTTCAAGTAATGCTCTATAGCCAACCCTATTTTGATAGGAAAAAGGCTTTGATTACAAAGAAGGTCCCGCAATATTTGTTATTTAAGTATTTTGCATTTATTTTATTTTATTTTATTTTTAATTCACATTCATAGAAGAGATGTAACTCCGCCATTGCCTGTCTCAAGCCAGGAATCCGGCCACAAACCGGGTAAGGAGACAAATATGATGTGAACTAAAATGGCTACGTACATAAGAAAAATTTCGAAGGAGGTGCTTGGAGAATCAAAAGGTAGAAGGTTGCTAAATAAAAAACATGGTGGTGGCAAGAACTCCAAAATATTGTGAGAAAAAAGATCAACCTTCA
Source organism: Hemerocallis citrina (assembly GCA_017893485.1). Classification (NCBI taxonomy): domain Eukaryota; kingdom Viridiplantae; phylum Streptophyta; class Magnoliopsida; order Asparagales; family Asphodelaceae; genus Hemerocallis; species Hemerocallis citrina. The sequence goes on along the minus strand of CM030363.1, from coordinate 253,930,067 downwards.
AAATATGGCAAAAGAATAGAAATGAAGAGAATTTAGAGAGATATAAGACCGTTAGAAATGAAGTTAAGAAAGCGGTAAGAGATACAAAAAAAAACTTATGATGATTTATACACAAAATTAGAAACAAATAGAGAAAATAATATTTATAAGCTTGCTAAACAAAGGAATAGAAAAACAAAATATCTGGATACAATTAGGTATATTAAGAGCGAGGATTCAAGTGCCTTAGTAAAAAATGAGAAAATTAAGGAAAGATGGCGAAATTACTTTGAGAATTTATTAAATGAAAAGGTTGTGGGAAACTAAAATATAGAGGACTTAAGGGAAAGTCGAGAGCATATATTTTTCCGTAGAATTGAGGTTCGAAATGCTCTAGAAAGGATGAAAATAGGAAAATCTTTAGGATCGGATGATATACCCATTGAAGTTTGGAAGTTCTTGGAGATGTAAGAGGGGTTGACTAACAAAATTATTTAATAAAATGATGCTTGATGAATGGAGAAAGAGTATTTTAGTACCTATATATAAAAATAAAGGAGATATACAAAGTTGCTCAAACTACCGAGGAATTAAATTAATGAGTCATACGATAAAAATTTGGGAGAGAGTGATCGAACATAGACTGAGACTAGAAACTACAGTATCTGAGAACCAGTTTAGGTTTATACCTGGGAGGTCAACAATAGAAGCAATTTATGTACTGAGGAGACTTATGAAAAAATATAGGGAGAATGAGAAAGATCTACATATGGTTTTTATAGATCTAGAAAAAGCATATGATAAAGTTCCTAGAGACATAGTATGGTGGGTGTTAAATAATAAAAGAGTAACTATTCGATATATTGAGGTAATTAAGAACATGTATGAAGAGGCAACGACCACAATTAGAACAATCACAGGAGAGACCAGCAATTTTTCTATTACAGTAGGTTTACACCAAGGTTCGACTTTAAGCCTCTACCTCTTTACCAGTGTAGTCGAAAGCACACCTGAGGCGCGAGGCACAGGCATCTAGACCATTTGCGCTTCATCCTTGAAAGGCGCACTCAGGTGCGAGTCTCAGTCTTCAAAATATGAAAGGTCATGGGTTCAAGTTATGCTTATCATTTTTGGTAGGGCGTGCTTTCAATGATTAAGGAAAAGATATAATACTGCACATAATATTATAGTATATGGAAAAATGACATCATAATATATGAGAAAATTCTCTTATATAGATTGATCATTATTGATTGGTCACCTAATGGGCGATCCATGTTATCATGATATATAAGATTATTTATAAATTTTAAAAACCCCAAAAAGTAAGTGCACTTCGGAGAGGCTTGAGCTACAAATTGCGTCTTTCACCTCAGGCTTTTTACGGTGTAGTGAAGTTGCTTTGCGCCTTTTGCCTTCGACTACACTGCTCTTTATTTTGGTTATGGATGAATTGATGCGGGGAATACAAGATGAGGTGCCTTGGTATATGCTTTTTGCCGATGACATCGTCATAGTGGACGAGACTAGAGCAGGAGTCAATGCTAAATTAGAATTGTGAAGAGAAACTTTGGAAGCTAGAGGGTTTAGTATAAGCAAAACTAAAACAGAGTATATGGAGTGTAATTTTAGTGATATTCGGAACACAACTGAGGAAGTAGTGAAGCTTGATGGTCAAGAGATACCTAAGAGAGACCGTTTCTGATATTTAGGCTCAATTATATAAAGAGATGGGGAGATTTGTGAAGATGTTATACATAGGATCCAAGCAAGGTAGCTTAAATGGAGAAGTGCCAGTGGTGTTTTGTGTGACAAATATATACCTTTGAAATTGAATGAAATATTTTATAGGACGACTGTTAGATCAGCAATGATGTATGGAGCAGAGTGTTGGGCAACAGAGAGACAACATATCCAAAAAATGAGTGTAGTGAAGATGAGAATGCTAAGATGGATGTGTGGTAAAATAAGGATAGAATTAGAAACGAGCATATACGAGACATGCTAAAGGTAGTTCCTCCAAGATAAGTTAAGAGAGAATCGCCTCAGGTGGTTTGGATATGTCACACGTAGACCTAGTAGTGTCCCTGTTAGAAAGAGTGATTTGATAAGTATTGAGATAAAGTTAGGGGTAAAGGAAGACCTCAACTAGTTTGAGTGGAAACGGTGAAAAAAATATGATAGCTTGTGACCTTACAAAAGATATTGCGCTAAACCGAGCAGAATGGAAAATCAGGATTCATGTAGCCGACCCCAACTAGTAGGGAAAAAGGCTTTGTTGTTGTTGTTGTTGTTGTTGTTATATTCATAGAAGAGATGTCACAAAATGGTAAGAAGTTAATTAATGTGGTCGATGTATCTCCATGAAGCTAAACTAGTTTTGATAACATTTTCACCAATCATTATGATCTTATTTAGGAATAATATGTGACATCATCTCAAATAACAATGATAAAGATAAATGAGGTACCTGAGGACGAAGATGCTCATGTATCTTAAAAGTTGCTACTGGAGATCTTTCCATATTCAAGTCCCACAACTGCAAATGTGGAAAAGGCTAATTCATTAATATGAAATACTCAACCTCACATTTAAATCCAATATGTTAAAATGATAAACTGTCACAAAGCTGCTAAACCTTAAACTTGTAGTTGCTACCGAAAGAGTGCAACTTTTTTGCAAGGAAAAATGAACAGACCTATTCATAAGATCAGCTCCATGATATACATTACTAGATATTAAACATGTGCGATGGCCGTGAGTTATTGTTTAATTTCTTAGGTTATGGTCAATATTGATATGACTTTAAAATGTCTGATAGCGATTTAAGTGGTATGGATAGTTGACATAACTTCAATTTAAAAATGTGTGGTTGAGATTACGTAAGTTGATGTCTACAATTTACATAACTCCAACTCTTCTGTTATAATAGTATAGATTATTGACCTCGATAACATTGCACGGTCATGGGACTCTATTAAACCAAAATATTTGAAGTACATACAGTTCCAAAGCCATTCCAAAAAATGAAAAAGCGAAATCAGGCCTTAAGAATTGAGAAATAAAATAAAAAAGAAATAGTACAGGGTTATCATAAGACCCAGGCATTTTGTTGGGCAGTACTCATCACCAATTTACCGTCCTTCCAAGTTTTTCCAACAACCAATTACAGTATCAAAACATATCTCTGCAATGTCATGATACCTCTACTAAACCCATCATTCAACGCATATTAAAAGTTACTGCTGTGACAGTACATAGAACTACAAAAGCTGGCAGCATAAGTTTGGACAAACATATAAAGATTCAACCAATTGGTTACATGCATGCTCAAAGATAGCATGTATTTCATATGACTGCAACCTGTAGAGATCAGTTAAATAATTTGAATCTGACTCACTCAATTTTTGTTTTAAGAAGAAATAACAATCAAAGACAAAGAGCTTATGGAATTCTTTGACTGGCTAATAGAAGAAATTCTAATTCCCAAGGAAGAGACAAAAAATACAAACATATATTTAATCTAAAGCAAGCAATCACTTAAATTACTGCATGAGGCTAACACATTTAGATAACTGCAGACATCTAATAGATTGCTTTAGATAGTTAAGTTACAGATGATGGCCGAAGTGAATTTCTTGATATATAGGGTATCCTACGGATAATTCAACCACCCTGTTACCTATGACACGCAGGCATATCAATATGGATGTCATGTGAGACATGAATCCCAACACGACAGTAACTATTTCTAAGCAGTTTTTCAAAATTTCGCTGTATAGGTCTGTTGTGTTGTGTCCATGCCAGCATGTACGCGCTTCTTAGCCCGCTACAGCTGAGGTGAGTAGAATAGGAAAAATCAAGAAAGAAAATGCAGATTGGCTATAAAACCTTTAGATTCATATAGTCACGGCTTAATATATATCTTCCATCTTTTGTGAACTTCATGTCCGAAATAGAAGAAGCTATCTCTGCAAAGAAAGATTTGGATCCATAGACATCATAATCTTGTAATCTGTACAAACAAACTTCAAGTTAGTATTGAAGCCAACATAGGTTACTGGGAATTTATAGGCTAAGCTGCATAAGAAAATGCAGAATAATGAATAGACAGAAGTAGCTCACATTCTTGCATGCTGATCACATAATGCTGATTGACGCATGTCAGCTAGCCTGATAAAACCCCGTGAACTGCTGTAAGCTAGAAGATTACAGTAAGCTGGATGGAACTCGGCAGATGTTATCACCTCTGCATTAAACAGTAAACACAAATATAAAAACTACTTGTGTTAATCTTCAGATATGAAAGATGTAGAATAAGAGTACTTTTCATGTAACAGGATTAGGCATGGTGTACCAGTGGGCGCTGTGAAGACTAGTCCAATCTAGATGTTGTTAAGCATTCAACAGCCAACACTTCGCTTATAAAATGAACTAGGTCATCTAACCAAAGTGGAATTCAGTATTTGTGCTTAGGCTGAGTTTATAATTGAATGCAGTATCCAGTAAAAATGCAGGAATGTGTGATATTCAGAGCCAGGGACTGTGTTCACTTAAGCTCTCTTTTTTTCTTCCCACTCTATGCTTTAGACTTTAATTAAATTTTATTCCCTAGATCCTTAAAGAAAGCACAATCTTTTCCTGCCTTGAAGGTTTTTTCTTAATTTTGGAGGGGGGGTGGGGGCATCTTCCATATTTTGGTGTCAGTTGACAGGTTAGAATGGGTTTTTAATTTTCTTTTCTTGTGCTTTATAAACTGTTCATTTTAACAAAAAAAGCTTATATGAGTTAGATCGGTTAGATGATGATGATAATTATGAATATTCAGATCAATCAGTACTCTAGTAGTTTTGAACTTGAGAAATAGTAGAACCATGGCTTTTTAGTTTATCAGATAAGGGAGGCAGTTTATTCAATATAAATTATAGAGTTAATTCATCCATCACACAAGTAGCCAACACATTTGCCATAATCCAACCATGGTTTCATAGAGTACTATTTCACTATTATATTTCTATGAACCTCACCTACTTGTGTCCAAATGACTAGGAAGGGTGGGGCTTTCTTTTCAAGTTCATAATATGTTTAAAATGATATTCTTGCACTTTCATGCTCATTTATTGTGGCTCTATAAATTTTTTATGTCTTGATAATAAAAAATTAGTATGAGGATAGTTCTACACTTCATGGACCAGACCCTTCACAGAAGTAGAGGTAGCAAATCATAAAAGAAATGCACCTAAAACATGCTCCGTTTCCTTTAACATAGGTACTTTGTTTGAACATAGAGTTGAGCGAAGAGATAAAGAGTACATGATGAAATTGTAATATCCCCAAAATAATTAACAATCATTTTGTACAACAATATTTTGTATATAAATATTATATATTGTTATTTTATATTTGGCATATAAATGTTGTTGCACGTGAATTGTGCACATTCGTGTATATGTTGTCATATACTACACTACTATACATATACACTAAACACATACACTATACACTAAACATATACATTATGAAGCCCACAATTTTTTACTTGAAATGAGCCTACAATTGTTGACCTAGAAGGATTAATTTGACTTTGAAGGGGGTTATGTGTAATTATTTTGAAGCCTAGGGGTTTATATGTAAAATTGGGGGACACCTAAGCACTCCTAGAAGACTCCACACCCCACTCCACTAACTTCCCAACCCTAGCCGGCCAACCCTCCCCCTCACTCTATATATATGTGTGTGTATGTATAAAGAAACCCTAGTTCTCATTTTCTTCTTCTTCCTAGTTCATTTTTTTCCTTAGTCCATTCTTAGCCATTTCTGTACTACCTTTCACTCCATTATTCCTTCCAATTTCCTCTAAAAATATCTAAGAAGCTATTTAAGTAAGAAAAGAAGCAAGCAAGCTAGGAGGAGAAGAGCATACTAGGAGCTTGAAGATTTTATCTTGTCTACACTTCGAGGTGGGTGTTCTTCAACCCTTATGACTTTTTGATTGTGTATGATTGCGCATGAATTTTATGTGTAGTGATGGACATTAGATTGTGTTTAGTTATGGTTAATAGTTTGTTAGATTAGCTATATGGTGCATATTGAGGTATGGATGAAATTGTGGTAGAAATGATTTGGATGAAATTAGGTTTCAACTCCGAAAATCATAACTCCTTGAATATGAGGAATTTATGGTTGAAACTTTTATAGCAGCATCTTATATGTGTCTAGAGCATCTCCACCAAATTTCATAATTTTTGAATAATATTTGCTATTTTTATAAAATCAGAAAGCACTGTTAGTATGAGCTGCAATTTGCCCAGTTTACTGCTTCTACAAAAATTCATATCTTACTAATGATGTGGTATTTCAAGCTGAAATTTTTATATGTGATACTCGTATGTGTCTAGTTTATTCAGACCAAATTTTATGAATTTTAGACATCATTTGTTATTTTAATAAAATCCGAAATTTGCAACTGGTTCACAATTTTATTGGTTGCTGGAAATTTGTACATTTTTTAGTTATTGATTATTTTGGCCTCTTAAATAAAGTATTTTGAGAAAACTTCCAACTAAAAAAATTGTAGTAGATTCATTGACCTTTCTTTAGAACCTAAGATATCAAAATTCCAAGAAGTGGGTGATTATTAGTGATTTTTACAAGTTGCAGGAGCTGCATTTTAGATTTGAACTTACAGTTTTGGGCATATGCAAGTTGTCATCTCTTTAGGACTTCTTAATAATCTTAGAAATATTGTTTATTAACTCTTAATTTATGTTATGATATGTGGTAAGTTGTGTAAGATTATATTTTAAGTTTGCGCATGTAAGTGTTGTGATGAAATACTTGTATATGTTCAAGTATGAGTGCATGATATATAGTTGTATGTTGGGATGTGCGAGTTGGTATTGTTTGGGTTCGAATAACCCTTGGGAATGGGTTCAAGAAGAGTTCGTTAATAGACATTTTGTTATATGGTGTTTGCCAAGTTCTAGATTGTACTAGCTCTAGTTTATGTGACCATTGTTATAAGGAAATGCACTAGTTGGGTCAGATTGCTTTTTCTGATTCCCACAGACAGTGCCAATCTGTTGCTGCTAATTTTGGTGTGGGAGCAAACAGATAATTTGTGAATTCTTCTAGAACCAATAAAAGCTAACCTTTTCATTACTTGCTGATGTTGACTTTTCACAACAGTGCTGCTGACCTGCAAAAAGTTCAAAACACGGGGATTGAACTCAGCAACAAACCCTCCGACGCTTAAGTCAGTAATCTGAAAGATTATGAAAGAGCCTTTTTGGAGAAAAATACTGATCACTTTTTTTATGGTGGGGTGGAGGGATATTTATAGTCGCCTTCGGAACCAGTTTTGAGATAATTATTTATCTCTACCTCTCAGTGTTTTGGATAAGAAATAGAGTTTAAATTCCTTCATGATAAGAGATTTGGTTTAAACCGTCTCATAGGGATAATCATGAATTTAAATAACTCTTTAACTAACCTGGGTTTATTTATAATGGGCTACAATCATAACCTAGTAATGCAGATCCGTTTTGGGTTATTGGGCCTTGTAAAAGACACAATTTCCATTTTTGGACCCATTTGGTGGGAAAATTACCGTTTTGCCCCTGAGAGCTTTGAGATTCGTGTCCGATTTGAATGGTGGGGTGGAGGGATATTTATAGTTGCCTTCGGAACCAGTTTTGAGATAATTATTTATCTCTACCTCTCAGTGTTTTGGATAAGAAATAGAGTTTAAATTCCTTCATGATAAGAGATTTGGTTTAAACCGTCTCATAGGGATAATCATGAATTTAAATAACTCTTTATCTAACCTGGGTTTATTTATAATGGGCTACAATCATAACCTAGTAATGCAGATCCGTTTTGGGTTATTGGGCCTTGTAAAAGACACAGTTTCCATTTTTGGACCCATTTGGTGGGGAAATTACCGTTTTGCCCCTGAGAGCTTTGAGATTCGTGTCCGATTTGAATGGTCCCGATTTGGTTCTATTTCTAGCCATATCAGTTATTTTGTTGCGTTTATTGAGGATTTCTCTTGTATGACATGGTTGTTTCTCTTGAAAGATCGTTCTGAAGTGTTTAAATTTTTTCAAGAATTTTTTTAGATACGATGTCAATTTGGCACTACTCTTAAATATTTTCATTCTAATAATGCTAAAGAATATATGAGTTCTGATTTTCAACAATTTTTTATCAACATGGAATAATACACCAAACCTTTTGTGCTTATACTCCTCAACAAAATGGAGTGGCAGAAAGCAAAAATCAATATTTACTTAGCACTGCTTACTACTGAAGTTTGAAATAAACGTTCCAAAGTTTTATTGGAGTTGTGCGGTTCTCATTGTCTGTTTTCTGATTAATCGTATGCCTACTCCTATTCTTCCAAATCAATCACCTTGCAAACTTGTATTTCCATCTAAAGATTCATTTTCACTACCACATCGTATTTTTGGTTACACGTGTTTTGTTCAAAATCTCCACCCATGCACTAATAAACTTGACCCGTGTAATAGTAAATGTGTTTTTTTTTTATTCGTGCTTTTTGAAAGGTTATTTTTGGACTGTTGTTGAGTCTTGATTTCCCACCACTACTTCCACCACCACCACCACCACCACCACCACCATCACCTCCGCCACTTCGGGTTTATGTAAGGAAACACAAGTCGCATTCTGACTAGACCATCCACAATATACCCTATGTTGTTCAATTAGGGCCAACCACTTCTGTCGGTTATATTCCTAACACAGATGATTTACATATCAGTTAACGTAAGACTTTAACATTTTTGTGCTCACTATGGTATTGTAAGTTTGTTTCTTCTTCTAAACTGAACATATCTTTTCAAGCCTTTACATCTTCCATGGATTCCATCATTATTCCTAAAAATGTTCATGAAGCAGTCAAGCATCCTGGTTGGACAACGGCCATGAAAAAGGAAATGCAGGTTCTTCAGCAGAATGGTACTTGGCAGTTGATTCGCCTCCCTGTAGGTGATAAGACAGTTGGTTGTAAGTGGGTATTCACAGTTAAACACAATCCTGATGGTACAGTTGAACGACTCAAATCTCATAATGTTGCTAAAGGATATATGCAGGAATTTGGGGTCGATTATGCAAAGACCTTTTCTCCAGATGCGAAACTCATGTCTGTTCGAATTCTTATCTCTCTTGCATTAAATTGTTCTCGGCCTCTTCATCAGCTTGATGTCAAGAATGCATTCCTAAATGACGACTTAAAAGATGTGATGTATATAAAGCAACCTCCTGATTTTGAGCGACAGGTGCGAATATTGTATGTTCACTCAAAAATCTCCTTATGGACTCAAACAGTCTCCTCGGACTTGGTTTAAAAAGTTAGGCAAAGTTGTGTGCTCTTATGGGTACTCTAAAAGTAAAGCAAGTTATTCTCTTCACAAAAAAAAGAAGCAAAGACATTGTTATTCTGTTAGTCTATATTGATGATATCATTAATGACTCGCAAGGTATTGCAAATATCAAGCAGTGATTAGGTCAAATCTTTCAAACCAAGGATTTTGGTCCGCTTCGATATTTCCTTGGCATTGAGGTTTAACACACAAAGGATGATATCTTTCTTTCTCGAAGAAAGTATGTTCTTAATATTCTTACTGAGACATGAATGTTGGGATGTTGCCCAGTGACACACCTATGGATCTCAATATTAAGTTGTTCTCCTCCAATGATACATTCTTATATGATCCAGAACGATATCCCAAACTGGTTGACAAACTCATATCTCTCAGTGACTAGGCCAGCTGAATGACGACTTAAAAGATGTGATGTATATAAAGCAACCTCCTGATTTTGAGCGACAGGGGAGAATATTGTATGTTCGCTCAAAAAATCTCTTCATGGACTCAAGCAGTCTCCTCGGACTTGGTTTAAAAAGTTAGGCAAAGTTGTGTGCTTTCATGGGTACTCTAAAAGTAAAGCAGGTTATTCTCTTCACAAAAAAAAAAGCAAAGACATTGTTATTCTGTTAGTCTATATTGATGATATCATTATCACAGACAGTGACTCGTTGCAAATATCAAGCAGGCGGTTAGGTCAAATCTTTCAAACCAAGGATCTTGGTCCGCTTCGATATTTCCTTGGCATTGAGATTGCACACACAAAGGATGATATCTTTCTTTCTCAAAGAAAGTATGTTCTTGATATTCTTACTGAGACATGAATGTTGGGATGTCGCCTAGTGACACACCTATGAATCTCAATATTAAGTTGTTCTCCTCCAATGATACATTGTTATATGATCCAGAAAGATATCCCAGACTGGTTGGCAAACTCATATATCTCTCAGTGACTAGGCCAGATATTGTCTTTCTAGTTAGTCGAGTCAGCCAGTTTATACATACATCGACCATCACTCATTAAAAAACAGTAGTTCACATTCTTCATTGTCTTAAGAAAGCCCCACGGCCTAGGCAGTTAAAATCGGTTTTTGGAACTAATCGGTCTATTAGCGATTAGTGATTAATCAGTTAATCAGAAAATAATCGGAGATTAAATCGGAAAATAATCAGAGATTAAATCGGAAAAATCATTATATATATAATTAAAAAAAGATATATCCTCATTATATAGCAATCTTAAATCCTAACATAAAACTATTATGAGATTATCAATAGGAACATATAGTTATAGAAAAAATGAAGAGAGTACTTGGTTTGAGCTGAGTTTGGATTCTCAATGTGGGTTGGGTAGAGTTTGCTAGTTGGTTCCATCGAACAAAAACAATCTGGGAGGAAGACCAGTGCGAGCAACAAGAGGAGGAGGTGCAAATGCGAGCCAAGTCAAGTATGCGATGGTACAGGGGGAGCAACGACGGGTCGTGTTTAGGTTTGCTCGAGGAAGAAGAGAATCAGTTTGGGTTTGGGTTCGAAGATAATCAGTTGGGGTTTGGGTTTGCATGAGGAAGAAGAGAGCGGCGATATGTCGAATTTGAGTTTGCACGAGAACTAGAAGGGGTTTGAATTTTGAATTTGGATTTTGTTTTTGGGACGGATTGAGCCCAAATAATGCAAACGATCATGAAAATTAGAGGAGGAGCTTTAATCGGTTAATCGGCCTCTTAAAATCAGCCGATTAACCACTAATCGACCGATTATTCCCGATTAAATCGCTAACTATTGAAATATTATAAATCGCTAAAAAAATAATCGCTTAGTCTCCGATTAGTGATTAATCGGGGATTAATCGGGCGTAATCGGAGATTTTAACTGCTTAGCCCACGGCAAGGACTTCTCTTCAAGTCTGTGATTCTCTTTTTTTACGAGGTGATTCTGATGCTGACTGGACATGATCGATTGATAATAGGCGCTCAACTAGTGGGTACTCTGTATTCTTTTGAGGAAATCTCATATCTTGAAAAAGTAAGAAACAATCCGTGGTAGTCAAATCAAATGCAGAGTCTGAATACCGAGCCATTGGGCATTTGGTTCCTGAAGTTTTATAGCTCAAATCTCTTCTTCGAGACTTGGCAATCTTGTTGTTATCTCCAGTTCCTCTCATTGTAACAACAAGGCTGCTATGCATATTTCTGAAAAACTGGTGTTTCATGAGTGCACAAAAATATATCGATGTTGATTGTCACTTCGTTCAAGATGCGTGGAAAAAGGTTATTTCATTTTCATATGTCCGGTTCGGTAAACAACTTGCTGATATCATAACTAGAACACTACCTCCTAAGCTTTTTCAAACTTTCTTGAGCAAGCTTGGCTTCGAAAATATCTATGCACCATCTTGAGAGAGAGTGTTAAAGTAATCTTAGTTTAGTCCCACATCGGAATTAGATTTAGATTACTCTTTGTACTCTTCTATATTTAGGAGGCAGTATATTCAGTTATTAGTATTCAATAAAGTATTCTTTTCAGTCTTTATACTATCAATCAACAAGTATAAAGTGATTTGTGAAAGGAAGAGAAGGAAATTAATTAGGGGTTAGTGTAAGTTAGGACATGAAGTTCATTTATCAAACATGGCAAAGTCTAACCATGGTTAAGTAGGTAAAACTTATCGGGGGAATAGCAAAAGGGTAAGTCTTACATAGTGGACGACATATAAGCAATTATTGAATTGTCGTGGATAAATATGAAACTACTATATTTGTTAGGGATAGATATGCAAAAACCCACTCAGATACTGCTTTGAAGAAAGACTGAGCAAAATTCATAATTAGTTTTCAATATTCTGTCAACTGGGTGCATAGGTGCTAATTAGTTGATTTATATAGGGGGAATACCAATCTCAGATTTGCATGTCCAGCTGGTAAGAGACCTACCAGTCTACCACGCTGGTACGATGTGTACCTAACACCTAAGAGAAATGTCTCTTATATTCCTGAAAAAGATCAGAGCAAGCAAAAAGAAATGGTCTACTACATAACAAATTATGAAATGTTAAGTAATTGAAACATAATATATTTATCCTAATTGAAGATATATCTGTGATTTCAAATCTTACAAGTACCAAGATGCACGAATTGTATCAGATTGGAATTTTTTATATCCATATGTCCGAGATTGGTGGTAGATGACACTTCGATACCCGAACCTAGTACCAACTTTTTAAATCATGGCTACAGGCTATAGCTCATCACAACACAATAATCAGAGGCTATAGAACTAAAGTGAACTAACAACTATAAGATCATTGGTTATAGCTGGTATAAGCAAACAGCTACCTCAAATGATCAAGTCCATGTTTACAAGGTATACCACTGCTCTCAAGTCCTTCAGAATGTGCATACATGCTACTTCCATGCTTACATGCACATGCACAGTGCAGAAAGTGAACATGTGCAAACATGACAGTAAATTCACCCCCTCCATCTCAGGGGAGTTTGTTTCATGCATGAAGGGACAAATGACAATCTAGTGAGGTTCCTTTTTTAGTGTAATAAAAGAAATAGTAATATAATTACTTAATTAAATGTAATTGCAGACAAAGGAGAGCATAGAATGTCACAAAAGAAATCAGAAGGTGTATATATAGAAACTATGTTGCTCCTGGAAGCTTCAGGTTAAAGAAAATTAATCACCTACGAGATCCTCCATGTTATCAGGCTTCATGTTAATGATGTTGAAACACTGATTACTGATTTCCATGTTCCACAAATTTATTTTAAGGTCATCTGCAGATATGAATGTTTCACCATCACTGCATACAATAATAATGAGATTAGGTATATGCTAAGAGCTGAATTGAAAATGTAAAATTCTTAAGCTATTGGGAGGAGGCTTTTCTTTTAGCTAAAGTCAAATCTATCTCGAGATTAACATCCGATCACACCCCCCTTGCATTAGACTGCGGTAATGGGGCTAGGATGTTGAATCACCCGTTCTGGTTTGAGAAGGCGTGAACAATGACTCTTGGACGGGCAGCACCGAAGCAGTTATTGTGGTCGGAATTTGGATTGAGAAGACGAGACGGCTTCGTAAAAGGCTGAAGGAGTGGGCAAAGCAAGAATTTGGGCACTCTAAAAGGAGGGAAGAACTGGGGGATAGGGAGATAGAGTTCAGAAACTAGAATTGTTATCGGAAGAGAGGGACTTGCTTGACTTAGAGTATGAGGAATTGGCAAATAGTAGACACGAGATTCATCACATAGGAGATATGGAGGAGCAATATTGGAGGCAACGATCAAGAGTCCAATGGCTTAAAGAGGGCAACGCAAATACAAAATCCTTTCACAAAGTAGCCAACGGAAGGAGACAAAACAACATTGCAGGATTGACTGTGGAAGGAACTTGGACTGAGAATGAGGGTGTAATTAGACAGCACATTCATGAAAGGTTTAAGGACCTTTTGGGAAATTGTAAGACTAATAGATGTAAACTGTCACCGGAAATGTGGATTTCATCAAGGATACATGGAAGCAATGGAATCGAAAGTATGTTTTCAGAGGAAGAGGTGCTCGGTGCCATTAAAGGTTTGGGTCAGGACAAGGCTCTTGGACCTGATGGATTCCCTCTTTTCTTCTACAGGATTTACTTGGAAATCATCAAAAAGGATCTAATGTATATCTTCCAAGAGTTCTATGACGGTGTTACAGATTTAGAGACTTAATTACGCGAACATCATTCTAATTCCAAAAAAGAACGAGGTTCTGACAGTAGATGACCTAAGACTCATTAACCTTCTGAATGGTTCTTTCAAGATTATTACAAAGGTGTTGGCGCAGAGGCTGTCCCCACATCTGAATGATGTGGTGGGAGAATCTCAAAGTGGATTTATCAAAGGAAGAGATATTATGGAGCGTTGTGTCGGCATACGAGATTGTGTATAAAGGAAACAAAGATAAAGCTGATTGATTTTTATTAAAACTACATTTTCTAAAGGCTTGACTCGGTTGAATTGACTGTGTAGATGAGGTCTTACAACTCAAAGGCTTTGAGCCTAAATGGAGAAGATGGATTAAGGCGTGTGTGGGAGGGGGAAAATCATTTGTTCAGGTAAATGGAAACCCGAGAAAAGAAATCAGATGTCGCAGACGACTTAGACAAGGGGATCCACTATCTTCCCTGTTATTCACTATTGTTGCAGACGAGCTTGCAGAAATGATCAAGAGGGTAGAGAGGAGCACGTTATCAGCGGAATCACGATTCAAGGAATTCCTAAATCGATTTCAATAATTCGATATGAAGATGATACTCTTATGTTTGGAACGACAAAAGAAGATGAAATTATTGCTATTGGGATGGTTCTGAAGTGCTTTGAGGCCTGGGCATGGATGAAAGTAAACTTGAACAAGAGCTGCATTATCCCTATCAGCGAAAATTTATCCATTCCAGTTGCGACTATCAAAAGCTATATAGGTTGTGAGATTGGAGAGTTTCCACTAATCTTTCTAGGTACTACCATCAGACCGGGGGCTTTGCGAAAAGAAGATTGACAATCTTTAATTGAGAAGATAGAAAAGAGACTAGCTGGATGGAAGGGATGCTCCCTTTCACTAAGGGGGGAGGTTTACACTACTCAACTCTATTTTTAGTAGCATTCCACTTTATCTGATGTCTATCTATGAATTACCGAGATGGGTTACCAACATAATAGACAAATGCAGAAGAAGATTTTTCTGGAAAGGGGCAGATGAGAGCAATAACGGGTTTAACCTGGTTAAATGGGGGAGGGTCTATAAGAGGAAAGAATACGGTGGGCTCAGTATACTGGATCTAAGAGATATGAACAAAGCGTTATTGAGTAAGTGGTGGTCGAAAATGAAAAGGAAGCACATCATTTGGTGGTGTATATCCTTTACGGCATATCGAAGAAGGAAGAAATTTAGATTTGGGGGGAGAAGTGATCACGGTAAAGCATCTTATCTCGGAAAAAGAGTGGCAAGAGTGGGGGAAATCTATCACACTAACACAAGGTATAGGACTGAAAACGGAAAAGATACCAGATTTTGGAATGACAAATTGTGTGGAAACAATACTCTTCTTAGTCTGTTTCCAGAGGCTGTCGCAGCTGCATTAAACATCAATATGCTTGTTGTTGATGTTTGGTGTAATGAGAGATTGAGGATTGAGGTTTTGGATCACATTTCACAGGAGAGTATTATTCAACTCCAAAATCTCAATAATTTCATTCAGACCGAAGGAGTATACACCAACGAAGCAGAGCTGGAACTTAGATTCCAATCTCAGATTTTCGGTGAAATCATGTACAAATGGCTTAACGACGGAGGGATTAGAAGTAAAGACGCAGACATTATCTGGAGCATTAATGCGCTGTTGAAAGTAAAAGTTTTTCTTTGGTTGGTCGAGAATGATGCGATCCTATCCAAGACCAATCTGCAAAAATGAAGCATGCAAATTGACGTTAGATGCTCTAGATGTAACAATGGCGACGAAGATACAAACCATCTATTATTTTTATGCTCTAAGGCCAGGTTAGCTTGAGAGGTAGTGTGTCTAGCGTTTGGGAGTTTAGATTGCCCAAGATCGAGCTTCGAGGTTTGGGGGGTCTGGAGAATAAATATTATCGGAAAAGAGGATATGATTGTCTGGGATATTTCGATTGTGGCTACTATGTGGGGCTTGTGGCTAGATCGTAATGAATTGTGTTTTCGTAATATCAATAATAGATTTTCTGTTATGATGCATAAAATCTTTGCCTTTATTCACACTTGGGCAAGCCAGGCGGCAGGCGGGTGCTAAAAAGAGGCTCCAGATAGAGGGAGAGTAAATCAGATCATGAGTCCTGGAAATGAGGCAATTAAGGTGGTTACTGCCTTCTCAGTATTTGTATCTTCATTTATGCATTAGAGTTTATAGTTGTATTTGTCGCTTTGGTTTTGGTAAGGATTTAGATATCGAGTTTTGTAATATGTTCTGTTTCGTTACTTTTTCATTAATGAAGCGATGACGATGTCATCTTTATTATCAAAAAAAATATTAAGCTATTACGATTTTGGAAAACTAAGAATGATAGAATCATGAAATAAGAAGAAAAATTAAGGGAAATTACCTGTTGTTTGATATAGAGTTAATATTATAATCATGAGCATGAGCATACAACCGTCGGCATCTTGAAGAAACACCATCTCCAGTGTTAAATGACTGCAAATATGAAACAGTGCAGGGTCTATTATTGTTTTGAGATATAACTATGGATTACCAGAAAAGAATTGTTCCTCTTATACTATGGCTCAAGAGGTATGAAACTTGTACCAAACCCTCATACTTCAAAAATAAGAGGAAATGTATGAACTTATAAATCATATTAATAAGGGTGAAGCTATTCATGTAGTTACTTTGTCGAAATATGAAACACTAGTACTTGGCTTTCCACTGAAAGATGAAACAACGGCATCCACCTTAATGTATATAGAACATACTCGTGATGCCAACATAATGGAAGTCGGAACAATTATCCCATCTAGGCCTTCTCCTCGAAAATACCAATCCAAATTGGAGAAGGCTCCATGAATATCACAAAATTTTATGATCAGCAATGAACCGTGAGCAATTTGAGTAAACTACAGACAGGAGAATACTTTCAAGGATGGAACTAGGATTTAAATTTTGGGTGGGGCAAAGATTACCTAAAATGAAAAGGTGAATCAAATGACAGCAACATTTCTCATCCAAAACTTTTATAGAATTTTAATATATTGGTTAATAATTCACACAAATATAACTTGATTTAAATGTAAATATAAGCTAGGAAATATGGAAAGATCCTAAGTAATAAAGAGTTTTGTTCATTTATGAAACACAATTGCAGTGCATGCTTCATTACATTATGATGAGTTTGTGTTCCTGTATAGAAAAAGAAAAGGATTATTTTACCACCATAATTTAAAATCTCTACAACTGATATCAAATTCCAAAAGACAAGAATGTCTACTTCGAGGAATGGAGAAGAGATATTAGGATAATGCCATCCTACTTGAAGTAAAATCAGTGGAAATGAAATTTTGAATACCACGGTGAGGACATTAAATATGATAAGGTTTGTAAAGGGAGAATTAATGGCCAGAAAATTAACTGCCAGGGTAATAGGCAGGTAGAAACTATTATGCCAGCTGACAGGTAGAAATTAACACATTATACATTACTCAGTGCAAGAACATCAAACTAAGAAGCATCCTCTAACTTTAACACAAAAAGAAGATAAATTTTCATTGGAAATTGCACCAGAGGCATGTTGTAAGTGAAGAAACTAGTAACAAGTAAGAACCAGGATTGATTTATCCACACCAAGAAACATTTCAGCTATAAGTATGGAAATATAAAGATTTCAAGTACTAACAAGAAATTAGACATAATTATAAGGGTCACTAAGCTGAAAAGCCCATACAAGATTATCACATGAAATCAGCATGATTCTAGCAGACCTATAATAAACCTGAAGAAATGCATCAATGCCATCAAGATTGATTGGTACCTATAGAGGTTAATGATTGTAATAAGACAACCACAGTAACAATGACATTGAAGTGGCTGCACTTATGAAATACTGCAGGTTATAGAAAAAACTCTTACCTCAAGGAATAAAGTATAGCCAGAGAATGCAAAGATATCAAGGCAAAAGTTTGATTGGCACGTATACCCCCATGAATGATAGGTCTCTATAGGAGACCCTCTTTGCCATTCGTGCACCTCTATACATAGTATAAATGTATAATACTCATGAAACAAGTGATATACACTATCCCGGATGAATATAGTTTGCAGCAGGACAACTCCTATACATCTTAAGCATTGGTGTACTTACTAAAGTAACATAGATGATAACAATAGGCTCATGTAGGGGTGCTTTCGGATCGGATACAAATCATATATGGGCAATACCAATATACAAATCTGCAATCCGAAGTCAGATACAGATACGGATATATATTGGTAAAAACAATCATATCTGTATCCGCAAATTTTGGATACAGGATACAAACCGGATATGATGTATCAAATACGGATACAAATTCAGGCATCAAACCAATATTATAATAAATAGGATAAAATATAATAAAATTTTATAATTAGCAGTTTTAATTAAACCATTATTCGAGAAGAGAATACTTAGTCAAAAGGAAAAACATATAAGAACTAACGAAAAGAATATGTACATGGAAGAGAGAATAGGGAAGGGTTGATGTAAACTTAACCCTGTACAGAGAATTTCCAAAAATATTAAAAGATTATTTACCCAAATTTAATGCTGATAAAGTTAAAAATTAAAAATACTAATTGCTTTGATGGATTTTCAAGAATTGAAATAAGTTTAACAAGCCCAATTAACGCCAAACAATCAACAATTATACTTAATTGTTCTTGGCATATAAGATATGCAATAATGATTCGTACTCTAAATTAGCAAGTAGAAACACACACGCTCAATACTTGTGGACGACAGATAATTCAGATAATAATCTGGAGATGATAAAACAGTATCACAAATATTTGAGAAGTGGAAAGAAGTTACCGGGGTTCGTTGAACAAGTCGCCACGGATGAAGAGGAAGAAGATGCCAATCGTCCCAGTCAATAGCAGTGTACTCCTTCGCAGTTCATTCTCTTGATAAGAAGATTAGGGTTAGGATTTGAATTGGAGATTTGAGAATTAGGGTTAAGGATTTGAATTGGATTTGAGGATTAGGGTTTCGGATTTGAAGTGGATTTGGGGGATTAGGGTTTCAGATGTGATTAGATTTGAGAATTAGGACTTAGAATTTAAGGGGATTTGTAATAGATTTGGGGATGAGGCGGATGTGAGGGATCGGGTGGAGAGAGATGACAGCAAGGTGGGGATCGGGATGTTTGACGGGGCTTTTGTGGCGTTGGTGGTAAGGGACGACGGCAAGGTGGGGGTCGGGGTGTTCGACGGGACTACAGTGGCATCGGTGGAGATGCGACTTGACCTGCGGGTGTGAAGGGAGTAGGCTGATGGGTTGCAAGAATAAAGGAGGTGGATGGGTTTCGTCTTAAAAGGGAGAGGGAGAGAGGGTGCTGGTGTAGGGGATTGTATTTAGAAGGGGATGGGGTATAAACTAAAGCTTCTCACAACCCTAATTCTTTCTTAGGATTTCTCACAAACCTTAATAATTTCTTATGCTATCACACACAAGAAAAGAATGCAGAACAATAACTCAACACATAGTAATTTTTTTAATTAATAATAGCATACATTCTCATTATTCTCAATGCCTATATATAGGCTCAAAACAAAATCTCAATACAAATCTCCAAAATATTCTAATGCAACAGATAAAGTGTGCAAATTGCAAAACTACTGCATATGGCTAAATCTCAAAATAAAATAAAACAGAACCGATGTCCTCATCAAGGGTAGTCTAGGTATTAAAGAAAAAAATAAAGGATGCCTATAATTTAATACATGTTATAGGTATGAACCAGGTTAATAAATTTGACTTAATTTTGAGGCATTTATTAAAGAGTTTTAAGTTTATATATATATATATATATATATATAGCAAAAGGGATATGAGCAACTTGCTCATTTAATAAATGAGCAATTGATGAGGTGGCATGTATGTGATACTCTAATCACTTTTAGGATTTCCCAATCACATGCATGCCATCTCATCACTTGCTCATTTACTAAATGAGCAAATTGCTCATACCCCTTGTTCCCATATATATATATATATATATATATATATTGATAAAAATGAATTTTTTTTTATGCTTTTTTTCAAAATTATTTGCAAAAAGAGGACAGTTGTCAAACTAATTGCGTTCGTGGACTCAACAACTAAATTCGTCGTTCCCAACAGCAAGTTTAGTTATTTTATGCTCGCCGTTGGGAACGGCGGGTGTAGTTCTATTTTTTTTTTGAGAAACTCGTCATTCTCAATGGCGAGTTTAGTTCAAAATTTTCAAACAAGACTTGTTCCCAACGGCGAGGAGAAATATACTAAACTCACTGTTGGGAATGGCGAGTCTCCTGATTTTGAAATTTCACATAGTGAAACTCTGTTGGACTTGGTGAATTTTTGAAAAAAAAACTCCATAGAAGAGCTCAATGTTCCCAACGGCGAGGGAAAATATACTAAATTCGCTGTTGGGAACGACGAGTTCCATGTAAATATCCCGCTGTTGGGAACAGCGAGCTTTTCTATGAAGTTTTTTTCAAAAATTCACCAAGTCCAACTAGAGTGAAACTCTGTGAAATTTCAAAATCAGTAGACTCATCGTTCCTAACTGCGAATTTAGTATAAAGAACATCAACATTGGGAACGGCGAGTCTTGTTTGAAAATTTTGAACTAAACTCACCGTTGGGAACGGAATTCTCAAAAAAATTGTACACTAATCGTTCCCAACAACATTGGGAACGGTGAGTCTTGTTTGAAAATTTTGAAATAAACTCACCGTTGGGAACGAGATTCTCAAAAAAAATAGTACACTAATCGTTCCCAACGGCGAGCACGAAATAACAAAATTCGTCGTTCCCAACAGCGAGTTTAGTTGTTGAGTCCCCCAGTGAAATTAGTTCGGCAACTTTCCTCTTCTTGCAAATAGTTTCGAAAATTGACATAAAAAAATCGATTATATATATATATATATATATATATATATATATATGAGGTTTCTTCCATTGCAAACGCAAATATTGGTGCGCACCACTTAACCCGTCATTGGCAATGACGGGTTAAGGAAAAATATAAATTTTTGCCTTATGCCTTAACCCGTCATTGCCAATGACGGGTTAAGTGGTGTGCACGCGTTTGCACAACATTTGCGTTTGCAATGGAAGAAATCTCTTATATATTGATAAAAATTGGAACCAAGTAAAAAAAAGATTTGATAAAAAAATCAGAACTACGAAAAAAAAGGATTAATTCGGGGTTCTAAATTAAATTTTACACTATATCAAACGGGAAAAAAGGACCTACCAAGTTTTGGACCCAAGATCAAACCCACCCAAGAAAGTAAGGTTTCCACATAACTGCAGAACCAATGGGCCATAGCTGGGCTTATGTAAAATTCTCAACACAAATATATATGTTGACTATATGTCGGATATTTGAATCCGATCCACAAATTTTTTAAGCATCTGAATCCAAACCTGAATCCAACCATATATGGATTTTCTTTATCTGAATCTGCATAAAATTCTTATACGAATCCGGATCGGATCGGATATATTTGTATCCGAGAGCATTCCCACTCATGAGGATTGCAATCCAAGATAGTGACCTTAATAATGAAATGTGTCCCAAAGTGGAAAAGAAAGACAAATAATGAACAAAAATCTGACATAATTAGAAAATTAGCAACATATGCAATGATATCAGTTAGAAAGTGATATGGGAATGATTACGTGTTGAGAATTTGCAAAATATAACAAATGTTATACCAACAAATAAGACATGAAAGTCAAAATTTCCATTTGATTGGTTGTGTCCAGTTACATATATAAAAAGTGCAGCCCACTATTGCATATTTGAACCAAAATTTCCGCATCAAGTGTTTTAATCTTCTCTAATTAACAAGGTACCCATTACTGGATCATCGAACTCTAGAACTAGCATAAATTAATGAAGATCATACTACTTACCATTCTAGAACCTTCTTGATATATTGGAGATGTACTTTCAAGCTTCTTATTTATCCACTCAAGATGGAAGTCATTTGCAACGGATGATGCATTTGGTCCACCCACAAAACTCTTCTCAGCCAAAAGAGCATTTTCTGTATTTACATGTGGAATTACGTCCATTTGCACCATCTGCTTAACTTTCTTTGCTTTATGTTCCAAAACCTAGTCTCAAACCATGCAAACACTAATAAATTTTTTCCTATCTAAGTATTGAATGAACCAGCTCTACTCATAAATTAAACCATACCTTCCAAAGCTTGATTGTTTTATCATTAGTAGACAACATAAGCAGAGAATCATTGGGGGAAGCACACCATCTCAGCTTGTTGATCTTCTCTTCAATGTCTAAACTTTTCAAATAGTCAAACTACAGGAGATAAACATCATTAGCATCTACAGCTCACATACCACTAATAAAATAATTATCTTTGAATAACAATATATTTATATACCTCAGGCACATGACTTTGAAATTCGGTCTTGTAGACATATTTAGGATGCACTTCAGCTGTTTGATCCATCTTTTCCAACTCTTTTTGCGAATGTGGCTGGTTGATATACATTTCAACAAGAATCAAATCCACTACATCAAATGATTCATCAAATTCTATTGAGAAAATTCAAAACAAATGATGGTTGCACCAGAACACATGATGTTCAGAGTGTATACTCAAGCATTATGTCGATGGTAGACAACAATTCTGACTCAGGGAAGGACACATTAACTGTAAAAAAATTTCTTCAAGTTTCCTGTTAAGAGGATACCTTTTGATGTAATATCTTACATTATATCTTATACCTATTTGGGAACAATGTTTAGATACCTATAAGCCTATAACTATCCTTTAAGTGAAGGCAAAGGTAAGCCCCATAAGGAACAGAGGATGGAGATATCTAAGTATATCTTACCTATGGTCACTGTCACCAGGTTCACAGTACGGTTTGGTTAATGGTGCAGATATGGTATCGCAGTATGCTACCTTGAACAGTACGTGGTACGGAGGGAGTAGGATGAGTTGGGGCACTCATTTGAGTTTTATATATATATATATATATATATATATAAGTATATCCTACTTATGGTCAGTGTCACCAGGTTCACGGTACGGTTTGGTTTATGGTGCGGATATGGGATCGCAGTATGCAACCTTGAACAGTACGTGGTACGGAGGGAGTAGGATGAGTTGGGGCACTCATTTGAGTTTTATATATACATATATATATATATATATACATGAGTGTAGAAAATAAAGTCAAAGATTTTTATAAAAAAAAATACTATAAATACATTACGTACTTGTCTTGAAAAATTATAAGAGCAGTAATCAAATTAAACTCTATGACAAACTAAGGAGTATGAAGAAAAATTAATGAATTAATGAACAGAGGTGCTCATTTGTATGCGGATCGCTAGTCTAATAATAGATGAGGATCGAGAACCCAATATAAATTGGATGGCAAGATCTGGATCGAGGGGAGAGGTGGAAGAACACGGTAACACTGCCTATGATCCTTTGGTAACCATTTAGGAAGTGAAATACCTATTAAGTATAATAACTTTTTGGGCCAAAAAGTTAAAATACTTACAAGATACCTATAGGTTGCACACCATTATCTCCACTTAAAAGATACCTATAGGTGTCCTAACTTTGTTTATATTTCTTCAAGTTAGGATACCCCAGGTATCTTACCTTTCTGATCCCAAAAAGTTAAAGATATTCTGCGTATGCATCTCCAAATCATAAGTACGACACCTAGAGATGTCTAATAACCTTTATGTACCTCCACTTACCTCCATTTCCAAACAAGGCCCAAATGAAACAGGACGCAAGTTTTCCAACTTTCAACTAACAGGGGTGTATTGAATTGAGATTTCAAAAGATTTTAAAAGAATTGAGAATCCCAGTATTTAAGGGATTTATGGGGAATTTACCTAAAACTTTGACTGGGATTTATAAGGATTTTAAAATAGTTTGATGGAATTCTTATTATGAATTTGATGGAATTTGAAGGAATTCGATGAAAATAAACTTTATAATTAGTTCATTTCCTACACAAGATTGTCATTCTCATAAGAGTAATATGAATAAATATCAAGGAACCTCGCAAGTCATAAAAATATCATTTTCATAAGCTTTTTCTGAAGTACTAGAAGGACACCCACATAAACAAAAGTAACAACAAAAAAAATAGCCCTACATGAGAGAGTTGTTGATGAGTCCATCAACTCAATACTCGCTGTTTTAACATTCTGAAATAGCATAAAATAATAATAACTAATAACACCCGGTAACCAAAGTCATGGAGCAAGAGATCTATAAGGAGCACCAACTCTCCCGTTAGGCATCATGACTCTACCACATCTCCTCATCAAATCAATACTCGTTGTTTCTGCATCATAGGTCTTCCAGTTAACAGTTTCACTATATAGGCCACATCATACAAACCATGGAACGTTATCCACTTCGTCTTGTACCTGCAACGAGAAACCAATTTATGCCATAGCAATCTTTAGAATATTTTTGAATCAACTTCATCGCGTTGATTTTGATTGAAATTGATTCCATTGTCTTTCAGGAGGCGGATGGAGGCCTCTGCGTGGGGATCGGTGGTTGGGTTGAATTAGGGTTTGGGTTGAATTAGGCCTCTGCGTGGGGATCAGAGATCGGGAGGTAGAGGAGAGTGGGGTAGCAGCAGAGGAGGGTGTCGGGAGGTAGAGGAGAGGAGGAAAAAGACGATGGAGAGAGCAGGTGATTAGGGTTTGGGTTTATTTGGGGATAATTTGGGGCATATGTACAGGAAATAAAACCATACTCACAAATGGCTTGAAAGTTTCTACAGAGAAGGTGAGAATTGCAAAGACTTTTGGTATTTATACCTCGGACTCTAGATTCCATCTAAATCCTCCAAATTCTCAATTCTATCAAAATCATTAACTTTTTGAATACACCGAGAATTGAATGGGGTCATTTAAAATCTCAATTGAATACACCGAGAATTGAATAGAATCACTTAAAGTCTCAATTGAATACACTGTGACTTTTATAAACTCTTTTAAAATCCTAATAGAATACACTAGGATTTTCACATTCTTTTAAATTCTTTTCAAATTCCAATCCAATACACCCCTGTAAGTTTTCTTTAACAAACATACAAACAAAAGAAAAAACTTACATTTTTCCCATTTACCCTCTCGAAAAGAACTACTCGACCGCCGTGATCCCCAGTTGCAAGATAGTCGCCCCTGCCTTCGAATTCAATTGCAGATATGATATCAACTGCGTAAAATCGGCAAAATTAGGGGTAAATTCTACAAACAAATCACAATGCCAATAACCTAACCTAACCTGAAATTTAAATGAAAATTAAAGGGAAAAAAGGTGAGAAAAATTCAAAATTTACCATATTCGACAGGATCGTTGTGAGATCGCTCGCCAAAAACCTGAGAGAATTTCCAATCGGATTTTGACATCGATTGATTGATAGATCGAATTTCGAAAATTTGATAGATAAATTAGATAATTAATTAATTAACTGAAAATTTATATATTATTGTTTGATTATTGTCTGAGCTCGTCGCCTGGAATTGTTGTCCCCGGCGACGAGACTCAGGAAAAATAATAATCAGAAAAATTACTATCTTGTGTCTTTTATCCTGTTCGGAATTTGACACCATTAACCTTGTATATTTTGTTTATTTTGCAATTTTCGTGTTTTGTTCGAACTAAAGGTGGACAATTTTTTGTTATTTTTTTTTAAGAATAAAATTTTGAAAGTACATTTTGTGGTAATATTATTATTAAAATGGGTGCATTTTACATATTTTGTGCATAATCTCTAATCTCTAATAATAATACTATTATTATTATTATCTCTAATCTCTAATATTATAATGGGAGAAGGGCTTAGTGTCATTTGTAAATGTTTTGTCATTCTACCAACCCGTGCAATGCACGTGCATAGCTATTATAAAGGAGGTCTTAGGTTCAAATCAAGACTACATCTAAATTTTTATTTTAAAAAACTATATTTATTAAAACGTGCATCGCACGTGTAAACTACTAGTATTATTATAATGGGAGAAGGCCTTAGTGTCATTTGTAAATATTTTGTCAATCTACCAATCCGTGCAATATATGTGCATAACTATTATAAAGGAGGTTCTAAGTTCAAATCAAGATAATATCTAAATTTTTATTTTAAAAAACTATATTTATTAAGACGTACATCGCACGTGTAAATTACTAGTTTCATTTGGAGTGAATTTCCATTTGGAAGGACTAATTTGTGGATATGATGAAGTTTCCATTTATAGATGGTCGTATTTAAGTGTACTTTTTTGGGAGAAGTAAATGTAACGCCCCGGATCTCCCAATACCGGATATCCGTGACACAACCAGAATCTTGCCTTCAAATGCATCTCAACACAGTAAATAACACGAAAATTTAAACACTTTTATTGCCATTAGAGTTATTACATCAATAATTACAATATCAAATGTCCTTAAATAAGGAATACAAATTACGTAACTTATTACAACTGATCGCAAAGAATATTCAGGCTCCTCTGGCAAAGCTGTCAGTTGTCTTCCAGATCGGCAATCGATTGGTCATTTCTGAGAACTCCGCTGAGTGGTCTATCTGCTTTCCTGGAACTTGTCCCTCGGCTTGAGCCTTCTGCTACGCGACTCTTATATTTCTGCACCCACTCGAATGGTAGGTGTGATAGGGTAAAAATGGCCTGAGGCCCAACCAGGGCCCACTACAATTCTCACTCGAAAAGGTAAAAATAGCTATCTAGCTCGGCCCCGAACCACTTCAGGGTCGGCGCCGAACCTCCTGTTTGCCCTTACAGTACTGGCCTCCTCGTGCCGACGAGCCTTGGTAGCCCTCGGAGTCCGACCCGTGACAGTACCACAGGCCGTCCCCCCTCTCCGGCGAAGCAGAAGGATGACCTGGCACAGCCTAGGCCCTCCGATTCCCCCCCGAAGCGCAGGAGACCCACGATCAGCCACGTCAACTCCAAATACCGCCAAGGGTTTCGCCACGTCAGCCCTATACCACTCCTGGTATTGCCACGTCCGCCCTAAACCCCCTCGGCCTTCTGCCACGTCAGGCCCACGGGCTTTCGGATCCAGACCCGGCCCCCAAGTGGAACCAAACCCGGTTGGGATTCTCTATAAATACTAGACCCACACCCACCTTTTGAGGTAATGAATCTTTTACCACTTAAATATACCTAGTTATTGCTACTCTCTCACAGAGACTGACTAGAGCGTCGGAGGGTCCGCCACCGGGACAAACCCCGGTGTTTCAGGACCGTCTGCAGGTACACAAGACCTCGGATCCGACCCGTCCGATCCGAGCCCAGCATTCAACATCTTTCCGAGCTCATCGTAGGTCCCAGAAGGTCAACCGAAGGTCGGCAGACGAGCGGCAATCTCCTTCAATACAAATTGAGTCCGAACTCACACCTGGTGCATCCACACGTCTTCCAGAAATAAACAGCATCAGGTTGGCGCCGTCTGTGGGAAACGCTGCTCCAGAAGCCGATCCGACCCAGACCCTCAAAGGCCATCGACAGCCGAACCCTCATGGCCTCCAAAGGCAAGGGGGCTGCTTCCTCCGTCAACCAACGGGACTCGCCCCCACCCACTGATAAAGCCAGGCCACGCACGTCGAAACACAAGGCCCCCTCTCGGGAGTCCCAAAGGAGCGTCGGCCGGCCAGCCCAGCCCGACCTCCGGGGAATAATCCTCAACCGCAAGATCATCCGCAGCAGGGGAAGGGCCGCTTCCAACCCGATCCCGAACCATCCGAGGCCGCCGCCCGAGGTACGAAGACCCACGCTCAGCCGAGTCGGAAGACAACCCTCGGACCGGCCAAACCGAGTCGAAGGAGCCCCCGTCACTCATAAGGAATTCCAAGACTTTCGAAGAGAAATTCTGGGAGCCCTCCGATGGGCCCCCAGGGAAGAAACCCTCCATTCCCAAACAGGGTCGGACGCCGAAGCCAGCGCGTCCCGCCCTTCAACGATACAGCCGGAAGACGATGACGTACTCCTAAGACGCCTACAAGAAATGGAGGACCGCCTCGATCACATAGGGGACGGCGGCCAAAGAGTGGCTCAGGGGTACAGACCTGTCCGTCCTCCCTTCTCCGCCCCCATCCTCCAAGCGGAAATACCCCGGAATTTCCGACCCCGTCAATTCGAGACCTACGATGGCGAGGGAGATCCTGCTGATCACATGGAGGGTTTCAAAACCCTCATGATGATTCACAGCGCCTCGGATCCCCTGCTCTGCCGAGCCTTCCCTGCCACCCTTCGGGGTCCAGCTCGTGAGTGGTTCTCGAAACTCGCCCCCGGCTCCATTTACTCCTTCGACCAACTCGAGGGCAATTTTCTGGCCCATTTTGTCACTAGCCGGAAGGCCGAAAGGACCAGCGCCTCATTACTTGGGCTCAAGCAGATAGAGGGGGAATCACTCAGAGTGTTCGTCCGGAGATTTACCGCTGAGGCAAGGTCGGTCTCCTCCCTCGACCCAGGCGTCGCTTCAGCGGCATTCCGACACAACGTCCACCCCGGACAGCTGAAGGCTTCTCTGGCCAAGAGACCCCCCGTCGACTTTCCCGACCTCCTTAATAGGGTCGAGAAATACATTAGGGCAGAAGAGGCCCTTAATCCCGAAGATGCCAGGGATGCCACCGGGAAAGGAAAGCGGAAGACCGAGGAAGTCGAACCACCAAAGAAAGCTCCAAGGGACCCAGGGGCCATGAAGAAGGTCCCGCCAGTCCCCCGCTTCGAGAGGTACACCCCCCTGACGCATAACATATCCGCCATCCTCTTGGAAATCGAAGACAAGGGCATTGTCCGACTACCCCCCCGATCTAATAACAACAAGAATCGAGACCAGCGCTTTTACTGCCGCTTCCACAGAGATCACGGGCACGAAACCGACCAATGCCGAGCCCTGAAAGACGAAATTGAAGAACTCATTTCCAGAGGGTACCTCCGAGAGTTTACCCGAGAAGGCCCACGGGATCGGCGAGACGCTAGGAACCGGAGGCAATCGCCTCCGAACCCTCCTCCAAACCAGACCCAGGGTCGGGACCCCAATTCTGAGGGAGCCGCAGATATCCCTTTCATCTTGCACTGTGTCCACGGAGGGCCGATGGGAGGTGAATCAAACACTTCCAGAAAAGCCTTCATCCGAGAGGTGAACGCTGTCAGAGACAACCCCTCGCCCAAACTGCAATCAAGGCCGGTCTCCTTCTCAGGGGAAGACCTTGAAGGTGTTCGCTTGCCCCACTGCGATGCCCTCGTCATTAACCTCCACATGGCTAATTGTGAAGTCCGCAGGATCCTCGTCGACAACGGTAGCTCGGTGAATATTCTTTTCCTTCGAAGCCTTCGAAAATCTCAGGTTACCCCGAGGCAAACTCAAGCCAGCCGGGTACACCTTGCACGGGTTCTCAGGCGTCCCTGTCGTAATAGAAGGGATTGTTACCCTCGACGTTACCGCCGGGTCGACTCCTGTCAAGAGGACCGAATCCATGGACTTCATGGTGGTCAACGTCAAGGCGGCTTACAACGCCATACTTGGCCGGCCTGGACTATGCTCCCTACAAGCAGTGCCTTCGGCGTACCATCTGAAGCTCAAGTTCCCCACCCCTCAAGGAGTCGGCATCGTCCGAGGCAGCCAAGAAGCAGCGCGATCATGCTACATGACCACCGTCGGGGGAGGTGTGTTCCCCCTCGACGCCGAACGAGCATAGATTATGGCCCGGCTAAATGTAAATCTGTTTTTGTGTAAACCCTCGTATGTAAAGGGCTGCCTTAGCGGCCCTCCCTACCTTATACTAAAAATACCCCTTTTTGTCCGAACCCAAATGTCTCGATAGTCTCAAAACGAGTCCGGACCGAGGGTCCTTCCTAAGGCCCCACTTCGATCCCTCGCGGAACGGTGGAGCCAGACCTTGTCTCCGACATTGCGCGCTACACTACTGGCCGGAGCGAGGAAGGAGAAGGATTCTTTGTTCATACCCCTTTATTTTCGTTCCAAAGAGAAAAAATAAAACGAAAGAAAAACAAAGACCGTTACAAGACCGCTCCACTCATCTCAAATCAGGAAGATCAGGGCCCCTCGGGCCCAACGAGGGACGAAGAGTACCCCGACCAAGCAACTAGGGGCCCCTCTCCTCGTTGTGGTATTCCATAGCCTCAGCCACAATCGACACTCCAGCCACAGAACTCTGGGCGTCATCCGGTCGTGTCCGCTGCAACAGCAGCAGCGCAGAGGGAACCCCCTCTGCCTGTCGACCCGCGGAGGAAGAGAACGAGGCACCCAACATCGCCTTGTAACGAGGCATCTCCATCTCCTTCTCCACAAAGACATCGCGAGGTAACCCCCCAGGAGAGGGCCTCGGCACCAAGGTACTAAGCCCGGCCTGTCTAAGGTCCGCACCGCCGAGCTCCCGATCCCACATCGCCCTTCTCAACCGGCGCGCCTCCGCACTTAAGACTGCGGACTTATTCCGATAAAAGTTACAAGCCGTATCGGTGTCCCGAGCCCCCCTTCGATGATGGGCCAGCGCGGCCTCCAGGACCTTAACCTTACTCCGGAGCCGCGCCACATAGAAACTACGGGAGTCCCCCTCAGGGAGGGGAGCCGCGACCTACAAGATAACCAACCAACTCAACACACATTCTCAAGAAGATTCAGAAATGTCCGAGGTCAAAACAACCGGCCGGTCAAAAAAAAAAAAAACTTTTCTTGCCACTATAAATCCAGGTGCTTCTTACAAAAAAAAAAAAAAATGCGGTGGCCAGTCCGCGGGAGGCAAACACAATCGAGGGAGAGAAAAAGAAAGACAAAAATTACACAACTCATTGACCCACCTCCGCGTCGACGGACGGATCCACGGGTGCGTCAGCCGACGGGTCGACGGCAGGCCCTTCTTCGCCAGGAGTCTTCGACGTCCCCTCGATCTCCATATCATACTCAAACTTGGACAAATCGAGGGCCGGGAAGAAGTGTCTCACGTGGCTGAGGGCCTTCGCATAACTTTTGTCCTGGGCCGCGATCACCATCAGCTGGCCCGTAGTCAGCACCTCCTTCGCCTCCTTGGTGAACTTCGTCTTCAGGGAGGCCATCTTCTTCTCCCACTCCACATCCTTCGCCTTGAGCTGGAGCTCCAGCTGCTGCTCCCTCTTATGCGAACCCTCGAGTTCGATCCGCATCTCCTTCATCTCCAGCTCGCTCTTTTCCGCTCGAGCTCGCTCTTGGGCCAGGGACGCCTCGTACAGGTTCTTTATGTTGGCCCCCTGTATGCAAGCCTACAGCCAACGGCAGACAAAGATCAGGCCTCCGCACGAAAATCAACAAGGAGGGACAGGGTCGACAGACTTACCTGCACAGTGGCCTGCGCCAGGCGTGCGAACGCCACCTCCACAGGCTCACCCTCCATCGCCTTGCGATCGCGAGGGGTCGCCAGCTTTTCCACCACTTCGACGGCTTGGGCCTCCTCTGTCAGGCGGTCCCCCATCAGAACCGACCAGTCCGGAGCCCACCGCTGCCGCAACAACTCCACCACCGGATCCTCTTCCTCGGCCTCGACCCAGGGACCTTTCCCCTTGTCGAGAACAGTGGCCCCCGCTAGGCCCTGACCCTTCGAAGCAGCCACACCCTTGCTCGTCTCCGAGCGACCCCTCTTGGTCCTCGGTTCGAGTTGGACCTCCGAGATGATTAGGGACGACCCCCTCGGCCTCTTCGCCGCCTCCTTCTCAGCCTTCTCCTTCCTCATGGCGAGCCTCTTTGCCTTGATCAACGCCTTGTCCATACCTGCGGGAAAAACCATTAAGAGCAATGAGCAAGAAAGCAAGAAAGGACCAAGAGAAAAGAAACAACTACATACACATAACAGCTGGGCTCAGTCCAGCGCTCGCCAAATTGGTCTCCATCACCTCCGTCCAATCAATACTAGGTGACTGGCGGAGGCGCTCGACAAACCCCCATTCATCGGCCGACAGATCCCCCTGCCTCGGCGGTTGGTAGTTCGGCTTGGAGTGGTTCCATCGAGTGGGAATGTCCCATGGCTCTTCACTCCGGATCACCAAATATTTCTCCTTCCATCCCTTGATGGAATCCGGGTGGTGGCGAACGACCTTCCCCCCACTCCGGGGAGAGATATAGTATACACCCTCGGCCGACGGGTTGACCATCAACATCGCGCGGAACACATTCAGCCGCAGGGGTACTTGCTGTTCCTCGCACATCAGCACAAAGCAGATAATCTGCTTCCAAGAGTTCGGCCCGTACTGCATGGGCGCCAAGGAGGCCCAGTTCAACACGTCCCTAACGAACGGGTGGATTGGCAACCTCAGGCCAGAGATAAAAGCGTCCACTGGGAAGACACAGTACCAAGCGGATAAGGGATCGGTGGGGCGCAGAGTGGAGCTCGGCAGCAGCAGTTCGTAACCAGGCCCTATATGATACGCCAGCTGCAGAACCTCCAAATCCCCGTCCTCCAAAACGGTCGAGATCGCGTCCATCATCACCCTCCTCCGGCTCGGTGAAGAGGGTTGCACTCCGAAGAGCTCCTGGTCAGAAAGGTCGTCGGGATACTGACGGAAATGCTTCGGCTGAACGGGCGAACCCGTCATCAGATTACGGAAAACAGGCGCCTTGCTCGAACCGCCGGTCCTCGACCCCGGTTTTCCTGGGGCCCTCTTCTCCTTCTTGACTCGCTCCGACGGTCCTCGACCCTGAACGGTGGATCCCCTCGCTATATCACCCTCGCCTCTCTCCTCATCGGAAGACAACTCCAGCACGCGAATGCCGTCCGAACCGTCGCCGGCTCCCTCCGACCCGCTACTCTCCACCACAAAGGGACGTCGGGAACGCGACGGCCTCGTCTTGTGTACCGCTTCCCCCTCACCTACTGAATCCTCCAGAGAAACCGAGCCAGTAAGGCCCACAACGGGCACCGACTCCTCCTCGAGCACGGGCTCTTCCCACGACGTCGACGGAGAGTCAGGCTTTACTTCCCTCCTGGACGACGACGCCGACGAACCGGACTGAGCCCTATCCATCTGTGCCTAAAGATAAAGCAAACTTACCAAACTAACCTGGGACCGCTTCGGGAGGGCGAGCCGAGTACGGCAAACTGCAAGAACAATCGCTGAAGGGTTGGGAGATTTTTTGAAGAAGAAAGCAGCAAGATTGAAGTGGGCGAAAGGAAAAAGGGGGGGAATACTTATATAAGGGAAGAACGGCTCCTCGACTTCCGCGATTACTGTTCACTGATTGACGCACAACTGCCGCCTGGAAAATCGCGCCGCGTCCTCGAAACCTGTGCGGAGGACGTCATCAGACGCCAGACTGACAGCCCAACTCTGGGGTCGGTTCGGGTGGAGTACGCGACGGAGAAAACATTTTTACTTAAGGTTTAAGGCGCCGTCATATGACAGACGCCCCGGGCTCCAGCGCTCGACCAGTTCCCCTCTCACCCTCGAGCAGCCCGGGACTTACAGCCTCGGCAACCGAAACCCCGAACAGTTCGAGGGTGGGACAGAAACCGCCATCGCCTGCAGCCCTATCAAGACGGACTGACCGACCCCCGATGGGAGGTGGTCCCCCCATCCGAGGCCCTTCAGCCCCAAGACCGGAATACGGCTGGTGCATCTTTTCGTCTGGATCTCTCCCGGGCCAAACATCCATGACAGGGTAGTCTGACCCGAAAAGGGATCCAGACGGCAAAACCACCACCAATCCGAGGCTCCTCTTCCAACAGCACGGATCTCGGCCGTTACCCCTCTCGCCCTGATTTCCCATAGATCTGGCTGCCATATCAAGGTCCATCAGATCCAAGAGAAGATCCGGGCGACAGAGTAACCACCTCTCCGACGCTGCTAGGGTCAAAAATATTAGCAAAAGACAGGCGTCCGCCGAAGCAGACACCTCTGAGGGCCAATGGGCCACCCCTGTTTTGATCATACCTACGATGGAGGGGAGAGGTATTTATAACCTCCCCCAGGGACTAACCGTTGGGGCGCGGGGAAGGTCAATCAACGGAAAACCATGCACCATCTACATTTATTAGGCGGCGCCATTAAATGCCCCTAGGAAATTGGACCATCACACCGTTCTCGGAGAGCCTTCAATACTCCACAGGAATGGTGGGATATCCCCGCTCAATCACTCTAGGGCGCCAACCGATCGCCATCCCCCTTGTTAGCCCGAAATCCCTCGACCAGCTCGAGGTCAGGTCTAGCACCAGGGTAGTCTTCTCAGGAAGGCTTCACGGCTCGCCATCGCCCTTGCCTTCCAGTAATCCCTCGCCAAGCTCGAGGTCAGGACTGGCACCAGGGTGGTCTTCTCAGGAAGGCCAACGGCTCGCCACCCCCCTTGTTGGCCCGTAATCCCTCGACCAGCTCGAGGTGAGGTCTAGCACCAGGGTAGTCTTCTCAGGAAGGCTTCACGGCTCGCCATCGCCCTTGCCTTCCCGTAATCCCTCGCCAAGCTCGAGGTCAGGTCTGGCACCAAGGTGGTCTTCTCAGGAAGGCCAACGGCTCGCCACCCCCCTTGTTGGCCCATAATCCCTCGACCAGCTCGAGGTCGGGTCCGGCACCAGGGGAGTCTTCCCAGGAAGGCTTCACGGCTCGCCATCGCCCTTGCCTTCCCGTAATCCCTCGCCAAGCTCGAGGTCAGGTCTGGCACCAGGGCGGTCTTCTCAGGAAGGCCAACGGCTCGCCACCCCCCTTGTTGGCCCATAATCCCTCGACCAGCTCGAGGTCGGGTCCGGCACTAAGGGAGTCTTCTCAGGAAGGCTTCACGGCTCGCCATCGCCCTTGCCTTCCCGTAATCCCTCGCCAAGCTCGAGGTCAGGTCTGGCACCAGGGTGGTCTTCTCAGGAAGGCCAACGGCTCGCCACCCCCCTTGTTGGCCCATAATCCCTCGACCGGCTCGAGGTCGGGTCTGGCACCAGGGGAGTCTTCTCAGGAAGGCTTCACGGCCCGCCATCGCCCTTGCCTTCCCGTAATCCCTCGCCAAGCTCGAGGTCAGGTCTAGCACCAGGGTGGTCTTCTCAGGAAGGCCAACGGCTCGCCACCCCCCTTGTTGGCCCGTAATCCCTCGACCTGCTCGAGGTCAGGTCTAGCACCAGGGTAGTCTTCTCAGGAAGGCTTCACGACTCGCCATCGCCCTTGCCTTCCAGTAAATTCCTCGCCAAGCTCGAGGTCAGGTCTAGCACCAGAGTAGTCCTCTCAGGAAGGCTCCTTGGCTCGCCCTCGCTCTAACCATCAGGATAACCCTCTCATGAAGGCCCAGTGACTCGCCATCCCATTTCTACAACCATAAGCACTCCTCCACGGCTAGCTCCCGCACCCCCTGCAGGAGTGGGGGGCTTGTGTGATAGGGTAAAAATGGCCTGAGGCCCAACCAGGGCCCACTACAATTCTCACTCGAAAAGGTAAAAATAGCTATCTAGCTCGGCCCCGAACCACTTCAGGGTCGGCGCCGAACCTCCTGTTTGCCCTTACAGTACTGGCCTCCTCGTGCCGACGAGCCTTGGTAGCCCTCGGAGTCCGACCCGTGACAGTACCACAGGCCGTCCCCCCCCTCCGGCGAAGCAGAAGGATGACCTGGCGCAGCCTAGGCCCTCCGATTCCCCCCCGAAGCGCAGGAGACCCACGATCAGCCACGTCAACTCCAAATACCGCCAAGAGTTTCGCCACGTCAGCCCTATACCACTCCTGGTATTGCCACGTCCGCCCTAAACTCCCTGGGCCTTCTGCCACGTCAGGCCCACGGGCTTTCGGATCCAGACCCGGCCCCCAAGTGGAACCAAACCCGGTTGGGATTCTCTATAAATACTAGACCCACACCCACCTTTTGAGGTAATGAATCTTTTACCACTTAAATATACCTAGTTATTGCTACTCTCTCACAGAGACTGACTAGAGCGTCGGAGGGTCCGCCACCGGGACAAACCCCGGTGTTTCAGGACCGTCTGCAGGTACACAAGACCTCGGATCCGACCCGTCCGATCCGAGCCCAGCATTCAACATCTTTCCGAGCTCATCGTAGGTCCCAGAAGGTCAACCGAAGGTCGGTAGACGAGCGGCAATCTCCTTCAATACAAATTGAGTCCGAACTCACACCTGGTGCATCCACACGTCTTCCAGAAATAAACAGCATCAGTAGGCACGTATGCTGTCATCCCCCCTGGATGCCCTGCTAGTCTTGGGTTTCTCCTGCACTTGTGACCTGATATTCATGTTCCTAAAATGTGGGGTACGTCAGTAATTCTACTGATGCAATGCTGATAAGAGAACGGCGATCTCCAAACTGGCAACCACAAATCATCTTGAATGAAAAGGAAAACGTGCATCCTAATTTCCTGGTGTTCGTGTATGCCATGGTCTAACAACTAATGCACTGATCTCCTGCCTTATTGTAATACAAGCAACCTTGGGACTCTGGATACGCATACATCCCATACTACATACGTTCCAGGCCAAACGTGACATGGTCTAGTCTAATACACGAAATAAGAATGCACACGATGTACTTACTCTAATGCGATTCGTTGGGAACGCATGCATCCCATACTGCATACTTTCCCAAAATCAACTTCGATGGAAATGTATGCATCCCATACTACATACTTTCCAAAGAGTTCGTTTTCCTGAATATAGGGTTCAATCCCTCGTCATGCAATGCATTCTAAATTGGTCCACTTCCTGTTCCTGATAGTATGACATGGTTGAGGAGATAAATAACATAAATGCTTCGGGGCGCTGCCCATTGTCACAAATCATCGTTGCCTCAGACCCTCCTTGAAAGCCGTGACGAACTTAAGATATGTGGTCCCACCGCTCTGCAATCAACGGTCCCACCGTTCTGCAGTCAATAGCCGTGATGAACTTAAAATATGCGATCCCACCGCTCTGCAGTCAACGGTCCCACCATTCTGCAGTCAACAGCCGTGACAAACTTAAAGGTATACCGCAGCATACCTATAGCGTCGTATCCTATACGACCCGTTCGTGTCCACTAGCATGTGCCCGGATCCCATCTGTCCTTACCACGGTACCTCAGGAATCAACAGTGCAAGATACGCGCAGCAGCACGTATCCCTAATGACAGGAAGAGACCACCCCATAGTATCGCCACCTACCGCTAATTCTCAGAACGAGTTGGATTATAGGGGATCACCCCTAACACCAATTCGGTCTTCGAGCAAAAATAAAGAAAACCTAATCAATGCAGTTACTGAAAACAAGTTGTTACCCAGATCACACCCGATATCGATCAATAATGTCGAGCATGTCCGGTCTGTCAACCAATAATCATCACAGGAATCACCTCCACTGATTCCCAATACCTTCACTGGTCAGCGACCAAATAATCCCGGTCCGTGACCCTCAGCGAGTAGTCCAACGGTGCCCAAGGATGCAATACAATTCAAATGAAGGTAAGCACACACATAACCATCAATTCCTGACCATTGACAGACTCGAACATTGAGACACCAAACATAATCGAACAGAGCTATATCTCAACTCACTCATGTCCACCATGAGTATTAAGCACAGGAACTTATCCAAGTTCCAAATGAATTGCTAAAACATCATTAAAACCCGATAGCTCAAGATCACCCTACGACGAGGGTTCGTCATCAATTGTCCAATAAAATAATTCAAGAAATAGCAGTAGCTGTGACCCAAGCTACGCTCATCAAAATTTAACACAATCAGACTTCTAGAAGGGTAGGGAGATCCACTGCAATCTCCCAGTGGGCGACTCTCTCAAATATTTAAGAGCTCAAGTCCCCAAGCTAACTTAATCTTGAAGTCAATCTCAACAACAGGGCGCCAAACTTACAACAACCACAACTTCCAACACACAGCTCGGATTTGCTTGACACCACCCATTCTGAAACTCTAAGACTTTGGTCTACAACTTTCCAGCTAACCATTTCCTTGAATCCAATCATCTTGGGAGCCAAATAATCCATATATATTCTCAGCAGTATATTCCTTCTTGCACTTGCTGTACCTTCCCAATATTATAGAAGTTGCTCACTCATCGGAACTGCTCGACCCTGGGTCCTATGGAAAGCTGGGAGTGTCTACCTTAACTTCCTAGTTGGACACGTCCTCAGATTCAATCCTTAGGGTCCTCAAAGATACCCATTTCCATTGGGGGCATAACAAGGAAAAAGTTGATTTCTCTAGCAACCATTTCCTTAACAAGGCTGAATCTATCCCAATTTCAGAAAATCATAACTTCCAACCCTTAACCAAGAATTACAAAATTCCAATTGGGTTAGGAAGCTATGATTCCCTGCTGCAAATCTCTAGTTGGCTAGTCGCCCAAATTCTTAACAGATAATTCTAGAACTATCCATCTCCACGGACTAGACAACTTGCACTAGGCTGAACATAGCCTACTTCGAAATTCGATAATAAATCAACCTTGAGTCTAATGTTCATGAAATTTGAGATTCTCAATCTCCACATATACCATTTTATTGTGTCCAAAATTCGCATTCAAATTCATTTCACACAAAGATCTATGACTCCTCAAACATAGCAATATTTTCAGCTGTTCTTTTTCAGTAGGGTATTTACTGCCCCTCACTAATCACTTTTGAAACCTCGTCAAATGATCTCTAAAAAATCTAAAATTTGAGATTCATCAAGTAGACTCATACCCCAAGTTACACCCAAAATTTCATAGCAAAATAATAAACGTACACGAAGTTATGGCTTTTTGAACTTCAGCCCAACACACAGTCAGCTTCAGCAGACACCTACAGACCCATCGCATTCTACAATTTTTTTCGGGCATCAAACGACCTCGGAAAATTACGAAATTTAAGAATATGGTTGTAAACACATATAAGAGTGTCCAAAAAAATTTCCAGCTCAAAATTCCCTGTCATTTCCGAGATACAAAATCGGAAAGACACACAAAAATCCTCACAGCCAGCAGCTATTCTGGCTGCTTACTGTCCAGACTTGGACCCGCTGTTTGGGCTACTAAAATGCATCCAAATATTATGAAAAAATCATGGATAATCTACATACATAGAATAACAATACCCCAAAGTTTTAGCTTAAGATCCCAAACCGTTTGGGTGTAAGAAATTCCCCAACATATCCTCACAATCATGATATTTAATCAAAACTCAAAAAGAGTTATTCTCTACCATACACTTTATCTTTTCCTAGCACTTCTCATACTCAAACATGGTAACAAAATCATAGCTACCATTTCTACACATCCATTCATACCAAAACAAAGTAAAAACAAAAGAGTTTAAGAGATCACCCACTTGAAGTTTTGCCAAAGAATCTCCTTGTAGCTTTGCTTCTGGCTTTGCTTGCTTGCTTGCTTGCCTTGCACTTGTATAACTTGGCCTCCTCAATTTTTCTAATTCTCCACCCTACTACAACTCCCTAATAAAAAGGTTCCACCTTCCTTCTTCTCCTTCTCTTTCTCCTCTTTTTTTTGAAACAAGAATAATGGTGAATGAGTGAAAGAATGAGAGTGGAAAATGGGGGGGGGGGGGGGGGGGGGGGGTGGTTATAAAGAATGGGAGCTAGGGTTGGGTTTGGCCGGATGGAATGTAGGGTGGGGATGGGGGGAGGTGGTGTTAGTGGAAGATGGGTGGATGGGATGAGGCCAACCTTTCAAGGAAGAAACTTCTTGGAAGCTTCCATAGAAATTTCATGGAAGTTTCCCATTCATAAGTCAACATGCACATGGTGTTTTACCTCCACCATTGGATCTCCATCAAGATCCAAGCCATGATGTGATGCTAGGGTTCCTAACCCTAGGTTAGGTCAAGGAACCCTAGGTCACCACACTCCGATTCTAACCCTAGTGCACAAACTCAATTCACATTCACTTCAAGCACTAGCTTAATTGAAATAACCAATACATATAAATTAAAATCCTATAAAAATACATGTTTTATAGAAATTATAATTTCCTTCCATAAATTGTCTGGTCAAAATAATCGGGACAAGACCACAGTTTAATCGAGACGATATTCCGAGTTTACTTCATCGGATTCAGAACAGCTCGTATGTCTGAAATCTCTCAATTTAACTGATAATTTCCTCGAAAAATATGTAATCGTGTGCAATACTCATACATGCACGGATTACAGTGCAAAAATAGCCATATGCTATTTTGCGGGGTATTACAGTAAAATTAGTGTAGATTGATGAAAATATATTGGGGCTAGGATCATCTTGGAGTTGGATGACCATTATCAATTTACCAAGACAAATGCTCATGACCTTCTTCATTCTTATATAGTATATACGACTGATGAACATTCGTGATAGTACAACTACAAATGTCAACCTCTTTATTCCTCCCGCAAACTACTTTTGTGCCTTACTTAGAGCATCTGTAGTCGTTGAATGGTAAAATATGGATATATGGATAAATAGAAATAGGAATCCCAGTTTTGCTGCAGTCATTTAAAGCTATATTTTAGCTTTCTATAATATAATAATAAGCGACGGCACATGAAGTGTCGTCTGAGAAAAAAAATACTAAAAAAATAATAAATTACGTGGGACGGCACTTGAAGTGCCGTCGGAACGCTAAAATAAAAAAAAATATTTTTATTTATAGGAGGGACGGCACATGAAGTGCCGTCCGAGAAGAAAAAAAAATATTCCGTAAATGATGGACGGCACATGAAGTGCCGTCCGACAAGGTGGAACAATTCTTTTTGGCTATTTATCCTTTTCCGGAAAACATTCCACATTTTCAGGCTTTATTAAAGTTTTTTTTGACCTTAATACCCTTCTATAATAGCCGTTGAGAATAGTACTTTGGGGTATAATCGTCAAACAATAAAAAAAAAATTTTAAAAACCCATGG
This sequence comes from Hemerocallis citrina, assembly GCA_017893485.1. Taxonomy (NCBI): domain Eukaryota; kingdom Viridiplantae; phylum Streptophyta; class Magnoliopsida; order Asparagales; family Asphodelaceae; genus Hemerocallis; species Hemerocallis citrina. The sequence continues at coordinate 253,889,074 of CM030363.1, read as the reverse complement.
GACGGCACATCATGTGCCGTCCGAGAAAACCGGAGGCGTGGGACGGCACTCCGAGTGCCGTCCGAGGAGGGAGGATTTTTCGGATTTTTTAATTGGTTTTGGCGATTTTTAATTCGGGAAACTAATTAATTTATGAAAGGGACAACACTTCAAGTGCCGTCCGACGAAAAAAATATTAATTTCTTTTGTGGGACGGCACTTGAAGTGTCGTCACTCATATATGGATAAAAGTTATACGGATTCTCAACTATAGCAATCTACTGTAGCGATTTATCAATAATATGGATATATAGCAAACGACTGCAGCGGTTTTTTTAGCCAATTATCCATATTATCGATATATAGCAAACGACTACAGATGCTCTTACTAATTAAAAAACTTTCACATAATCAGTTTCAAGCGATTTTGGAAGGAAGGGAAAGAAATTACTTGACCACAATTTTTCTTGTATGGATACTAAGAAGGCCTACAACATTTTTCGGCTCGAAAAAGGAAAAATAAACAAAAAAAGTTTTGAAAGCGCAGATAAGAAATTTACTTTCGATTATTAACTTCCATTATTAAACAAGCAGTGGAGGCACAATGTATACGGGAAAAATGTTAATATGTACATGGATCATAAGAGTCTAAAGTATATCTACTAGCAGAAGGACTTGAATCTGATGCAGCGGAGATGGTTGGAAGTGTTGGAGGATATCCAACCTGAAATCAAGTACCATCTAGGCAAGACCAATGTGGTGGCTGATGCGCTCAGCAGGAAGAGCAGTTTGTCCCGATTGATCACAAATCATGAGAAGTTGGCAGAGGAACTTGATAGAGTAGAGATTGAGGTGGTGTTGCAAGGATTAGGGGGTTCCTTAGCTCAGTTGAGACTTCAACCCACATTGAGGGACAGGATTATCAACAGTCAGAAGACCGATCCAGAGATTCAGGAGATGAGAGAGCAGTTTGGCACCAGCAGGTTGACAGAATTCCAGGTAAGATATGAGGTATTGTGGTTTGGAGAACAGTTGTGTGTGCCAAATCAAGCAGAACTGAAGGAGAGCATTCTGCAGGAAGCACATGCCACTTTATTATCCGTACATCCAGGAAGTACCAAGATGTACCAGGATATAAAGCAGTATTTCTGGTGGTCGGGGATGAAGCGTGATGTGGCTGAGTTTGTCGCCAGGTGTGCAGTCTGTCAGCAGGTCAAGGTTGAGAATCAGAAACCCGGAGGTTTGTTGCAGCCATTACCCATTCCGGAGTGGGTGTGGCAGCATGGACTTCATTACAGGATTGCCCAGGAGTTCCAAGGGCAACGATGCAATTTGGGTGATAGTGGACCGACTCACCAAATCGGCTCACTTTCTAGCACTGAAGCTTACTTGGTCTATGGAGAAGTTAGTCGAGTTGTATGTCGGGGAGTTTGTGAGGCAACATGGAGTTCCTTTGTCGTTTGTATCCAACCAAGATGCGCGATTTACCTCGCATTTCTGGAGAAGTCTTCAAGCAGCTTTGGGGATGAAGACTGATTTCAGTACTGCTTTCCATCCTCAGACTGGTGGGCGACTGAGAGGGTCAACCGGGTACTAGAAGATATGCTAAGATGTTGTGTGTTGGATTTTGGCGGCAATTGGGAGAGGCATTTTGCTCTAGTGGAATTTGCCTACAGTAATAGTTTCCAGGCAAGCATCCGGATGGCACCATACGAGGCTCTGTATGGGAGGAAGTGCAGAACACCGATGTGTTGGTATGAAGTGGGGGAACGGCAGCTGTATGGGCTGGAGATTGTGCAACAAACCTCAGAAGAGATTGAGTTGATCAGGAAGAGGTTGGTCGATGCCCAGAGCAGACAGAAAAGTTATGCCGACAACCGGGGGAGAGATCTGGAGTTTGAGGAAGGTGATTTTGTCTTTGTGAAGGTGTCTCCAACTAAGGGAGTAATTCAATTTGGAAGGGGAGGGAAATTAGCCCCGAGATACATAGGCCCTTATAATATATTGAAGAGAATTGAGAAGACGACTTATCAATTAGAACAACCGGAAGAGTTGGCCCAAGTACACAATGTCTTCCATGTGTATATGTTGCGAGGCTACATTCTGGATCTGAGTCATCATTTTCCAGAAGTGACAGAAGGTCTACAGTCGAATTTGAGCTACACTAAGCGTCCAATTGAGATTGTGGACCGACGGGAGAAAGTCTTGAAGAATAAGACTATACCTATGGTCAAAGTCATCTAGAGGAACCAACTTGTTGAGGAGGCCACTTGGGAATCAGAGGAGAGGATGATGAGAGATCACCCCGAGCTTTTCAATTAAAATTTGTAAAACTTTTTATTTCTTTCTTTGTTTTTTTCTCTCTTTAACTGTAGTTCCGAGGACGGAACTGTTCTAAGGAGAGAGTGTTGTAACATCCCGTATTAAATTTTTAAATGAAAACACATTTTTTTCACGTGCAACGCACGTGCAATTTTATTTCATTATTTTCATTCTAAAATTTATTTAAAGTTATGCATAATTTCCTTTCATTTATTTTTGTTGCCTATTAGAACCCATAGGCCTAATAGAAGACTCTAAGCCCATTAAAATAAATTAAATAAATAAAAAAATGAACAAGCCCATAAGAGGAAGCCCACTAAGAAAAATCTTACAATTAGTTGTACACTTGTCATGTAAACAATATGTATAATCAAATAAATAACAACTAACAAATTAGAGTGTGTGCTTGTGGGTTGCACATACACGTAGTGCAACCCAAAAGTCACAAGAAGAGTTAGCCATGCATAAGAATAGAAAGGGTTGGGAGTTTGTGTAATTATGGGGGGTGGGCAATTAGTGAAGAGGGTTATGTAGGTTATGAAATTGAACACTTAATTTGAGTAGTAGAAGAGTTTTTTCAAACCCTATAAATATCACCCCTTTTTCTTCATAATCTTGCACCAAATATCAAAAGAAACAAAAGATAAGAAAGAGAAGAAAAGAAAGAGAGAGAGAGAGAGTTGTTGAGTTCTTGCTTGGAAGGAGAGCTTACTAGGAGGAGAAGAGAGTCCCATTCTTGGAGCTAGGAGCAACTTCTAGTAGTCTTTTTCTACATTAGAATCTTCATTGAGGTGTGCGCCTTCTTGTAGTTTCTAAATTATAGTATCATGCATGTCTAGGTAAATTGATATATAAAATTGATATGCATATGAGTAGTGATTAAATTGTAATGATGATATTTAGAACGAAAATGCATGCTAATTGAAAGACTGTCATGAAAATAAGTTGATTAATGTTGTTTGATTGCATGGTAGTTCATCATGATTAGATTAAATGATATGGATATAGATTTGTACACAAAGTTACTAATTCATACCAAGAAAAGTTACTGTTTTGAATTTTGTTTGCACATCAGAAAATCGTATCTAAGAAATAGTTGGAATCTAGAACTAAAACTTTTTGGGGAGCATCTTGTATGTGTCAGGAACATCCCTTTAATATTTCACAAGATTTGGAGGTCGTTTACTATTTTAATAAAATCTAAACTCAAAACTAATTAGTAGTTGGCTGGTTGCTAGAAATCTGCACACCTTTCGGTTTTTGATCAATTCAGCATTGTAAATGAAATAATATGAGAAAATTCAGAACTAAGAAGTTGTAGTAGACTCGTTAACCTTTCTAAAAAGTCTAAGCAATCAAATTTTCACAAAGAACTGAATTTTATATGAATTTTACAAAACTGTACAGTGGCAATATTTCAGTATTTCGACCCTACTGTATATTTCGAAGAATTCAGCGTTATAGATACAATATTTTGAGAAAACTTATAATAACAAAACTAAAGTAGGCTTGTATACCTTCAGTTTTATATAAAGAATGCTAAGTTTTGTAAAGTATACAATTTTCTATGATTTTTACAAATAGCATAAAATGCAGTTTTCTAACTTTGAATTTACTGTTTTACAAATGATACTTAAACGAATTGATTGAAAATATATTCTCGTTGTTTTAAGTTATATTTTGTGAAAGTAAAGATCATATTCATGCTTAGATGAGATGTGAATTTAAGAAAAATATATATGTATAGGATTAAAGATGTTAAGATTGGTTCAAAATAAATCAAAGGAAGATGATGAGATAAATTTTCAAAGATGAATTTTAAAGAGATTATGTCTTAATCTTAATTAACTTGTATTGAGAAAGTTTTGATGAATATGAAAGGTGTATTGTGAAAATGAATAGGTGGAGATTGTACTTATTGATGAATAAATAAGAATGAATGAAAGAATTTGAATAAAATATGAATAAATAAAAATTGAGAATATGAATTATAAAGGAATGAGTACCCCAAGTTATTGAACATGAAAAGATGTTGATTTTAGAGGCTTAGTGAGATCCATGTACCGGCAAAGAAATGAAAATGAATAATTGAATTATGAGAAGTAACCAGTTAGGTTGACTGTCTCAGTGTTTGGTTTAAGACCGGTGGGTAAGCTAGACTCTAGTTCTTAATAATCATAACTTAAACATAAGGACATGCACTAGTTGGAGATATGACGAAACGGGTGCAAGCGTGAGTTATGGACTCTAGAATGATCTTTGGAGAGAGACGGTCCCCAGTATTCCGGGACGATGGACGTAAGGGCCACAGAATGATCCGCAGAGTGGGATTGGTCTCCAGTATTCCAAAGACGAGAGCGATGCTTCTAGACTGCTCCACATTGACTAGAAAGAAGATCATGCACTAGATTGTGCATGCCCCGTGCTCAGCGAGGACGCTAATTTCTAAAGGTAGCTGTATGTAACACCCCATAATTTCTAAAAAAATTCATATATATATATATATATATATATATATATATATATATATATATATATATATATATATATATATATAATATGTTAAAAGAGTTGATGGCATATGTGTAAATATATGGTAAAGTGAGGGGGCCCACACGTTGAAAGTTAGCAAAAAAGGAGGCTGCTGTATTAGGTTTACGTCAGCAGAGTAAGGGGGCCCACCGGTTCTGAATTAAGACAGCAAGGCTGTCCCAGCCTCTTGCTGACGTGGGCGTGGGGCCACCCGAGGTGTGACTTCGACTGTGTACACAGATTAAAGAGGAAATAAAGAGTATTATATAGTCCCATATCGGGAATTAGCAAGAATAAAATAATAATAAATAATATAGCTTATAATCTAGAGTCACCAATCCGTGGCAATTCTTTTCATTGCCTACCGCCCCATTCTGTGGTGGTTTGGCATTTCTGTTATTGTTTTGTTCAGTTTTATGCTGTGTAAAATTGTCTACTGTTGTATAACTGTATTATTTTTTATTGATTAATATCAGGCTAGAGCCGTAAGGCTCTATCCGCTTTATCAAAAAAAAAGAGTCACCAATCCGATTAACCACCTTTTGAAAGGCAGCCTGTGGTGGGCAGTTGTACTATACTATAAACAATTTGTCTGATAAATTGTATAAAAAATTCTCCGAGCAGGGGCAGGGGCGTTACATTGTATCAAGACTACAACCTAAGATTTCTCTAAATCTCTATATATTATTGTAACGACATTCATTGAGAGGTTGGTACTTCATTGCGAGATTTTATTGCAAACAAAAGATTATCTTCTAGTGAGGGTTGAGAAATAGATAGGTTTTTGGTGAGAGTGGTTGTAACTCTTGTATCTTCTTTAGTTGGATAATATCTCGATTATTTCTCCCCAGATTAGGATTCGTCCAAACCGGGACAAAATTGTGCGCTTTTTTATGTTTGGTTTGATATACTATTGCTTGGTAATTTGTTCATTGGGTCGGTTTTGGCAAAACTCAGCAGAATTCCTAACAGGCGTGAACCCTAAGTGTTTATGAGGTAGTTCTTTGAATAATTTCTGCATCTTACCTGACATCATCATACAGAGAGGGGGTCCAAGTGCGACACAGAGGATTCTGGAGTCTAGCATCGATGAAAAGAGGAGTCATCATAGGGATTCTAAGACTTATGCAAAGGGGAATCAACATGCAAAGAGGATGTATAGGAGGTGATGAAGGGGTGCGCATCACAGATACAAAAATGAATGATGCAGAAAGGAATGATCATCATACAAAGACAGAGTCCAAGAGCGATGCAAGGAGGATTCATCCTGTCAAGTGGGAGTCTAGTGTTGGAAATATTTTTGGCATATTTTCCAGGCCTAATTCCGGTGGGCTCCGGCCACCGGCGGTGCCGGAAAGTGATTGGATTGCGTTCCTCTCATCGAGTACTATTTCGTAATATACTCATTTGCTAAAAACGGATTCCGTATGAATGAGAAATGTTGGTCCAAAGTTGGGTTCTCGAAATGTAATAAATTGGGAATTTGGAGAAAATGGATAGTCCCACATCGAAAGCTAAGAAAGATTTCTCTAGTATATAAGCTAAAGAAATGGACTAAAGTGTGTAGCCTAGCCCTGGGTTACCACTAACGTGTAGTGGAGAGAGGACCTAACCAAAGTTACAAATACACACGCGCGCGCTCGGCCTGGCCCTGGCCTCAGCTCCGGCTCCGGCTTGGTTTGGTCCTGGTCCTGGCCTAAATTATTTTTTGCCCCGCTCCAATTTTTCCCTGGACAAAGTTTACTATTGACGTATTTGAAATTCTGTAACTAGTGCCATTACTCTGTAATAGCTGAATAATGGATCCATCAGTTACATTTTTTGCGCCATTACTCTGCTGTAACATAGTAATGGATCCATCAGTTACTCCTCATCTCCTATAAGTGCAGTCATTTTTTTTCCGTCAAGGTACACAGTTCTGAGTTTTTTACAAACTCCTTCTTCTTCTTCCTCTGAGTCTGAGTCTGAGAGTGCAACACAACTACTGGTTCGCTGGTAACTCTGAAACTAGGGTGCTGCTCTTCAGAGAAAGGTAAATACAGTTGTATCCTGGGAGGCATTTCGTCAACTACCGTCACACCACGGGGCGAATTTTGCTTTAAGGACAGAGATCTTAATCTCGACTCTCTATTGAATTGTCTGGTTTGTTTTCTTTTATTCCTGTAATTGTACTTGTTCGACTATTAGGACTTTTCTATTTTTCAAAATTCAAGTTCTAACAATCTTAAAGAAAATAATTTCCTCTATTCTAACAATTTTGTGAAGAATAATTACAGGTGCTGTTATCATTTCGGGAAAAAAACAAACAACTAACAGTTGAATTTTAACTGTTTCAGAACATGAAAAACACACAAACTGAGAATGGCAGTGGACTGCTCAGTTCACAAACATTCTCAGTGACCCAGAATGTGACTGCACAACCGGTTGCGGCACAAACGGTCGTTCTGCCCATACATATAATTGTGTAGAAAAGCCTGAAAAGTTCAGTGGAACTGAATTCAAAAAGTGGCAGGGAAAGATGCAATTCTACCTGACCACCTTGAAGCTGGACAGATTTCTAACTGAAACTTCCTCTATGCTGGCACCTATGGGTGCGCACTCAGTTGCTGCGGTTGATGGATGGAATCAAGGTGATTATTTATGCAGAAATTACATCCTTAACGGTTTGGTAGACCTGCTCTACAATGTGTATTGTGTCTTCAAGACATCCAAACTTCTATGGGGTCTTTGGAGAAGAAGTACAAAATCGAATATGCCGGCTCCAAGAAGTTTGTAGTTGGCAAAGTTCTGGACTACAAGATGGTTGACTCCAAGACTGTTGTGAGTCAAATTCAAGAACTGCAGGTGATAATGCACGAAATCGCTGCAAAAAACATGACGTTGTGTGAACCATTCCAGGTTGCACCTGGATGGAAGGACTTCAAGAACTATTTCAAGCACAAGCGAAAGGTAATGTCTCTTGAGGACCTAATTGTCAATTGCGGATTGAAGAGGAGAATCTCAGGGTTGACAAGTCCTATGGAAATCAGTCCATAGAAAAAGCCAACTTGGTGGAGCACGAACAGAAGGGCAAAAGGAGGAAGTTCTTGCCACAGGGCTCGAACAAGAAACCTGCTTCAAAGAGGTTTGCTGGGAAATGCCACAAGTGTAGTAAGCTGGGGCACAAGATATCTGAATGTCGCAGCAAGGATAACATCTGTGCTAGAACTGGAAAGGCAAAAGGAAATGACAAATCCCATGCGCACATAGTTGAGAACCTGTCCACTGGTCTCTCTGACTTGGACCTCTATGCTGTTGTATCAGAGGTCAATCTGGTGGAGAGCAATCCTCGTGAGTGGTGGTATGATACTGGGGCCACCAAGCATATCTGCTCGGACAAAGAGATGTTCACTTCATACCAGAAATGCAACAAGGACGAATAGTTGTTCATGGGTAATTCTTCCACCTCCAAGATTGAAGGAACAGGAAAGATAGTGCTGAAGATGACTTCTGGCAAGGAACTAACACTAACCAATGTGTTGTACATTCCGGATATTTGAAAGAACCTGGTCACAGAATCTGTACTAAGCAAGAATGTATTTAGGGTCATGCTTGCTTCTGATAATTTTGTATTTTCAAAGAATGGGGTGTACTTGGCAAAAGGGCATGTTAAAGATGGACTGTTCAAATTCAATGTAATGACAGTCATCCCAAAATCTGTTGTTCCAGTTGTTCCCAAAATTAATGAAATGAATCATGTTCCTTATGTTGTTAGTCTTCTTCTGTTTGGCATGAAAGACTAGGCCATATTAATTTCAATTCTCTGCGTAGATTAATTAACATGAATTAACTACCAAAATTTAAGGTAGACAACTACGACAAATATGAAGTTTGCACAGAGGCCAAACTCACTAAAACTCCTTTTCGTTCTGTAGAAAGAAACACTGAAACTCTATGTCTAATTCACATGGATATGTGTGATTTAAAATTTATGCAGACCAGAGGCGGTAAAAAGTATTTTGTGACGTTCATAGACGATTGCACAAAATACTGCTATGTATACTTGTTACATAGCAAAAATAAGGCATTAATTGGATAAATTCAAGGAATATAAGGTTGAGGTTGAGAATCAACTTGGCAAAACGATTAAATTCGTTAGGAGTGATAGAGGAGGGGAATATGATGCACCGTTTAATATGTTCTGTTCTGAATATGGAATAGTTCATCAGACCACTGCTCCTTACTCACCTGAACCAAACGGTAATGCCGAGCGCAAGAACCGAACTTTGAAGGAGATGATGAATGCCTTGTTATTGATTTCTGGGCTACCCCAGAAAATGTAGGGGGAAGCGTTGCTAACTGCCAACTATATTCTCAATAAAATACCTCACAAAGAAAACTGGCAAGATATCATACGAACTGTGGAAAGGTAATGTACCTTCTTATAAATACATCAAAGTGTGGGGGTGTGTAGCAAAGGTAGTAGTACCTAATCCCAAACATGTCACAATAGTACTTAAGACCATTGATTGCATATTCATAGGCTATGCACACAACAGCAGTGCATATTGGTTCTTGGTATATAAATCGGATGTACTGGACGTGCATGTGAATACAATAATGGAATCAAGGTGTAACGCCCCGGATCCCCATTACAGGACATCCGTGACATCACCAGAATCTTTTCCTTCAAATGCATCTCAACACAGTAAATAACACGAAAATTTAAAAACCTTTATTGCCAAATAGAATCATTACATCAATAGTTACAACCCTTATCTTGTTCTTGAACAAGGAATACAAATTACACAAACTTATTACAACTGATTACAAAAATATTTCAACTCCTCTTGCGAAGCTATCGGCTGTCTTCCAGAATGATGATTGGCTGGTCACTGCCAAAAATTTCGCTGAATGGTCTATCTGTCTCCCTGGGACTTGCCCTCGGCTTAAGCCTTCTGTTCCGCGACTCTGATATTTCTACACCCGCTGTCACGCCCCGCTTTCCAAAAAAAGAATACGGAATACGGATACGCGACAAAAGCCCAGCGAATAATTTTCATCATCCATAAGCTGTTCAAGAATCTTTACAACATTCACAAGAAAAATTAGAGTCGGAGCAAAAGAATCAACCAACATGCACATATGAACCAAAATACCAACAAGAATACTTGAAACTAAATATATTAATCTCAAATAGTCATGATATGAATAAGTCAAAAATCCTGTGTCACATTGCCCAAATACAAAATGAATCCAAGTATCAAAATACAATATTGTTCAAGCAAGAAATAAGAAATAATAATAACAAGATCCAGCACTAATACTTCATGTCACCGATACCATCTGGAACCTGTTCTCCATAATCTGCAATTTAATAATTGCAGGGATAGGAAAAAGAAAACAAGTACCCGTCAATTGCAAGTTACGGGCCGCTTGTAATGCAGGATACAAGTACATGGGGAAAAACTAACTAGCAACATGGTATAAGCATGATATCAAAATATAACAACTAGCATGGCAAATGAACAAGTATAAGTGGCATGTATCAAGTATCAAGTGAACAAGTATCATGTAAACAAATATCAAGTATCAAGTGTTATATATTACGAAATCAAGTAACAAGTGTCAAGTAGTCAAGTACAAGTATCAAGTATCATGTTCAAGCATCAAGTCTCATGTATCATGTAATCAAGTATCAAGTAAGCATGTATCAAATATTTTGTATTATTACTATCTAGGTAGCACTTCATGTGCCATTCTTTTATCACATGGTTGCTACAGTCAATGCAATTTCGTTTTAAATTTTATAGTGGACCATATAGGGCAGTATACTCAGGGACAAGCCTCAAGAATCAAGTATTAAGTATCAAGCCTCAAGTAAAATATCCAGCCTCAAGTAGTGAAATATCAAGCCTCAAGTATCAAGCCAAGTCTCAAGTATCAAGCCAAGCATCACATAGAATCAATAGATTCTCTTCCGAGTACACGTTTCTGAATTATCCATTATTAGATCTGTCCCTTTAAAACCCCGACTTGGTTATTTTATTATTAATGTCAAACAAGCATGTAAGTTTCACGAAACAAGCAAGTATATCATGGTATGATCTAGTAACAAGTTCAAGTTGTAAGATAAACATGTACAGGTAATAGGTAACACACAAAATAAAGAAATAACCAAATCTCAAGTTCAGGATAGCAAGATCATACTGTAGTGAAACTGTAACCCCCATTCCCAATAATTAGTATTTTCTGTGTATTTTCTATAATTATTTTTTTATAAGTTTATATTGTGGTGAGTTCTTTCTGATCATGTATTAAAGTGTATTTGAACTTATTTTCTATCCCTAATTGATCGACTATTTATTTTATTAATTTTCGGATTTTAATAAATTTGTTAAACTCAAATCCTACCTTGATGAATATGATTATTATTATTATTATTATTGTTATTACTATTATCATTATTATTATTATTACTTTTATTATTATTATTATTGCTATCATTATTGATTTTCTTACTGTTATTAGTATAAATATTTGTTATTATTGTTATCATTATTTTTATTAGTATTTATATTTTTATCGTTATTGTTATTATTGTTATTATTATTATTATTATTATTATTATTATTATTATTATTATTATTATTATTTTGTTTTAAGCCTGAATAGGTTCGATTTTATATGCAGTCTACTGTTTGATTTAATGCATATATGTATATAAGAATATTTATAAATACACTATTTTTCTTTCTTGATTATTTTATTTTTGATTGAATTTGTTTATTAAATCTCCGTTCTTTTATCAGGCTATTCTTGTTGATCTTTATTATCTCTTTTGAATTGTGAGTATTTTTATTTTGAACCCGACTGATTTTGATCTATCCCTTAATTGAAACCTAAAACCCAATTTGATTTGTTGTTCACCCAAATTCACTTTTATTGGACCCTAAACCACTAACCCAATACTCTGATTGTACCCTATAAATATAACTCTACTGCAAATCCTAATTTTGCACACAAATCAAAACCTAGCCGTCTAATCTCTCTCCTCTCTCATCTTTCTCTCTCCTCCCAATTTCTCTCTCCCCATTTTTTGAACCCATCTTCTGCATCTTCCCGATCGCCTTCTCCGACTAGCTCCGGCCACCCCCGCAGCCCCTTCGCCGTCCTCCGTCGCGCCCCCTGACGTGCGCCGGCACCCCCCTGAGCCGCCTCCTCTTCCAATCGACAACAACAGATCTAAAACCTCCAAAACCCATAATCCCGATCGCCTTCCTCCCAGTTTCAATTGCCGACCTCCTGTCGACGCCACCTCCCGCCGTCGATGCCAGCGTCGACGCCGCCTACCCCGGTCGCCGACGCCGCCCCCTTGCACTGGCCATTGCTGAAGGCTGCTGTTGTCTCTTTGCTGGTGTGCTGTGCTGTCTCTTTGTGCGGTGTTTGGTTGGATTGTTTATGCACGTATTTTGCACGTGCTACTTTGGGGATTTACTAGTTCATGAGTTCGTTGCTTCGGGATTCTTATTCCGATATTCTTGGTATTCATTTTCTCTGATTAACAGGCAAGTCACTGTCATCTTGAATTGCTAATTGTATCAAATTCAAGTGTTATTGGAATTCTTGTAAGTAGATCTATTTGTTATCGTATTACCCTTTGTTATCTCTTTCGCTGGGTTTATTGTGGCTTTACACAAGCTAACCCCAATATTCTTGACATCGTGCCACTTTAACTCTAAAGTTTGGATCTTTAAAGAATGCATATAGAATTGTTAATAGGATTATTCATACAAGTCACAACACAAATAAATTGTTGTAAAGACATTCGTTTGGTTGTATGTCGTTTGATCGTTTGGTGATTGATTGACGTTAGACGTGTGTATGTGTGTATTCTAAATTTTTATTTATCATGTTTGGACACCTATCATGCTAGTTATACAATTTATTGACTATAGAATCGAAACCCATCATGTTTAATTAATTTATGCTCAAGAAAAATACCCTAAGAACTATATATGCTTGCTGACCTGAACTTTGATCGCTGTTTTCAAACCAGTAAATGACCTTAAAATAAAATACTTTCTGAAAATGAAATGTAGCCCCGAGTGTCTAGTTGTCAATAACATCCAGAATTTTTGAATTCTAATTTTTGTAGCAAGAGTTATGCCCATTTTACTATAGATGTGTTTTTACGTTTCAGATTTTCAGATTCTCGTACCTTTCATGTTCAAACAGTAAAAAGGTTGATCAAATGATAGAATTTTGCTATGAAAATTTCCAGATTGATGTTTAACATGTTTAGGAGTCTAGATTATATTTTTACTGATTTTAATGTTGAGTTTTTGCTGATTCAAAAATTAAAACAACAAGATGTCGAATTTCTGCCTGAACATAAAACCTGTAAAGAAACATGTGTTTGACCAAGCTATTGTTGTCGGAATTTGAACTTTAAGTATGCATTGGAACCGTATGGAAGTCTAGTTTCCAGATTTTCTGATGGATTCAAATTTTGATTCTTGAGTCAACAGGAAACTGCACTTTTGTACAGATTGCGCTTGCTGTCCAGAATTTTAGATTCCTCTTTTTAATGACTTAATTATTCCTAACATCCTATATCGTATCATTACATGAATTAATGAATGTATGTTGCATTGCATGTTCCCAATGAGCTATTGTCACTATTTTAACCGTCCTATCCATGTTATCAACCTGTTGTTGCCCTATCGATGCTATTGTTCACCTCTTGTCCCTTAATTGCATATTGTATGGTTGCATTGATAAATAATTAATAAGCCAGGGTTTAAGGAATTGACTAGAGTAGTTGATAATATGGGGACTGTACCCGGATGATGTCTAGAGTTTATACCGTTATCGGCATCGTGTAAGAAATTACACATGTCCCGTGTTTTTAACGTTATCGACATCGTGTAAGAAATTACACATGTCCAGTGTTATTACCGTTATCGGCATCATACCCAGTACATGAACTATAAAGTCTACCACTGTAGTCTAAACGAAATTGATTGTATGCATCGAACCTGTGGTACGACACACATGTGACACAGTAGTACGTGCGTTAGTTAGGAGTTAAAATGAATAATAGACATAAGGATTGACACATCACCGACATTGCATATTGTTCATCATTGTTCCTATTTGTATCCAATATTATTTAAGTGATATTGATATTAATCGTTAGTTACCGTTACCGAATATTGATTCACCGTTACACCATTGCATTGATTACCATGTTATTGATTATTATTATCGTGCCATGTTATTGATTCCTATTGATCCATTATATCATTGTTATACCATTATTCCATTATTTCCTGCTTTCTCTACTTGATGTCCATGACTTGCTCTAAGGACAATTATTTTTCTCTTTTTAGATGAAATATTTTCATGTAATGAAGGAGAATTGCCTGCTGGAGTTGGAGAACAAACATTTAGAAGATTTCTGCTTTTAATTTTCTTATCGCTTTAAATGACTTAATGTATTGAGACTTGTATTTATTTTTGGATTAGATTATTATTGTTTTGGGCTTATGTCCCGAATTTTATTATTGTTTCCAGACGTTGGATTATTATTATTGTATTTGGATATTATATTGTCTCATTCCAAGTATTATTTGTTCATGAGATTATTATTATTGCCTGCGCATTTGTTCTATATTGGCTATATTGTTGAGTTGATCGATTAAATAGCTTATGGGTAACGTTAGTCATTCGCTGGGCTTTTGTCATGTACTCGTATTCCGTATTTTTAGGAAGCGGGGCATGACAGAAACTAAAATTTCCGGTGTTACAAACATGTAAATCTGAATCCGTCAAAAGATTTAGAAAATAGACTCTCAACCGAATCCAGCAAATATAAATAAGTCATATAGTATTTCACAAAAACATAACTCAAAACTTATTTGAATCCAGAAAATACGTTCAACCAGAAATCAGTAAATCGAGTTCACAGTCAGGAAAATAGCATCAAAACATCTCAAATAAATCCAAGAAAAATCTGGGGTATTCCCCTATATGTCTAGTATCATAATATAAAGTTTCATAATTTTCCAGTAAGATTAGTTTAGCCAACAAAAATCAGAAAACTTCGAGAAACGATAGTTCGGCAAATCTGAAATTCCCAACACTGCTGTACGAAAACTGTAATATCTCACAAACCGTGAAACGAAATCCAAATCTGCCAAAGGGAGATGAAAAGAGAAAAAATTAGTTAACTTTCATATCTTATAAATATTTTTCATACAGGAAAAGGAATTAGGGTGAAAGTACAAATCTTTACAGAACAGCGAGCAAAATCCAGCAAGTATAGTCTTTATAAAAAAAGCATGAAACAACATATAAAATTCATCAATAAAATCCCCCAAAATTCTGGATAATCCCTAATTAGATATATAAACACTGACCAAAATTTCAGATCAAAATAATATGCTTAGCACTAGTATCAAAATAATTTAGTCATCAAAATTATCAAGAAACGAAATCTGGAAATGAAATACACCTCTGTAGTAAAACAGCTATATCTCACACATACGAAAACGAAATCGATCAAGATCAGAGGGGTTGGAAAGAAGACGAATTCCTCTTAAAATCATGTTTTATACTGAAATTAAGATTCTGACCTTAATATGGTCTAATTTCCTGATCAAGATTCAAGACAGATTATCGGCAAAATACAAAATTTACTTTAGGAACAAAACCAACATGAATCACATGAAACTTGATCAAAACATCACTAAACATGAATTAGTGTCTACTAAGTGTCCAAACAACATGAAATAGGGTATACGACATGTCCACAACAAGTATATCACATGGATCTCACAAGCACATGAGTTCTCATAATTGTTTCACATATACATCACATCAAGAAACGGTCACTCCTAGGTTAATTCATGTCATACTAGTGTTATCCTGTGCAAATTTCACAGACTAAAATAATTTTTAGAAACTTATAAAATTATATGAAACTTAAAAATTTAGAGATGTCCCTTAACTATTTCATTCACAATTTAATTAAAAGATGACAAATCTACATATTAATTGACACTTTCAAACAACCCAACATCATTCTATATTTCTATTCAATTGAAAGGAAATTAAAAAAAAATCGAAAAATTATCGAAGTTAGGTTGTGATTCTTCTCGGACTCCTTGATGTACTTCGTTATATCCTTCACACTGCGTGCTTCTTAACGACTTTCCCTCTCAAATTAAATATAATCAACATTAGAAACACATGGAGGGGAACAATAGTTGATAATTAGCTATATGCAAAGATGACAAATGTATAGATTAACCCCAAAATTCTCGATGTGTGTAACTCTCCAACAATTTAAGCACAAAGTATAACTCCCTGTCCCAGTTGTACGTATTTTGTTACGTGAATTTTTGTACTTCAATTTTCAGATCAGTTTTATTTTTCTCTTTGGACTCTTTATCTAAAGCTAGAATATTTTTCTGATCAATTCTATAATTTTGTGATTTTTCGATCGGAGTTTAAATACAAATTTTAAACCCTGATTAATCCTAATCCTAATCCTAATTCTAATCCTGCCTAACTTTCTCATTTTCTCCTACAACCTAACTCCTACGCCTAACTCTCATATTTTTCCACACCCTCCTTTGATTTTTCTACACCTCCTTTGACTTTTCCACACCCCCCTTTGATTTTTCTACACCCCTCTTATCTCCTTCTTTTTATATACACACACACACACAACAGACCACCTCATTCCCTTCTTCTCTTCCTTTGCCTTCTTCACACTCTCTGTTTCTTCACACCCGAGAGCTCAAGTGACACCCGAGCTCTCCTTTACTCTCCGCCTTCGAGCCATTGACTCCGCTTCTATGATCCCGTGAACCCCGAAAAATAACCCGACGCCGCGCCACCTTGTTGTTGTCGTCGCTCACTGTCGCTACCGTTAGCTACCGTCTTACCGCCATTCTTACCGCCGTTGTGCCGCCGTCCGTTGCCGACGTCGCTTCCATCCGTGGTTAACACTACCACCGTAATCGTCACGTTATAAGGCAAGTACCTTGTACACTATTTTTATTCTCGTACAAGCATTTTCCTTTTACTCGTGGCAAGTAGTCTAATTATCATCATGTTTTATTGTCAAACTCCATTCTAGTCACTTGTTTCATGCTATACCAACTCAAGAGTGAACCGTTAACACATTTCGAATCGTGTTATCGAATATTCAACCTTACTATCTCTAAAATTTCTTGACCTTGCACTAAGAATTCAACCATGTTTCCAATACTGGATTGAAGATTTTCTACGTGGAAATCATAGCCCATCGAGTCCCGAATCCAGAATATCTTACGGTTTCTCAATCGGATGTATAGATTGTGAGATATCGCGATTTTAGTACTGTCATATTGTGAATTTCTGAACCTGCACGGGATTACTAACCGGTATCTCGTACTGAGAATTTGACCATGTTCTCGATACTGGATCGAAAAACTTTCTACATGAAAATCATAGCCCTTCGAGTCGAGATATCCGAAACATCCTGAAGTTTCTCAATCCGATGTATAGATTGTGAGATATCGCAGTTTTAGTATTGTGACTCCGAATTTTCAGAATGCGCGCGAAACATCGAAACTAGCAAAAAATGAATTTGTACACATAGCTACTGTCTTTAGAATGTATCGTGTAAATATGCGTTGGAACCGAAAGAGAGTCTACTTTCTAGAATCTCTGACGGAATCGGATTTGCTTTTCTGTAACAACGGAAAAGTTGATTTGAATGCAGATATGTCAAGTTGTCTAAAAATTCATCTATACATTTTTGCATATAAACCCGTTACTTTTCATATTTAATGAACTGAGTGTATTATTGTTCTTGTAATAATAACTTGCATAGATATAATAGGTTGATAGAATGTATTTTATACCACTTGATAATTCCATAATAACTACGATCGATACATATACTCGTTTTACGTCTCATGTCCATGATTACTGCCCTTGATATTTTCCTTGACTAAACTATTTGATTATACTGTTCCACTAGTCGTACCAATTGCATGTTCCTAATTAATTATAAAAGAATAATAAGCCGGGGTTATAAGGGTACGGCTTAATAGTGGACAATATAGGGGAGTATACTTGGAAGGGGGCCCGTGTTTCCCGAAATAGTGATTCTTGATTCTTGATTCTTGATTATACAATTCTTGATTACATAATTCTCGATTACATGATTCATGATTACATGTCTTGATACTATCACTGAAAGACCCGAGTACATAATCCTATAGAATTCACTACTTAAGTCTAAACGTCACATGATTGATATGCACCGAACTTGTGGTATGGGACACAGGATTGTGTGTATTAGATAAGTTAATAAAACAGATAAACTTGAGATTTCTACTAAGCATGATTCTTGATTACATGACTCTTGATTACATGACTCTTGATTACAAGACCCTCGTTACATGACTCTCGATTACATGACTTTCGATCCTTGATTACATGATTATCGATTAACTGAGCCTAGGTTATCAATTACTTATATCTTGAAGTCTAGAATATACTAGTTACAGTTATTACTTACATGATCATATTGCCCCAATTCCTTACTTACTTCCATATTGTATTTGTACTTCTACTTCTTGTTTCTTCCATGTTATATCTTGTTATATTACCCCTTTTTCTGCTTGTTGCTACTTGCTGCCCGAAACTTACTCTAATGGAAACTTTTCTATTTTTCTTTGAGTTAATAATCATACAGGTACTAATGGATCCGACGAGCAGACTCTCTAGATGATCGTTGCTGCTTTGTTACTACTTCATGTTGTTTTTTCCTTCAGTCGCTATTTTATCTAGTTGTTATAGCGAACTGTTTATCATATTATTTTAATTCTGGCACCTTGTACTCCCGGGCATCTTGACCCGATGTTGATGTATTATCCAAATAATGGTTATTCTATTTTCAGCTCATGTGATTATTATATTTGCCTGCGTGAATGTGTTATAAAGATCTTGTTGAGCTTATAATTGTACAGCTTATGGATGATGTATATCATTCGCTGGGCCTCAGTTGCGTACCTGTATTTCCGTATAGTGGGAAGCGGGGCGTGACACAAAGACATAGGTAAACCCTAGATCCATAAATTTAGAGATGTCAAGAAAAAGGTATTTTCAAAAATCACTTACAATCTGGTTAGATTCATACATTCTAAAGCTTGCTTGCAACTACTCATATTGTCTACAAAGTTCCTCAATATTTTTCTCCAATTGTTCTATATTACTCCTTAGTTGTGCCTCTACAAAATGATCATACCAAAAAACACACATAAAATACTACAATTTCTCAAAACTTTTCAAACAAAACAAAAGATGTAAAAAAGATACCACTATCTGCATGTTGTTTTCCTTGGAATTCCAGCATATTTCGAAGCTTCTATTCCAGCATATTTCAAAATTGTTTCTTATCTGGAATCTCGGCGGATACTAATCTATCAATATCTTCAATATAGGTAATCTTGTCTTCTCTTCGAACAGTAATCAAGATGTGAGCATGAGGAAGCCCTCTTTTCTAAGATTCAATTATATGTAGATCTGTTTTTAAAATAAAAAAAAAATCTTAAAAAATTGCTCATTTCAAATTTAAGTCAAGGTTAAAAAAATATTCATAATGGAAACTTTGATCCACGTACATTTTATACAGATTAGAAAACTACAAAAGTTTAATCTGCTTGATCAGATAGTTCCCCATGACTTGATTTATTCCTCCCGAAGCATAATTCGATAGGAATAATCATCCTTCATGTTATTGACTCAGGCATATCACGAATGACATTCAACATTCTTTCTCAGCAAAACAGAATACATCTTAGGATTGGACATCATGAACATTTTTTTAGGTAAAACATAACCCATCATACCCATCTCCCCAAAACAAAATATATTCTATTCATGTTACAGACATTACCATTTTCAGCCACACAAACTCGAAATGGGTGCATTACATGTTCTATTTACATAAAGATAAACAACTTATGTCCAATGGGCATTTCGACAAACAGTTGGTTGGCATCATGAACCATGGAGATCGTACCAAAGATATAATTCATGGGTTTCTTCTCTAATTTATAATTAACCCATTATAAATAAGAAATTTATAATACTTGCTAGCAATGACCTAGACTATTATTGGGAAATAGTTTGTTCATTGATATGACCATGTGAATTTTGAGTTGATTTTTCTATACCATGTGATTTCTAATAGGCCCCTTAATTCTGCAGCCCCTTTTTGCAGCGTAAAATTACGGTGGAGGGTAGAGAAAGATAGAAAAATCTTAAGTAAAAGGAAAACTTATGGTGGAGGGTAGAGACGGCAGGGTCGGGATGGGATCGACGACGGACGGCGATGATGGAGGGTAGAGACGGGCGGGATCGTAGCGGGAAGGACGGAGGGCGGCGGTAGGATGGACGGGTGAGGAGATTTTTGGGATTGGGGCGTCAACAAACGCCATCTGGTAGCAGCAGAACTAATAGAGCAATGAGGAAGACGAAGTAGACAATGCGAATAAATTGAGCAAGCAAGTAGATCCACCAAACTAACACAAACACAACAACGATGACTTATCCCGGTTAACTTTTACTTAATCCGGGGGGAAATATAGGGAGATCTGATATTCAACTAGAAGAGATTACAAGGAGTTACTGATTCACTTGACACAAGGAATTAAACTCACCCACCAAGAACTCTCTCTCTCTCTCGAGCCTCTCTTTGCAATAGAGAAAAGAATCTATGAAGTACTCCCTCTCATATTGGAGGAGTTTACAATATATATAGAAGAATAGAGAGAAAACCTAGGTCTATTCTTGATCCTCAGTCGTTCGATAAAACCTGAAAAAGAAGTAACTGAATAGGAGTCGCACGATCTATCTTGGAGTTGAAGATTGGGCTGAACCGACCTAACAAATCGATGCCCAAAAATGAATCAGCGCCGCGGGTGGTCGACCGTCCAACAAGCCCGGTCGACCATACCGCTCTCTGACTTCCTAGTACAAATAGCAGTCGGGGGTGCAGTCGAGGGGTGCGGTCGACTGTCACCCAGACCGGTCGACCGCAACTAGCTGCACCTACTGCTGCTGCTGTTCTCCTTCTACTCACTTCGACCTCCGTGCTTCATATTACCTTCTTTTAATCTGAACAACGAGTATACAAGACACAATCCTAACAAACTTCACCTTGGATTGCATACGAGTGTTATCACATGATGTGTTACTCATCTCCAAACTCTAACAAATTCCACTTGCAAAGAAAACTTAGAACAATAACTTCTTCTTCTAATTTAAATGATCTCTACCCAATCTCACCGAATCCAGTATAGCCCCTCAAAGTCCCACCTCCGTAGATGTACTTACGAAGTTACCAAACTCCGCATGAACTCCACCTACCCTTAGGCTTTCTTCACCTCTCGACAATATTCGAACGTCGTGGTCTCGTCTCGATGAATCTAGTTGCGGCAAACTAGCTGAGCTTGCAGGAATACCGAAAAAAGAAGCAACACTTGCGCAAGTATTTCGAATTCCCCAAAGCTTGTAGAGATTGTTTTGGCTTGGCCCAACCATTCTCATACCTCTAATCACCTTACGAAGACCCTGAAAAACAAACAGAACTCCACCTCGAGCTGTGTACCTGCAGCCTCGTGCATCAAGAGTTCCTAAGGAAATCAGATTTTGTTTCAGCAGAGGAATATGTAAAACATCCCTTAAAGTGAACATGTGTAGACCTGGCATCCTCAACTCAACTGTCCCCTCACCCACTACTTCACAAATCTCTCCAGTTCTCGTTGTCACACAATGCCCCGTAGTAGACTTATAAGTAGAAAACAACTCCCTCTCGGAGCAAATATGAGAAGAACTCCCTGAGTCAAGAAACCAACTAGAATCCACTTCTAAAGAATTTGAAACAAGAAGACATGAATCGCCTGAATCAAAGACACTAACCACATTGGCCGAACTCCCGTTCTTTGCGCTCTCCTGATTCTGCAATTTCCAACAGTCTTTCTTGATATGCCCCGCCCTCTTGCAATATTGGCAATGGATCGAATCCTTTTGCAAACCACTTTGTCTTCCCTCCAAAGGACGATCCACTGCTAGACAACTTATAGGAATAGACGATGCAGATTTATAGTTTTCCTTCCTAAGTTGATTTCCTTCAATGCTTTGATTACACCATCTATCGAAATACTCTCCTTTGCAAATCTACAGTGTAGCATGGTCGTGATCAAAGGCTTGTACGAATTCGGCAGTAAATATATCAGGTTGAAAGCTTTATCTTCCTCACACACATCTGCGTTGATCACCTTATGTTCAGAAAATACCTTATTGAACTCTGTAATGTGGTCTTAGAGATCGGTACCTTCCTTCATAGATAAATGGAATAACTTCCTCTTCCAATGCATCCGATCTAATAACGACGAACCAGAGTAGTCAGTTATAAGTCTTTCCCACAGACTCGCCGCGTCAGTTTCTTCAAGAAATCTGCACTTGACCTCGCTTGCCAAGGATAGTCGGATTAGACTTTTGGCTCTTTCACGAATATCTTCCCAAACATCATCCTTCATAACAGTTGGCTTTTCCTTCTTCTTTACTGCTGACTGCAACCGTTCTTGAACAAGAACATCATACATGTCAGTCTTCCAAAGATTGAAATTGATCTTACCATCAAACTGCTTGATCTTCAAATTACTGTGGCCTGTCATCTTAACCAAGGAACTCGAAAACCTGAAGTTCTGATACCAGTTGTTGAGATTGGGGCATCAACAAATGCCATCTGGTCGTAGCGGAACTAATAGAGCAATAAGGAAGATGAAGTAGACGAGGCGAATAAATTGAGCAAGCAAGTAGATCCACCAAACTAACACAAACACAACAATGATGACTTATCCCGGTTAGCTTTTGCTTAATCCAGGGAAAAATATAGGGATATATGATATTCAACTAGAAGAGATTACAAGGAGTTACTGATTCACTTGACACAAGGAATTAAACTCACCCACCAAGAACTCTCTCTCTCTCTCTCTCTATCCTCTCTTTGCAATGGAGAAAAGAATCTATGAAGTACTCCCTCTCATGTTGGAGGAGTTTACAATATATATAGAATAATAGAGAGAAAACCTAGGCCTAATTTTGATCCTCAGTCGTCCGGTAAAACCTGGAAAAGAAGTAACTGAATAGGAGCCGCACGATCTATCTTGGAGTTGAAGATTGGGCTGAACCGACCTAACAAATTGAGGCCCAAAAACGAATCAGCACCGCGGGCGGTCGATCATCCAACAAGACTGGTCGACCGTACAGCTCTCTGACTTCCTAGTACAAATAACGGTCGGGGGTGCAGTCGAGGGGTGCGGTCGACTGTCACCCAGACCGGTTGACCGCAACTAGCTGCACCTATTGCTGCTGCTGTTCTCCTTCTACTCGCTTCGACCTCCGTGCTTCATATTACCTTCTTTCAATCTGAACAACGAGTGTACAAGACACAATCTTAACAGAGATGTGGGTAGGTTTTGGAGTAGGGAAAGTTAAGGTTTGTGGGTTTTGGGGAGATGTGGAAGAGGAAAGGTTTTTTTTAATGTTTTTTTAAATTAATTCTGTTTTGGCAATTGGGGTGGGCTGCACGTGTCAGTTCCTACTTTTGCTCTCCTTTCTCTATTTCAAAATAGAGAAAGGAGATATGGGGTAGGCCTATTAGCTTAAGATATATATAAATGTGTCGTGAGGCAACTATGTTCAATAGCACTATAGAGACAATACTCATTAAGAATACACACACGAGTTGTCTCTAGAACCCAACTACACTACAAGCGGTATTTATGACTTATATCTTACAAAATAATTGAGTACAAGTTACTTACCTTAACCGAAGACGAAAACTACTCCAAGTAAGAATAACGGGAACGGATTCCCGGCAACTAACACGAACTCAAAGAATGAAATCCGAACGAAACGTGAATCACAAACCAAGAATCGAAAGCCAAATACGAACGTGCAACGAACACGAGCAACGAATCACCCAACTCGTGCAACACACGCACGCCACAAGAGAGCAAGCAGAAAGGGAAGATGAAGACCATGGTAGCGGCATGCTGCCTTGTAGTCGGAGGGGAAGGAGCACCGAAAGATGGGGTTGGTGAGAGCTGCTTGTCATGCTGCTGTCGTTAGTGGCGTGCCGAAACAGGGCAGAGACAGAGCAGAACAGAGCAGGAGGCCGGGACAGGGTGACTGGGGTGAAGTGGACGGAAAGAAAATAAAGCAAAGGGTCGGCTATGTTTTCATGCAAGGGATGGGTAACAGGGAACCTTTACTTATATATATATGAAGGTGGAATTAGGTTTGGGAGAGTTTGGTGACGACTACAGAGTCGCGGGTAGGTAATATAGGGTTCGGGTATGGGTAGGGTGGTTAACGGGTCTGGGATTATAGTTATTAGGCTAATGGGTACTAGAAGTATAATTGGAGATGGATTTAATTAAAACAGATCTGTATGCAAGGAATGGATTTGAATTGGTTTTGGGGTAAGGTTTATTAATATAGTATGGCTTAATGGATACAAGGTGAAATTTGAAATGGGTTTGGAATTAATAAACAGAGCATGGAATTGCAATGAGTATATGAATTTAATTGGGTTGAAGTATCAAATGAGTCTTGGGGTATAAGAGATCCAAAAATTTGATAGTTCAAAAGTGAATGAATTAAGTAACAAAATGAAAAAAAAATAAATTTAACAGTGAGAATCAAAAATAGTGGCACGAGCACAAAGAGACGAATCAAAAGGAGACCACCGAATGAAGAACTCAAATAAAAAGAAGACAAAATAATAAACTGAAAATATATTGAAACAAAAATCCAATATACGGTCTAAAAGAAATACAAGAGAAATACAAAGAGGGAAAATACACTAAAACAAAAAATACACTCAAAAATACACAAAACGAAAAACAGGGGTTACACCCGCTCGAATGGTAGGCATGTACACTGCCGCCCCACTTGGATGCCCTGCTGGCGTGGCTCTCCTGCCCTCACGACCTGGTATTCGGTACCTAATTAAGTGGGCACGCCAATAATTCTACTGACGCAAAGCTGAAAAGAAAATAACGATCTCCAACTATCACACCCACAATTCATTTTAAATGGAAAAGAATGTGTATCCTGATTTTCTGGTGTTCATGTATGCCATAACCTAAGGTTTAAAGCATAAAACAGAGTACACAATAGATGCTCTTAATCTAATTTCAGCAAGACTCTGGACACACATGCATCCCATACTACATGTGCCCCAGATCAAGCCGTTTCTCCAATTTCAGGGATTCGAACCCTCGCTGTGCAATGCATTCTACTTCGGTCCACTTCTTGTTCCTAATAATACAACATGATTGAAGAGGTATATAAAAGAAATAATTCAGGGAGCTATCTCGTAGTCACCAATAATTATTGCATCGGACCATCCTCAAAAGCTGTGACGAACTTACAGATATACCACAGCATATCCATTGCACAGAAGATCCATTATGATCCATTCGTGTCCATCAACATAGAACATGACGTCCTCGAAGGTATAAACCCCCTATCTGCCAGGAAATCGACATCCCGTTCTTATCACGGTACTTTAGGAATCAACAGAGCAAGTTACGCACCACAACATGTATCCCTAATGACAGGAAGAGACAATCTCTGGTTATCACCACCTAGTGCTAACTCTCAGAACGAGTCGGATATTAGGGAATCACCCCTAACACCAATTCGGACATCAAGCGAAACAGTAAAAGAAAACCTAATCAATGTAGTTTATTGAAAACATGTTATCACTCAAATCATACACGGTGTTAAACAATCAATGCCGAGCCTGACTGGTCTGTCAAAATAATAATCATCAAGGGAATCACATCCACTGATTTCCAATACCTTCACAGGTCAGCGACCAAATAATCCTGGCCCGTGACCCTCTGCGAGTAGTCCAGCGGCATCCCAAGAATGCAATATAATTCAAATGAAGGTAAGCACACACGTAGTCACAAATTCCTGACCATTTGACAGACTCAGGCATCGAGACATCAATCACAACCCGACCAGAGCTATAACCCAACTTACTCATGTCCACCATGAGTACTAAGCACAAGAACTTGTCTAAGTTCCAGATGAAATTCTAAAAATATCTTTTGAAACTCAATAGCTCATGATCATCACACTGTGGTATGCAGAGATTTCCTCATCAATTGTCTGATAGAATAGTTCAAGTGATTGCAGTAGCTGTAACTCAAGCTACGCTCATAAGAATCTAACACAATCGGACTTTCTAGAAGGGTATGGAGATCTACTGCGATCCCATACTGGACAGCTCTCTCAATTCTTTAAAGAACTCAAGTCCCCGAGTTAACTTAAGCTTGAAGTCAATCTACACAATAGGTTGCTAACTTGCAATGACCATAACTTCCAGCACACAATTCGGAATTGCTTGATACTACCCATTCCGGAAAGCTAAGACCCTAGTCTACAACTTTCCAGTTAACCATTTCCTCAAATCCGATCATCTGGACACCATATAAGTTTCATATAATTCCAGCTGTACGTTCCTTCATGCACTCGCTGCAACATTCCAACATCATAAAAATTTGCTTACTCATCGGAATTACTCGATTCTGGATTTTTATTAAAAGGTGGGAGTGTCTAATACCACTTCCTAGTTGAACATATTCTTAGATTCAATCATTAATGTCCTCGA
Source organism: Hemerocallis citrina (assembly GCA_017893485.1). Taxonomy (NCBI): domain Eukaryota; kingdom Viridiplantae; phylum Streptophyta; class Magnoliopsida; order Asparagales; family Asphodelaceae; genus Hemerocallis; species Hemerocallis citrina. The sequence goes on along the minus strand of CM030363.1, from coordinate 253,862,499 downwards.
AAACACCAAATTCCATCAGGTGCACAAAACAGGGGAAAAGTTGATTCTTCAATAAACAGGGCCTCGACTAGACTGGATCTGCCATAATCTTAAAAAAATCATAACTCTCAACCTACAAAATGGAATTACAAAATTCCAGTTGGGTTAGAAGCTATGACTCCCTACTACGAATCTCTAGTTGATCAAATTCCCAAATTCTTAACAAATAATTTCAGAATTTTCCATCTTCGTAGACGTGTCGATTTGCACTAGGCTGAACCTAGTCCACTTTGAAATTCAATAATAATTCAAACTTAACTCCAATGCTATTGAAATTTGAGATTCTTAATCCAAACATATACTATTCCATTGTGTCCAAAATTCATATTCAGATTCATATTGCACAATGAGTTACGACTCCTCAAACAATGCATAAAATTTCAGCTGCTCTTTCTGCAGGGTATTTACTACCCCTTACTAAATAGTTTTGAAACCTCATCAATTGACCTCTAAAAATTCTAAAATTTGAGAATCATCAAATAGAATCATACCCCAAGTTACTCCAAAAATTCCATAGCAAGATCCTACACAGACAACTAGTTATGACCTTTTGAACTTCAATCCAAAAACAGTCAGCTTCAGCCGCAACTTCCAAACTAGTTATATTCTACAATTTCTTTGAGATATCAAACAACCTCGGAAAATTATGAAATTTAAGAATATAGTTGTAGACACATACAGGAGTGTCCACAAAAATTTTCAACTCAAAATACCTAGTATTTACCAGGATACAAGGTCGGAAAGACACAGCAGAATTTCACACAACAGCAGCTCTCCTGGCTGCTCTCTGTCTGAATTTGGGCCAAATGTTTGGGCTACCAAATTGCTTCCAAATATTATGAGAAAAAAGAAAATTCATGGATGCAATTCATACATAGAAAAACAAATCTCCCAAATTTGAGCCCCAAATTCTGACCCGTTTGAAAACAAGAAATTCTTGAAGTCACTTATTCACACATGTTCTATAACAAAAGCATCATGAAAGAGATATTCTATCATACTACCATCTTTCTCTTAGCACGTCATGTTCTTCACACAAGTTAGTCAAATTTTTCTTAGCTTCTACCACATGTCAAAGATCTTATACACATAAAAAATTAAATCTTTAAAGTTAGGAGTATCACCCATATGTAGTTGCAAAAAGTCTCCTTGTAGCTGTAATTTGCTTCCTCTATTGCTCCTTGGTTTGTAGAACTTGCCCAACCCTATTACACCTCTCCTTCTTTACCACTTCTTCTACTCTCAAAACTTCACCTTTCTTTCCTTCTCTTTTTCTCTCTTATATATTTTTTTTGAAGAATAAGAAAAAGTTAAAGAAAAATGAGAGAGTAAGTGGAAATGGGGATTTTATAGGAATGAGGGAGCTAGGGTTTGGGGTGTAGGCTGGAATTGGATGGAAGGGGAGGAAGGGGTAAGGTGGAGTTGAGTGGGGATGGATGGAGAATAAGAACAAGTCAAAGTTTCCAGGATGTCTGAGGGAATTAATTTGTCTCAAGCTCATTACGCTGAGAAGGAACTGGAAAGATTTAAGAATTACTTCAATGGGACTACCAAATGTCTTGTGGATCCCAGTCTTCACTTATTCAAAAATACGGGTGACAACATATCACAATTGGAATATGCACGTGTAATTGGTAGTCAAATTTACTTAACGAATTGTACAAGACCGGACTTGGCGCATTCAGTAAATGTACTGAGTTGCTACACAAGTAATCCAGGACGAAGTCACTGGAAAGGAATAACTAGAGTATTGAACTACTTACGACATACTCAGAGTTATGGGCTGCATTACACCAGATATCCAGCAGTACTAGAATGCTACAGTGATGCCAACTGGATATCGGACTCCAAGAACTCGAAATCTACAAGTGGGTATGTATTCACTCTTGGTGGTGCAGCTGTGTCATGGAAATCCTCTAAACAAATGTTATTGGCCAGATCTACCATGGAATCTGAGTTTATTGCTTTAGACAAAGCGGTAGAGGAAGTAGAATGGCTTTGCAACTTTTTAGAGGATATTCCTATGTGGAAAAAATCAGTGCCTGCTATAAGTGTACACTATGACAGCCAATCGGCTATAGAAAGGGCACTGAGTTGTATGTATAATGGTAAGTCTCGTCATATCAGAAGGCGACACAAAACCATTAGACAACTGCTCTCAAATGAAATAATCTTTATAGAGTATATAAATCGGTTGACAACCTAGCAGATCTATTTACTAAAGGTTTGTCACGAGAGCAAGTTGTGAAATCATCAAGAGGTATGAGTTTAAAGCCTATGACGAAAGATGTTACTTGATAGAAACCCTATCTAGGTGACTGGAGATCCCAAGATCCAGGTTCAAGGAGACAACTAAATCTTATTGAATCAACGTGAGCACTGAGAGATTAAAATCTTGTACACATTCTTAGGATGATAAACAGTGCTGCCTGCAAGGGGTTAGGATAAGCTTGGCTTTTAATGATTCCCAATTTCCCATAGCTTTGAAATAAAAGTGGGATATGGCAGGATACTCTTTATGGGTAATCACCTTGTGAGTGTGAAATGGGCCGTTTCTAGGAGAATGAAGAGATGTTACATCCTCCAAGTTCACTCACGATTAACCAGCGTTGTTCAAGGCCAAAATGAAAATAACAAGAGAACTTAGTTTTGTGAGGAGATGAAACTGTATGATAGTTATTGTCTAGGTTTATATCAAAACCCAGTAGTTTAAGACATCATGTTCACTACCTGGTCAAGTGAATCCGATGGCTACTCACTAAGGGTGGTTCAAAGTTGAAAAATTACTATCATTCTTGTAATACCCCAGAGTTTTAAATAATGTTTTAAAGATTAATAAATGGATTAAAACGATTTTTGGTGATTTAATAAATATTTTTCTGAAATTTTATCTTTTTACTCATGCAAAACACGTGCAAATATCTTCTTGGGGAGTTCAAAATCAGAAATTATTATGGGGGAAACCTATTATTTATTAGAGTATTATTTGTGAATTTTCTAGATTTTTCTGATATTTATTTGACTTATTTGCAAATATTACAAAAAGGGACTTTTGTGCAAAATTACAACTTGGAGTGAAAACTCCAGATTTTTGGATTTTTGGGCTGAGCATGATGACTAGCTAACTCAGAGGTAAAGAGTTTACTTTTCATTTTAATAAATTTGATTTATTTTGCAAGTTTTGGTAAAGAATTGTCTTTTTGCAAAATTGCCACTTAGAGGGCAAAAAGTACACATTTCATTTTCTGGGTTTTATAAAAGTGTCGGCTAGTATTTGGTTAGTTATTTTTGTTTTTAAGTTTAAATTGAATTGGTTTATCTAATTACCAAGTATAAAGATTTATATATGTAAAGATATATTCAAAAGAGATATTTTACAAAGCTATTCAAAAACACTAGATACCCTATTTCCGGCCTATTAAAGGTAAGGTGCAGCCGTCTCTTTGCTGCACAACACAAAGGGATTTCATTATTATTATTTTCTTGGAGTTTCAAAATGAGGAACTTGGTTTTCTTGCGAAATGATGGATTTTCTTATTTTCTTTATTATCTCCGGTTGATTCTTTAATAAGGTGAGTGACATATGTTTGTTTTCTTATTGTCTAAGCATATTGTATGTGATGGTTGTTATTAGAAGGCATGATTAGGGATTGTATGATGATAATATGAAATTTTGATGAGTAGATGAACTAAAAATTGAATTCTTTCATGAAACTATGCCATGGATGATTAAAATTATATATAGATGACTTGAGATTTGTTAAGAACCTAATAGAAATCGATAGTCAGATATTTTCCTTCATATACTTGCTTTTTTGATTGTTTTATTGAGATTATATGATGAATATTGCTTAAAGTGAACAAAAATTGAATCTTTACTGTGTGTATAGTATATATGTTCTGTTTTGATGAACTATTACTTGATTAAATATTGGTTGTATTCACTACAAGAAATTTGACATATAGTGACAGCAAAAATCCGTGGGTAAAAGGCAAAAAGCCGTAGGTATAGCACGTAAAACCTATACCAACGGACATATTTTTCCGTCGTTTTTAATTAGCTATACCCACGGCAAAATGCCGTCACTATAGCCTATAGCGACGGTTTTTTTATCCGTTGGACAAAACCTCGGTGTTATACCCACGGTTTCGTATCCATTGGTATAGGTTTTAAGGACACCACTTGCTTTCCTATACCCACGGTTGAAACTCCATTGCTATAGGTTTTAGTAATGGTTTTCGCATCCAAATATTTAAATATATACTCATCGCTCTATACAAATTTTTTTCTTATTAATTACGGGTATGATAATTTAATATTTTCTTTTATAATATTAATCCAATTATAAACTAAATACACAATAAAATAGATAAATATGTTTATGAAACAAAATTAAAAAAAATTAAACATCAATCATATTAAAAATTAATGAATTATTACAAGCATGTCAAATTACAAAATAGTTAATAACCAAATACACAATTGAATTCATGTATGCAGACATGAGAATCAAAACTTTAAACTACGATAACATTCAACTGACTCCTCACTTGAGATACGAAACTAACAATTTTCTAATTTTACGGTAACCAGATCTTGATTGATCTCGATTCTCTTTGCAGTAATCTTCTTTTAGCATCTTGCAAATCTCCTTTACAACCTTCTTCACTTCATCGTCGGCAAACACAAACTCAACTGCATTTTGAGCGAGTTTAATCATTTCTCGCTTGTTGAGAGCCCTTCACAAACAAAACAAAGCAAAAGAACTAACTTTGGTCATCAACAAATAGTCAATATTCAGATAGCATGCAAAATGTGTCATTCGGATTCAAAATGCCAGAGAAACGTATATTTGCAAAGTACCTTACTCGATCGAGCATGTGCAACAGTAAATTGAGTTGGGTCCTTGATGACTGGAAATGAACAATCTGCAGTCCTATCCTTGCTCTAGAAACAAAAGTATTTTATTAAGATTTAAAAGTAACCAACATAAGATTGTAAAAATAAGGTATCACAGGCTCACCTTGTAAGATTATAATGAATAAATATTTGCATAAATATACAGCCAACACTCCATATGTCACAAGGATAACTCCATCCAAATCCTGTTTAACATTAAGGGTTACTTTCCTTGGTTTACGGAACACATTAAGACTTGAAAAATCAGAGATCAGTTGAGAACAAAATAGATGCAGCATGACTCAAATAATCAAACAAAAAACCTACAAAATATGAAAAACAGACATATTTTGTAAACCAGATCATAAACAACACTCTACTTAAAAAGCAACCTAAAAGGGAAAAGTCAGCCATCTAAGCAAAAATAAATTATCAATGTGAGAAAAGGCAAAGAAAATAGGGGGGGGGGGGGGAAATCTTCTGCTTACCCAAAATAACTTCGGGAGCCCGATAGTGCCTCGTTGAAACAACATAACTCGGGTCTTGGCTTTCACGAGTTGTGCTGCCAAAATCAATAATTTTGAGTCTCAGAGAGGAGTAGACATCCTGAATCAAGCGCCAAACCCAGTTAGTTAACAAAGTACAAATTAATCTCAAACATATACAACTAACTTATGGAAGACTTAGATATATTAGTAGTAACATGCAATCCATGAGCTCAAATGACAAGGCATATAATTTTAAAAATAACATTCTCTATCACCCTTCATGAGCAAAGTCAAATTAACAAAGGAAACTAATGGATTCTAATTCGGTACCTTAGAATCTGGTACTTTTACGTACTTAGGAGAAACAAAAAGAATGTTCTCAGGCTTCAGGTCAGTATGGATAAGATGCAAATCATGCATAACTGCAAGGAGGGGGAGGGGGAGAGAGCATAACGAACACATTAAAAAGGTTGCCAAACTAGTGGCGGTGATTGCAATGCAGGAACCTAATCAGAAACTACACGCATTAATGTGACCAAAGTGAATTAAAACAAAATAAGATTGTGATAGTAACTTCCTACAAGATCATTGTTCACCAAATTATAAGTAACTTCCTACAAGATCATTGTTCACATTTTTCTTTGCAAATAATGACTTACAAATCTGAGTCCAGTATTAACGAATAAATCATAACTGCATTTCTCATGTTCTACGGAGGCACCCGAGAAAATTGGAAATAAAACAAAAGTAAATAAGAAGCTTCTTTTTATAAGATGGTTTCTCATTTTTCATCCCATATATAAGGACATTTTCAAATGACTTGGAAACTTTTTTTTTAACTCCAAAAGTTACATGTAGTTCAAAAGTGCCCTTGGAAAGGGGCACTTCTCCAAAATGCACCTTTTAACGTATTTAGTGGTGAATAACCAATGCATCAGCAGCTCAGTTTTTAAATTTTCCTTCGTAGATAACATAGTATCTAGGAAATGATTATTGAATACAAAACAACAAACAAGAGCATTGGTTTACTATCTTTGGAAGTCTTACTAAATCTTTGCTGACAACGCCGAATTTGCTCTGAATCTGTAAAAGGATGTTCACCACTCAAGTTAGTGCCATGCATATGCAACGCAAAATTGTGTATTTTATCCACTAACCCTAAGTGCAAAATCAGTTACGTCAAGCAACAGCAATTTGGCCTCAAAGAAGTGAGCTAGAGCCGTTGCAAGCATCTGCTGGTATTACTCTGGATGAAAGAAACTTTAATTAGTGCCAATCTATCAATGTCATTTATATTCAATTACAACCAATGATTTTAGCCATGATAATATCTACCTGCAGGGCCAGAAAGCAAGATGGTCCAACTGGCAGGGGAAAGATTTCGTGTGTACTTGGAAAAGTCTGCTTGTTTCAAGTGAACAAAAGCTGCACTTGTCAGTACAACTCGGGTCTGCTCACTGTCAATCCAACAAGGGTCGAGGTATCAGAATATAAAAGGTGTAACAGCTAACATCATAGATAAATGTAAAAAAGCTCCAATCTGCCCAAGATATTGACTAGTCTGAGGAATGCTTCATAACTTACAGAGCATAAGAGAGATTGCAAGAACAAGCCTTCCATCACTTAGAAAGTGTATGGGGATGTGCGCTTTACTGAGTACAATTAATTCTTCTTCTTTTCAGCATAAAGTACAATTGATTCTTTCCCTATTCAAATTAACCTTCTTGACTTACAAATCATTAGAATCCAACAATTACAGTAATTTTTATGAGGCCAAGGGGTTCTTCATGTAATTCTTGTTCGGTTTTTTGTTTCTTTTTATTGATAACTTCATAAGAGACAGAGATCTTCATCAAACACTAGTCTACTGAAACATGCACACCCAAAACATTTTGAAATCATGCTTATAACGGTTCAACAAAAATTTTGTGAAGGTCTTTCCTAAATAACCCTAGTGTGAAATAGCAAAACTTATGAGCTAATTGGCAGCTATTGCACCTCTATCCAAATATCGTTATTTCTATTATCTACTATCCACTATATAACTAAGCAAATATACTTTTACTCTGTGCACATAAATAGTGTACCACTGAGAAGACGAAAACACCCTCAACTAATACCCCTAACTACCATTTAAAATTATGAATTATAAATTTCAAACTGTCCACAAAAACATTTAGCAATAAATAAACCCTCCTCAATCTTTCCTCTTTATTGCAAAATTTCAAAATGTCTACGAACATATATAGCAGTAAATAAACTCTTCTCGTAAGGACCTAAAAAAAGGACATGTGCATTATTGCACATGGGGATACACTAGCTAGTTATAAATAGAGATTTTGGGGTTGTGTAATTTGTAGACAACCCAATCAACTTAATCTAATTCCAGCTCTACAATTTGAAGTTAGAGTTATATTAACCATCCATTAAAAATTAATTACCCAATTGTTGTTGGTTACCAAAATGTCCTCAAAGTTCAAATTTCTTTAGCACAACCTAATTATTTAGGAAAGTGTGATTCATATATAATATGGGGAAAATCTTAATTTGTGATTCATATATAAGAAAAACAAAATGGGGAAAATGTTAATTTGTGCTTGCACCCCATTACAACTGAGTAGCAATTGCAAAAAAATGATATACCACGCATTAATTTGTGCTTGCACCCCATTACAATGGTGTGGCCTCAAGAGCTTGATGCAGATATGCAATATGATCAACATCCTGAAAATTTATAAAGTATCAGTATTCAAAAGCCGAAGTAAACACATTCTTCTTAGACCAACTCAGTCATACTTCATAACGGTTATGATTAGATAATAAAAAAAACCAAACCTCCTTATTTATTCCCCGAATGGGGTGCATACATAATAACTCTTAATGCTAAGGTTATAGACTAATTTAATGGCATCACCTTTCTTACAAAGTGGACAACATTTGAGTCAGGTGACGAACACAATATCAAACCTGCTGATAACACAAATGAATCTATTGTTAAGTTACTGTATGACTTCTCAAGCTCTGAGTTATTATATTGTATCAGGCACTCCAAGAGAAGCAATACACATGGATTAAGATGTTATAGAAAGAAACCAAGGCATGCACATTCTCGAAACAAAAGGTTGTTAAAGGGGAGTACCAGTCCTCAAAACCATTGTCCGTCTAGCATTTGTTGAAACTAAGTACAAAGTCAGCCTCAAATAATGTGCTCCTCTGCTCATGTATAAGGTGGAACTAAGTTTCTGCTTACAAGATTAATGGTTGAAGTGTCGTTGAATTTGTGAATCCTCTGTTATACGTCCTTCCAAAATTTTACATTATTGAGTTAGCTTGGTTAATATTTAACTAAATTTAATTACATTTTGTCTTTGGTTAGTGTTTATTACCTATTTTAAGCAGAATTTAGTATGAAATGTTTAAATATGTAATTCTTCATATGTGCATGTAAAGTTTGGCTTCGGATAAAACCCAAAAAAAGGCAGACTTCACAACCCTTAAGAAAAAATAGTGTGGTGCTTTATCATTCTCAGGCTGCAAGCTATGAGGTATTACATACCTATAGATGGCATCTTTAAGCAATCTACTCAAATGATCCAATATCAATCATAAGGGAGAAGACCTTAATATATAGACAAAACACATAAGTCCCATATTTTCATGACTTTAAGAAGATACATATTATTAGATGTGTGATCCCTAATATGGTAATAAACAAATGAACGAATGGTTGAATTCGTCAACTTCCTAAATGTTCAAAAAGAGATAACTAAACACAAAATTATAAGCCAGAAAACTTCAAAACATGTACCATTAGTTGCAAAATGAACAATATCCAACAACAATTAAAGAAGTACTTATGAGAAAGCATACAATAGGTCAAACAAGTACAGGGAATCTAGATCATGGAAATGGACAAAAAGGAAACCACAAGAATCTCAATTCGAGATCTCTCTACAAACAAATAATATGCAAGTGCCAAAGCAGAAAAATAGATAAATTGAACAAAATGGAGTATGCAATTAGATGTAATATATACTGACCTGTATGATCTTTTAAGAACAGCCTGGAACTCAAGTTTTGGAATAAGAAATATTAGGTTTGTGAAGCACTCTTTCTCAATAGCCAAAGCCCCTAATTTACAATTTCTTGTTAAAATCAAGAATGCAAACCTGAGAATGAAACCTGAGAGAAACGAAGCCAGCTGGAGAGGGACGATGATGGCGATGTGGCGGCAAGACGACGGCAGGGGGGCGGGTCGATGATTCGAGATCGAAAGAGAGAGATAGAGAGATCAAGGTAGGGTTTTAGATGTGGTTGGGAGCGGCACGGCGGCGGGAGGATGGGGATTTGGAGATAGGTTTTGGTGAGAGGTGGGCGACGGCGGTGGGTGGCGGCGGAGGAAGACGGCGGCGTCGGTGGCGATGGACGAGTAGCGGCAATGGTGGGAGGGGGCGACGACGGCGACGACGCTAACGAACGGGTCGGGGATTCGGGTGAGAGAAAGAGAGGAGAGAGGGAGAGAGATGGGTGAGAGAGAGACGGTATAAATTGGGAATTTGGGATTTGGGGGGAAAATGAAAAAATTGGGGGGAAAATAAATTATGGAATATACCCACGTGTTTTATTCCGTTAGTAAAACTTATAGTTACGAATTAAATGGTCTAAAGGTATAGGATACCTATACCCACAGTTTACGTCTGTAGGTATATAATGTCTATACCCACGGTTTTAGTAATCCGTCACTATAGGTGTCCGTTGGTATATGGCAATTTTCTTGTAGTGATTCACATATATTCATGAGTAAACGATTGTAATCAGTGGTGAATGTATATAACAAGTTATGGGAGGAGTTTTGAATCAAAAGATCAAGTTTTTAAGTCAAATTTGAGTAGCTGATTTTCGGTCTGATTGTATGCTGACCAAAAATCGGATTTTGGTGTTTTTGTGAAATCTCGATTGAATCTGAGTTGTTTATTACTGAGATGGTTTTGAACTTCAAACTACACGTATATAAAATGGGTTTCTTAATGTTTACTGATGCAAACACACACTTACCTATACTTATATATATACACATATATACTATTTGAAGAATTGTCAAAAGTTGATGAGAGTTTTCGATTGAATTTGATTCGTTTTGATACTGAGACTAATCTAAACAATATGCTACTCCTATTTTAAGATTTTTGATGCTATGACTGATATTTAAAGACTTACATGAACATATATATATACGTATAATCTGTTTTGGGAAGTTTTAATGAGAATTTATTCTTTTGCAATCGTGATGAAGTTTTGATGTATTTTATAAATTCATATATGTTGTAAAAGTCATACTTTAACATCTCAGGAAGTTTATGTTCAATTTCATGAAGTTTAATTGATGTATCAGTTGAAAACATGCACAAAAATTCTAACCTGGCTGTATAGCAGGTCACGGTTGACCGCACGGTCGACTGTCTTACCTTTATTTTGAGAATATCCAATTGCCAGTTGACTGCTATACTTTTACACTGTTTTAAGCGGTCGACCGGCAATTGCCTTGTTGGACATTTTGTTGAGTTTTCTTCGTTTATTTAAAACGATTATTTCCTCAATATTATGGATTATTGATCTACTGTTTTAGATGATATTTTACTACATATTTTAGTTTTTACAGAAATTTATATTTTGCTTATAATGGAATTTAAATTAAATTCCTATGACTTTATAAAGAGAGATATTCGTAGTTTTCGAAGGAATTTATGTTTTGTGATATTCTACAACTTCAAAATATGGTTTTCTATTATTTAATGGATTTAATATTTTTATTTCAATTCTGAAATTTTACGAGTATATTAAATAAATTTGAATTTTTGATTGATTAAAGAAGTTTTATGGATATAAACGTTTTAATGATGATATTAAGAGTTTTATTGGAAGTTTTGGTGTTGATATTCGTTTTGTGAATCTCTAGGAGTTGAGTGGGAGTCCTGTGAACAGGTAGATGAAATTTTGTAGATTTTGACCAGTTGGGGTCATTGGGGTTGTTTTGTGGAATTAAGTCCGGCAATATACACTAACTCTAGAGAGGAGGAATTGTTGTGTTTTTAATAATAACTAACTTAAGGATATGCACTACTGGAGATGTGATGGAACTTGGGAAACGTAAGTATATGCTCTTGGGTTTAGGTCCAACGGATGCATTCCAGGACTTGTGTGTTGTTCTGTCTCGAGAGGACATTTGCATGTTCGTGTTTCAAGGATCTGCAGGCCTATTCACAGAGCATGCATGGTGCATTCGCATGTCGAGGGTCGGCGGGCGTATTCACGGGATGTATCTAGTGTATCGGCACGTTGAGGACCTCGTAAGCCTATTCGTGGGGTACACAGTAGGGAGGTGATTCTCCGGTTTCTGAGCTATTCTTATATGATGCTTGCGCATTGAGGGTTGTGATGCCTATTTGCGAAGTATTCTGGATCTTGTTTCCATCACCGTAGTAGGTTTAATTGCATAACGGGGGATCTAACCCTATAAAGTGGAGAACATTAAAGTCTTGCACCAGACCTATGTAGTATGAAATGCATAGAATCCGACAAGTGTGCATTAGAGAGTCAGCATATAGCATTATTTTTCTTGACTTGGTTTTATGCATGTTGTTTTCTATTTTTCCTACACTTAACACTTAGTCTAGTTTCACTCGATGTTTTCATGTTTTATTTATTGCTATTTCATATTCCTTCCATTACTACTGTGGCTATGTGTTGATCATGAATTTATTCTTTATGTTTTATTTATATTGTATTTCTTTTGATGTCACTCATACGGTTATGGCTGACCCCTATAGTTTTGGGATTTAGGGTTATCTCTAACCTCATGTTTTACAGGTAGGTACTTATAGCATTGGGATTTAGATGCATGTGGTGAATGATAATGTGGCTTATGTAAATAATAAAAGAACTGTTGTAAAAGAAAAGATTGTAATTCAATGTGTTTGTTTTTTCGTTGTATTTTGTAAAGAAATGATGTAATAAAAGTTGAAAAAATTATTTGTATTTTGGCTATGTTTACTATAAAATTGAGGTAGATACTGAAAATTGTGCCACGTATTTCTGAGATATTATATTGGAAATTCGGGGCGCAACAATTCCTGATGCAGTGATTTTTCGATTGTACTCTCAAAGTCTTTTCTGTCATGTCTTTTTTTGTCATGTCTGGATTGCATAGTCTGGTAATTTCCATTCATGTGGAGAATTGTTGGAAATATTTTTAGCATATTTTTCGGGCCTGATTCTGATGGGTTACAGCCACCTGTGGCGCCGAAAAGTGATTGGATTGTGTTCCTCTCGTCGAGTACTATTCCATAATGTACCCATTTGCCAAAAACGGATTCCGTATGAATAAGAAACGTTGGTCCAAAGTTGGGTACTCGAAATGTACTAACTTGGGAATTTGGAGAAAATGGAGAGTCCCACATCGAAAGTTGAGAAAGATTTCTCTAGTATATAAGCTAAAGAAATGGTGTAAAGGGTGTAGCCCTGGGGTTACCACTAACGTGTAGTGGAGAGAGGACCTAGCCAAAGTTACAAGCGCGCGCGCACCGGCCCCGGCCTCGATCCTGGTCCCGGTCCCGGCTCCTCGGGCTTGGCTTGGTTTGGTTTTTGTCTGGTCCTGTCCTGGCCTAAATTAATTTTTGCCCCGCTCCAATTTTTCCTTGGTCATAGTTTACTGTTGAGGCGTTTGAAATTCTGTAACTGGTGTCATTACTCTGTAACAGCAGAATAATGAATTCATCAGTTATATTTTTTGAGCCATTACTCTGCTGTTATAGAGTAATGGACCATTATTCTGCTGTTACAGAGTACTGGATCCATCAGTTACTCCTCATCTCCTATAAGTGCAGTCATTTTTGTCTGTCAAGGGACAGAGTTCTGAATTTTTTACAAACGTCTTCTTCTTCTTTCTCTGAGTCTGAGTCTGAGGGTGCAACACAGCTACTGGTTCGCTGTAGGGTACTGCTCTTCAGAGAAAGGTAAATACAGTTGTATCCTGGGATGCATTTCGTCAACTACCATCACACTACGGGGCGAATTTTGCTTTAAGGACAGAGATCTTAATCTCGACTCTGTATTGAATTGTCTGGTTTGTTTTCTTTTATTCCTGTAATTGTACTTCTTCACAAAGACTATTAGGACTTTTCTATTTTTCGAAATTCCAGTTCTAACATCTAGCACCGATGCAAAGAGGAGTCATCACAGGGATTCTAGTACTGATGCAGAGAGGAATCATTATGCGAAGAGAAGATATAGGGGTGGTGTCCGGGGTATAGGAGTGATGAAGAGAGGAAGAGGGTGTGCATCGCTGACACAGAGACGACTCAAAGGAGGACAGCCTAGGGACATGTTGAATGATATACTGTCCATGGTAGTATGAGGTTGAGGATCGAGACCTTTGTGGTCGACATGCATGCCCTTAGCTTCACATCCCCTGGTGCCCTATCATCTAATATCTCTATCTCAAACTATCTACATATCTCTATTTTTATGATCTAGAACTGTGTTACCAGTACTGGTGCTGGATCCATCTGTACACTTGTCAAAAAGGATTTTGTTATGGATGTATGCATTTATCTAAAAATGTGTTATTGGTACTATGCTGGATTCGTCTATTAACTTGTTAGAAAGGTTTGTTTTATTGATGTAAGTACTGTGTTATCGTAAAAATATAACTTCAAAAAATTAAGAAAAACTTAGAAAGAAAGTATCAAAACTATCTATTAAAGGACATAGGCAGTGGCAGAACAGCAATGTCCTACTTTACAAAGAGCAAAACGAATGCAAGTTATCATACATTTCATTTAGTTGTTCATTTTAAGAGCTACACATTACAGGGATTGAAACCTGAATGGTGGTGACTGCTTTGGATGGAAGCCATGAAACTTTTCGATACATGCTAAAAGGACACGACGTCCAAAAAGCTTCCCTCTTCTCTCTGTTGGCAAGGCCAGGCTACAAGAAGCGAATGGGAACAGAGGTTGGATTAGCTATTGAATGGCTACTAGATTCCCCATCAGACCGCCCGGCTCCAATTTCATAATGATTAGCCTCTCGGAAAATTCCACCTCTCTGGCAAAGCTTCTCCAACTCCTTTCCCGCACAACAAAAACTTGATATTAAACTAACTGGTGTTTCATACATCAATACCTGTAAACTGATTAACCATGTGTTCATTAGCACAAGATTATTCGAAAAGATCAAGACAGTGTACCAATATCTCACACTTTAGCATTGCAACTCAGCAAAAGAATATGTTTAAAATACGTACGTGCTAAAAAAGGGATTTAGGAAAATTAATGATATTTATATCATCCATTCTAAAATTCAAATACGGTCCAAGAATTATAGAAGAAAGTTCTTTAATTAACCGGATAATTGGTAAAGCATTTAGGACACTACTACTCATACCTAACCGGATAATTGGTAAAGCATGCAGGAAGGACACTACCACTCATACCTGAGGTTATGGCCTTTCTAATTGCATCCAATTCCCCAGGGTTTGATGTAATCTCGATCGTAACTCTTTCCAAGAGCCCTACCAATTGATCTCGTGTACCTTGAACACGGTTCCTGCACCTCACTTGGTAAGGCAAAGATTGTTGTCATTTCGCGTGCATTGTTAGCACCGGTATGGGATTCATTTGTAAATCGCAAATAATAAAGTCTGGCGTAGTAAGTACGCAAATTAAGTCAAATAAATGGTAGTTAAGTAAAATGAAATAAGGGTTCAGGTTAGATTACTGTAATTTTCTTTAAATCCAGATTCTCACTACAGTACTGTTAGAAAATTTGATGCTGAATTTGTGACAACCGGTCATTAGAACAATTCACCAAACAATAGTAGATCAAACCAAATATACAAAGTGCACAATTTTGTTCAATTTGGACGAACCCTAATACAACAACAACAACAAAGCCTTTTTCCAAATTAGTTGGGAGTCGGCTACATGAATAATGGTTTTCCATTCTACTCGGTTTAAGGTCACAAGCTATCATATATTTTCTCACCGTCTTCATCCAAATAAGTTTAGATCTTCCCCTACCCCTAACTATATCCTCAATACTTATCAAATCACTCTTTCTAACAGGGGCACTACTAGATCTATCAAACCACCTGATGCGATTCTCTCTTAACTTATCTTGAATATGAGCTACCTTTAGCATGTCTCAATATATGCTCGTTTCTAATTCTATCCTTCATGGTATTACTACACATCCATCTTAGCATCATCATCTCCGATACACTCATTTTTTTTGGAAACGTTGTTTCTTTGTTGCCCAACACTATGCTCCATACATCTAACAGTTGTCCTATAAATTTTTTCCATCAACTTCAAAGGTAAACGTTTGACACACAAAACACCACTGACACTTCTCCACTTAAGTCACCCTTGATCCTATGTATAACATCTTCACAAATCTCTCACTCTCTTTGTATTATCGAGCCTAAATATTGAAAACGGTCTCTCTTTGCTATCTCTTGAGTCTCTAGTTTCACTACTTCCTCAGTTGTGTTTCGAATATCATTAAAATTACACTGCATATACTCTATTTTAGTTCTGTTTATTCTAAAGTCTCTATCTTCCAAAAGTTTCTGTCCACATTTTTAATTTAGCATTGACTTCTGCTCTAGTCTCATCCACTAAGACGACGTCATCAGCAAAAAGCATACACCAAGATACCTCATCTTGTATTCCTCGTGCCAGTTCATCCATAACCAAAGCAAAGAGGTAAGAGCTTAAAGCCAAACCTTAGTGTAAACCTACTGATATGGCTAAAAATAGGATTAAATCGGGACCGTTCACATCGGACACGAATCTTAAAGCTCAGGGATAAAACGGTAATTTCACCTACTAATGGGTCTGAAATGGGAACTGGGTCTTTCTTCACGACCCAATAACCCACGAACGGATCCACCTCAACTGGGTACGGGTCCCAACCCGAAACACACCCAGTCCAGAAAAGATAGAATTAGGGTTTCTGATTAATCCTAATCAACGGCTCTGATTCACATCTATCTTTTCACCGGGATTAAGGGATTACATTCCTAATCTGATTACGAGGATTTTATGCCTTATCAGATCACAGGAATCACATTCCTTATCTGATCCCAACGGCGACTATAAATACCCCACACCCATCTCCATTAAGAGGTAATCAATCTTTTTCTAGTTAAACGCTCTTTCATAATCACTTCTGGTTACTGACTTGAGCGTCGGAGGGTGCGTCGCGGGGATCAACCCCGGTGTCTCGCACTTCCTTGCAGGTGAACGGCGGGAGTCAACGGTCAAGCTCCGGCGGAACAGGTTAGGTGTTTACTATTCAGGTTTTCTAAGAACTCACAAATTCTATCTGTTTGCCCCCACACCGAATTTAGCGGCAACAGATTGGCGCCGTCTGTGGGAAAACCATACGAATAGCCTCCGCCTCTTCCTCATCGACTAGCTCCTCTCCAGCCATGCCTCCTAGGAAAGTCAGGTCCAGAGGGTCCAACCGCGGGCCCAACCCCGCCGATCAGCAAGAGGTAGTCCCCGTCCAACCCGCTCCGCAGCAGGGACAACCCCCGCCTCAAGTGGAGGACCCTCTTCAACAAGATCAGCCTCCTCTTCAGAATCAGGAACCCCCCAAGGGTCCCACCGGTCCTCAGAATGTCGGTGCGGGGGGCTCCCACACGAAGCAACCTCTCCATCAAGACCGCGTCTCCATACACAAAGCCTCTACGGATTCCATGGCCTCTCATAATCCTCAAAACCGGCAGAAGGTGGAGGACTTACGCCACCGTCTGGACGAGAAGCGGGCCCGAGAGGGAGCCTCCCACCAACAACGTCCGGGTGAGCGATCCCCTCACCGCCGAGACTACAGAAGATCCCCTGTCCGAAGGGGAAGGAGGGAGTCCCCCGAGCATTACAGAAGGAGGCACTCCCCCACAGATCGGCAACAGCCCAGGAACAATGAGGCACCAATCACCCGCGCCGAGTTCCAGCAGTTCCAAGCAATGGTACAACAGGCACTCAACCTCCGTCAAAACCCTAATGAGCCGAAGGCCCCGTCCCCTCCTCCAGTCCGAAGCCCTCGCCGACGGTCCCCATCTCCTCGTCCCGCTCCTACCAACTCCCGGCGACCCCAAGTCCTCGTCGCTCCCGAAGTTACCATCGCCGCAGCCCTCGCTCTCCCTCCTACGAAGACGAGTCTAGAGGCTCGGCTAATTATCGTCGGAGGGACGACGCCATGTATCGCCGTCTTCATGAGGTAGAGAGGCGCCTGGGTCAGATAGGTCGAGAAGAAGAGCTTAGGGGGAGGACCCTACGTCCTACTCGACCCCCTTTCTCCCGAACCATTGTGGATGCACCTGTGCCGTTCGGCTTCAAACCTCCCCAATTTGAGACTTACACCGGGGAGACTGACCCCGTTGACCACATTGAGAGCTTCAAGACTCTCATGCTCATCCACCAAGCTTCCGATGCCCTGCTGTGCAAGACATTCCCTACTACTCTCAAGGGCTCGGCTCGGGAATGGTACTCCCGCCTCGCCCCGTCTTCCATATTCTCCTTCGAGCAGTTCGAAACACTCTTCATCACCCACTTCGTGAGTAGCAGGCGCACGGAGAAGACCAGCATCTCACTCCTCCAGCTCAGGCAAGAGAAAGGTGAGAAGTTAAGAGACTATGTGAAGAGGTTCACAGCTGAAGCCAGGTCTATAGCTTCCCTCGACCAATCTGTCGCAACGGCCGCCTTCCAATCCAATGTCTTCAATTCCAGCCTCCGCTCCTCTCTTGCTAAGAAGCCTCCACAGAACTTTGCCGACCTCCTTCTCAGGTGTGACAAGTACATTCGTGCCGAAGAGGCCGCCTACCTTCCAAGCTTCGGAGGGTCTACCTCAGGGACGAAACGGAAGTTGACCGAAGAAGAAGAGGCTAAGAAGCTTCAGAAGGACGGCAATGGCCAGCGCCGCCCGACTCCTCGGTTTGAGAAGTTCACCCCCCTCATTGCTAATATATCAGAAGTCCTTATGGAGGTGGACAAGGAAGGACTACTCCGTGCTCCCCCAAGAATGAATACCCCTGGCAAGAAGAGGGACAAAGATAAGTGGTGCCGCTTTCACAGGGACCACGACCACGACACGAATGATTGTCGGGCTCTCAAGGAGGAGATCGAAGAACTCATACAACGGGGGCACCTGATCAAGTTCGTCCAAAAAGAGGGGGCCGAGCTCCTCCCCTGACCATCACCTCTTCCAAACGAACAGAAAGGCCCGCCGAGCTTCAAGACTCAGCTCCTCCCAAGAGGTCCTCACCTTATTGTAGAAGTAGGATTCTGATTTTCAATAAGGCCGATGCTTGTAACTCGGCCAACAGCATGTAATAATGGCTCGCCCTATTGGAGCAGCCACTTAATTTATTTCAATAAAATTTTATATCTTTTCATTGAAAATTATTGCTCTTGCTTCTCTATCTCTCTGAGTCACGACTCTCTTAAATGGTGGGTTCGGAGTCCAGCTTCTTCTACATGGCTGCTCCCACAACTTGCTAAGCACTTCACAACGGGTTCGGAGTCCAACACTTGGCTCGATTCTACTTTGCAAGTTCGCTCCTAAGCGAGCTAGAAGTAGCTCGCCATTCGGAATTGCTCCCACAACCCTTAACCTCACGATGGTTCGGAGTCCAGCACTCGGCTCGACTCTTCTTCCTCGGCTCGTCCATAGACGAGCCAGAAGTAGATCGCCGTTCGAAATTGCTCCTGCAGCCGTTGAATGGATCGGAGTCCAACACTTGGCTCGATTCTACTTCGCAAGTTCGCTCCTAAGCGGACTAGAAGTAGCTCGCCATTCGAAACCGCTCTTGCATCCCTTGAACTAACCTCACAATGGTTCGGAGTCCAGCACTCGGCTCGACTCTTCTTCCTCGGCTCGTCCTCAGACGAGCCAGGAGTAGATCGCCGTTCGAAATTGCTCCTGCAGCCGTTGAATGGATCGGAGTCCAACACTTGGCTCGATTCTACTTTGCAAGTTCGCTCCTAAGCGGACTAGAAGTAGCTCGCCATTCGAAACTACTCTTGCATCTCTTGAACTAACCTCACAATGGTTCGGAGTCCAGCACTCGGCTCGACTCTTCTCCCTCGGCTCGTCCTCAGACGAGCCAGGAGTAGATCGCCGTTCGAAATTGCTCCTGCAGCCGTTGAATGGATCGGAGTCCAACACTTGGCTCGATTCTACTTCGCAAGTTTGCTCCTAAGCGGACTAGAAGTAGCTCGCCATTCGAAACTGTTCCTGCATCCCTCAAACTAACCTCACGATGGTCCGGAATCCAGCACTCGGCTCGACTCTTCTTCCTCGGCTCGTCCATAGACGAGCCGAAAGTAGATCGCCGTTCGAAATTGCTCCTGCAGCCGTTGAATGGTTCGGAGTCCAACACTTGGTTCGATTCTACTTCGCAAGTTCGCTCCTAAGCGAACTAGAAGTAGCTCGTCATTCCGAACTGCCCCCACGACCATCCGAGCCGAGCTACCCATCTACCGAGAAGCAAAGTGGCGGAAAATGTGCCCCGAAATCCGTGCTCGGATCTGCCGAACAAGATGCATCTACCGAGCAGCAAAGCAGATGAAGAGCAAGAAGAAAAAGAGGCTAACGGGTCAGGGTCGGATCCAATACCCTCGGTCTGACCCATACCCTTCTTAGCTCCTTCATTCTTCTCCTTCTTCAGTCTTCCCGCCAAAAGTACCCAACACTTCTGCTCTTCTTCACTGTGCGAAAGAACGAGGCAGGGGAGAGAACCCGAATGCCTCTCCTCCCCTTCCTCTTTCTTCTCAAGGCCAAGCTCTTCACTTCGCTTACCTCCAAAGTAGACCTCTTCTCAAACGAGTTCGGAGCTAAAACTCTCTCCTAGAGTCGCTCCTCAAACTTCTCTTCCAGATGGCTCTTCTACAAATCGAGCTCCCCACTCCGCTCGCATCCGAAGCGGAGCAATTCTCAAACGAGTTCGGAGCTAGAACTCTCTCCTAGAGTTGCTTCTCAAGCTCCTCTTCCAGATGGCTCTTCTACAAATCGAGCTCCCCGCTCCGCTCGCATCCGAAGCGGAGCTCTTCTCAAATGAGTTCGGAGCTAGAACTCTCTCCTAGAGTTGCTCCTCAAGCTCCTCTTCCTAATGGCTCTTCTACAAATCGAGCTCCCCACTCCGCTCGCATCCGAAGCGGAGCTCTTCTCAAACGAGTTCGGAGCTAGAACTCTCTCCTAGAGTTGCTTCTCAAGCTCCTCTTCCAGATGGCTCTTCTACAAATCGAGCTCCCCACTCCGTTCGCATCCGAAGCGGAGCCCTTCTCAAACGAGTTCGGAGCTAGAACTCTCTCCTAGAGTTGCTCCTCAAGCTCCTCTTCCTGATGGCTCTTCTACAAATCGAGCTCCCCACTCCGCTCGCCTCCAAAGCGGAGCTCTTCCCAAAGCGGAGCTCTTCCCAACAAATTCGGAGCTGAAACTCTCTCCTAGAGTTGCTCCTCAAACTCCTCGTCCAGATGGCTCTCCTACAGCCGAGCTCTTCACTCCGCTCACCTCCAAAGCGGAGCTCTTCTCCACAAGTTCGGAGCACAACTTTCTCCTAGAATACCTCCTCAAACTTGTCTCTCAAATAGCTCTTCTCGACGAGATAGGAGCACAACTCTCCCCTAGAGTTGCTCCTTGCACTCACTTCACAGAATGGGTCTTCCCATGGCTCTTACGAGGATCTTCCCAACACCGCTTCTCCACTATGCGAGAGAACAAGGCAGAGGAGAGAACCCAGATGCCTCTCCTCCCCTTCCTCTTCTCCTCTTCTCTGAGCTACTACGGGCAGAGGATGAACTACTGACGCGCCGAGCCGAGGTACCGGGGTACCGACCCTCGTATATGGCAAAAAATCATCCCGAGGCGAAGTCACCGTCGGATCTCTCCAAAATTCGCGTCAGAATTCGATGGACGGATCAGATCGTGCCACGCTCACAAAACGACAAGATAACGTTTTCTCGTGATCTGAACCCAATCCTCGTGATGCGCGCCATGATGAATGGCCCAGATCCGGCCACGCGTATCTTCCGAGACGCCTGCCACTGGCTCGCCCAGCCGAGCTACCGAACAGCTCAGCCGAGCAGCCAAGCTACTGGGCACAGGGGAGGAACCCTCAAGAGATACTTCCCTCAAAACGTCCAACTCAGCACCTCGGCCAAACAGCCCTGGCGCGCCGAGCCGAGGTACCGGGGTACCGACCCTCGTATATGGCAAAAAATCATCCCGAGGCGAAGTCACCGTCGGATCTCTCCAAAATTCGTGTCAGAATTCGATGGACGGTTCAGATCGTGCCACGCTCACAAAACGACAAGATAATGTTTTCTCGTGATCTGAACCCAATCCTCGTGATGCGCGCCATGATGAACGGCCTAGATCCTGCCGCGTGTACCTTCCGAACTGCCTTCCATCGGCCTGCTCGACCGAGCTACCGAACAGCTTAGTCGAGCAACCGAGCCACTGGGCACGGAAGGGTGGAACCTTTAAGAAACGCTTCCTCCAAAATAGCTAACTCAGCACCTCGGCCACCAGCCCTGATGCGCCGAGCCGAGGTACCGGGGTACCGACCCTCGTATATGGCGAAAAAACTCGCCGACCCATATCAGCCGTTGGATCTTGTAAAAAAGCGCGCTCGTCATGATGGACGGATCAGATCGCGCCACGTCACCACAAAACGACAAGATAATGTTTTCTCGAAACTCGTGCCTCTTGTCTTGTGATTCGCGCCACGATCGTGATCAACCGTCCAGATTGAGTCGCGTAGCTTGGATCTGCCAATCTACCAAACTGCGGAGCGGCGAAAAATGTACCTCAAAATCCGTGCTCGGATTCGCCGAACAAAGCAAGCAGATGAAGAGGAAGAAAGAAAAAGAGGCTAACGGTCGGGGTCGGATCCGATACCCACGGTCCGACCCATACCCTTCTTAGCTCCTTCATTCTTCTTCTTCTTCCCCAACACGTCTCCTCTTCTCCACTGTGCGGAAGAACAAGGCAGAGGAGAGAACCCAATTGCCTCTCCTCCCCTTCCTCTTCTCCTCTTCTCCACTGTGCAGAAGAACAAGGCAGAGGAGAGAACCCAAATGCCTCTCCTCCCCTTCCTCTTCTCCTCTTCTCCTCTTCTCCACTGTACGAAAGAACAAGGCAGATGAGAGAACCCAAATGCCTCTCCTCCCTTTCCTCTTTCTTCTCAGAAGAGCTACCGACCTACCGAACAGCAAAGTGGGAAAAATTCTCCTCAAAATCCGTGCTCGGATCTGCCGAACCAGATTCATTTGCCGAGCAAACAAGGAAGAAGAGAGAGGATCCGAGGTGCCGATCCGATCCGAGGTACCGGGGTACCGACCCTCGTATATGGAGAAAAATTCGACTGATCTCATCTCACCGTCGGATCGTCTCAAAATTTGCGCTAAAACATGATGAACAGCTCAGATCTCGCCACGTCACCACAAAACGACAAGATAACGTTTTCTCGAAACTCGTGCCTCTTGTCTCATGATTCGCGCCACGATCGTGATCAACCGTCCAGATTGAGCCACGTAGCTCGGATCTCAAATCCGAGCTACCAAAAAAAATTCTCCTCAAAATCCGTGCTCGGATTTGCCGAACCAGATGCATTAGCCGAGCAACAAAGAAGCAGAACAAAAAAAAAGGGGGGGGGGTGCCACGTGGCACTGCCACGTGGCATCTGGCCGAGCCGAGCTGTCTTCGCCAAAGCACCGAGCCGAGGTACCGGGGTACCGATGCTGTAAATTGAGAAAAAAAGGGACCGACCAACACGATCCGTCCGATCATCTCAAAATTCGCGTCGCGACACGATCGACTCTCAGAAACGCGCCACGTGTCCCAATCGTGATCTGCCTCACGATGCACGCAGATCTGATCATGATGGACGGCCAGAAACGCGCCACGTGTCCAGATCGCGATCTGCCTCACGATGCGCGCAGATCTGATCATGATGGACGGCCAGAAACGCGCCACGTGTCCAATCGCGATCTGCCTCACGATGCGTGCTCATCTGGTCATGATGGACGGCCAAAAATTTGCCACGTGTCCAGGTAATATTTAAATTATTTATTTATTTATTTATTTGTTTTTTTTATTTAAAAAATCCGAAAAAAATATTTAAAAATCGAAAAAATTAATTAAAAATTCTAAAAATAATTATTAATTCGGAAAAAATTATTTTTAAATTCTGAAAAAATAATTATTAAAATAGAATAATTAATTAATATTTTTGATAATTAATTATTTAATTCGGAAAACGAATAAAAAATTCAAAAAAATGAGAAAAAATTCAGAAAAATCTGGAAAAATCACCAAAAATCCAGAAAATTCTGAGAATATTTTTGGGCATTTTACAAGCCCATAATAACACTGTTACACCCCGAGAAAGATTCCAAACTCCCTTAAGAACACCGATAAAATCCCGTACGCCATTAAAACAGTAAAACTACTCCTCAAAGGCTGATCAAACTCAGTCTTCGGGAGTGGAGGGCTCGTGATATGGCTAAAAATAGGATTAAATCGGGACCGTTCACATCGGACACGAATCTTAAAGCTCAGGGGTAAAACGGTAATTTCACCTACTAACGGGTCTGAAATGGGAACTGGGTCTTTCTTCACGACCCAATAACCCACGAACGGATCCACCTCAACTGGGTACGGGTCCCAACCCGAAACACACCCAGTCCAGAAAAGATAGAATTAGGGTTTCTGATTAATCCTAATCAACGGCTCTGATTCACATCTATCTTTTCACCGGGATTAAGGGATTACATTCCTAATCTGATTACGAGGATTTTATGCCTTATCAGATCACAGGAATCACATTCCTTATCTGATCCCAACGGCGACTATAAATACCCCACACCCATCTCCATTAAGAGGTAATCAATCTTTTTCTAGTTAAACGCTCTTTCATAATCACTTCTGGTTACTGACTTGAGCGTCGGAGGGTGCGTCGCCGGGATCAACCCCGGTGTCTCGCACTTCCTTGCAGGTGAACGGCGGGAGTCAACGGTCAAGCTCCGGCGGAACAGGTTAGGTGTTTGCTATTCAGGTTTTCCAAGAACTCACAAATTCTATCTGTTTGCCCCCACACCGAATTTAGCGGCAACACCTACTGTAATAGGAAAATCACTGGTCTCTCCCATGGTTGTTCTAATTGTGGTCTTTGCCCCTTCATACATGTAATACCCTGAATTTTCATCTATGGAAATTACTATTTTTGTATTATTATTTTTTGTACGTATTGTGCACGTGAAATTTTTTGCAGTATAAAATTTTATAATTATTTATACATAGACAAATCAGTATACACACACACACACACACACACACACACACACACACACACACACACACACATATATATATATATATATGATTTTGTCACTATTTTTATTAAAGCCCATTTTTAAGAAACATAAGTTTTCTTTTAATTTAAGCCCAATTTAATTTATTTTAATGTAAGCTATTGTGGCCCATTAAATAAAAGCCTATGAATTTATTTTCTCTTTTAAATACAACTTGTAATGTAGACATTTTTTTTGATTATTTTTATAAGGAATAAAATGTACAACCTTTAAATAGGGGGACTATTGAATGCACGTGCATTGCACGTACACATGCATTGTGCACTTTTGTTTGGCCGGATTTTGAATGGGAGAGTGGGTGATGTGCATGGGTAGTTATTTGTGTGTGGGTGGTTACCATAACTTCTACTCCTATCCTAGCCCTCCATTCTACAACTATCCACTCAATCCTAGCCTTCCAATCCACTTCAAAAATAGTATAAATACCCCTCCTATCCATTTGTATTTTTACACTAGTAATCTATTGAAAGAAAAGAACAATTATATAAAAGATATATATTAGTGTGAGTTGAGTGTGAGTATTTCCCCTATTGGAGGCCGGCTATTTCCCATCTTGGAGCTTTCGGTGGTAGCAAGGAGCAAGGAGGAGAAGGGCTTTTCGTGTAGGAGACGTTGCGTGATTTTCTCTCCAAACAAGGTGGGTTGGTTTTCTTTATTTCTAATTTAGATACCATGTTAGGGGTGATAAATGATAATGCATGAAAAAAATTAATAAGAGTAGACTTAATTTGAAAAAGAATTTGCTAGTTGATTAAGCGAATGCTTGGTAGATTGTGTGTTAACTTGACATAAATCTTAATGTTGTAGCATAAATTGCTTTGTAGTTATAGAACTGTCAAATTGGAATTATGATAATGTAGAGATTGATTATAAATTTCTAGTAGATGAAATTATTAGATTTGTACACTAAATGAACTATTGTGGTATTGATTCTAATACATGCGAACAATGAATCTAAAATTACTAGTTTACTGTGTCTTATATATGTTTCAAAATCTGGAGAAAGACCAAAAAGAAGTTTTTTGAGAGATGAAAAACTGAGTAGTACAGTCGACCGAATAGGTGTAATAGTCGACTGTCCTGAATATTTTAATCTTCGAGTTGAAATTCTCGCAGAACAGTCGACCATATATGTTTAACAGTCGACTGCCCCGTACATTGTATTTTCAAGTCTTAAAATATAGTAGAACAGCTGACTGGTCAAATCAACAGTCGACTGACCCGACCATTTTCTTCAGTTTTTCTAATGTCACTAAACAGTCGACCGAATAGTTGTAGTAGTCGACTGCCTTGAGTATTTTTCTTCGAGTTTTATTTTCATTCTAGCAGAACAGCCAACTGGTTATGGTTGATAGTCGACCATCCTGAGGTTTAAATGATATCCAGTTTCCTTGATTTATCTAGAACTCTTGATATGGTATATTTTGAGACTGTTTCTACAAGAAAAAACTATTACGAACTGTTAGACAGGATTGTTTTGGATATAGGAAAACGTATTGATAAAAGAAAAGTAATTTTGAAAAGAGTTTTGCTAATGAAAGAAGAATGAAAGTATGAATGCTAGTTCTTTTTCTTATATGAACAAATGAGGAAAAGGAGAATGAACTATTGATTGTGACGAATTGAATTTCTTGTTTATGCATGATTATTGTACATGGAATTAGAAATTTTGATTGACTTGATGAATTATGGAAAAATATTATGAACATACAAATGTTATGAGCATGAAAATGAACGGCTATTAATGTTAGTCTTGAAAAGAGAACCTATGAGCTTGAAGGGCTCAATTGGGGCGAATTTGTGAATTAAAATTGAAAATTAGGGTGTAGCCAAAACTCATACCGGCAAGTGAAAAGTGATGAGATATGATTATTGAAAATAAAAAGACCAAGTTGGGTATTGTGAAATGAAAGACATAAGACCGGTATTAGTGAGAGGGCTAACTCTAAGAGATTAATTTTGTTCATGATTTCATTAAATTAAGAATTAGTGCATAGTGAAGAGGTGATGAAAGTGAGAGAGAAACACAAGTATGAGGGCATCGAGTCTACGATGTGGGTGTGATTCACAGTTTGTCTTCACGATGCGTCGTGACATGACGTGGGAACTACTCCGAAATTATCAGGATCTTGACGACGCTTGTGGGGTGTTTGGTGACTACGAGAGGATCGTGTGCCATGAAGGAGGCTGAATTGTCCATAGATAGTCTTCACGATGCGTCGTGACATGACGTGGGATTCCCCTCCAGTTTTTCTGTACATGAGCTCGTACTCATAGATCATCTGGGATACTTACCGTAGTTACAGTAGTAGATTAAGTCATGACGAGAGATTGAAATCTACAAGATGAAGAACGATTAAGAGGCTTGCCCTCGGACCTATGTAGTATGGGATGCATAGAATCCGAACAAGTGCGCATTAGTGTCATGTAATATAAATAATTGCATTAAGGACTAAGTGCACGATCACAACACGATATCAATAGGTATTCCCCTTAGTTTGATATGTGACAAGTTTGTGTTTGTTAAATATGGAAAATTAATTATACTGTTTCCAGCATAGAGAGGATGGCCGTGTATAATATTCGTCGGTTGAATAAACTGACGTACCCACAGTTTTGTATGCAGGATAAATGACATGATAAAGATTAAAGGAGAACTGATGCTTAGAGATTATTCAAATGTTGTTGTACTTTTATATAAATGTTGTAAATTTGCTTCCGCTATAAAATATAAAGTATAAAGATTTCTTGTAACTCTGATATAAAGTGAAAAAATTTTAAATTCCTTGTAAAATTGTACGAAAGTAAAGATCCTGTGGAATCTCGAATTTAGTTGTATTTTGGAATTCAGGGTGTTACAATACATATCCTTAATTACCTCAATATATTGAATAATTACTCTTCTATTATTTAACACCCACCATACTATGTCTCTAGGGACTTTATCATATGCTTTTTCCAGATCTATAAACACCATATGTAGATCTTTCTCATTCTTCCTCGATTTTTTCATAAGTCTTCTCAGTACATAAATTGCTTCCATTGTTGACCTTCCAGACATAAATCCAAACTGATTCTCAGTCTATATTCGATCACTCTTTCCCAACTTTTCATCGTATGGCTCATTAATTTAATCCCTCGGTAGTTGGAGCAACTTTGTATATTTCCTTTATTTTTATATATAGGTACTAAAATACTTTTTTTTAAATTCATTAGACATATTCTTAGTCCTCAAAATCTCATTAAATAACTTTGTTAGCCAACTCACTCATAGGACCCCAAGACACTTCCAAACTTTAACGGGTATACCATCTGGTCCAAAGTTTTTTATATTTTCATCCTCCTAGAGCATTTCGAACCTCCGAGGTCCTAATTCTACAGAAAATAACTAAAATATTATTCATTAGAGAAGATATATGAGTTACAAACACTAACCAAGAACCTAACTATCTCTAAAGTCCCACTAGAAGATAATATGTTGTTTACAATTGAGAACTCTCAATAATGTATTTTTCTCTCTTTTGCTCTTTATACGCTCTTACCTCTCAAAGGAGACTGTTACAATCATATATAGAGATCCAGAGAAACCCTAGGTTGTAGTCTTGATACAATAGCCATCCTATATACCTTGAAGAGAAAGCTACACGACCGGAACCGTACGATCTAACCCGAAGAGGAAGATGGGCTCAAAACAAATCACTCATACCCGACCTGTATGCTGCTTCCATCGGTTGTCGATGGACTGCATCCAAACACAGTTGACTGCAATGGGATCGACCAAGTTAGAGGGCTTGGGCGGTCGATTGCCTCAAAGTGGCAGTCAACTGCCCCTAACTTGATGATTCGTGTTGTTGTTGTTGTTGCTTTTTCTTGTTCCACCATCGATGCTTTGAAACTCTTCTTGCTTCATCGTCTTCTCTTCACATTGTTTTCTCTTCACATCGAACCATAGTATGCAAGACATAAACTCAATAATTTTCACCTTAGATTGCAGACTCTTGAATCCATACCTGAGTGACTAATCGCCTATAGATTCTTTTATTGTCCTCTTGTAAATGAACCCAGATCAGTGGCTTTTTCCACTAGTTGAATCTATCTCCACCTTTATTTCTCTAATTGTACGTCCCTTCAAGGGCATACCCCACTAGGCGTTAACACAGAGGTGACGCCCTCCACACGAACTCCACCTACCCCAAGGCACTCTCCACTTCTCGATGATATTCGAAAAACTTGATCTCGCTTCGGTAATTCTAGTGACAGCATACTAGATAATGCTTTAAGAACGATGGCCTTCAAAACTCCCGGCCGAGTTTTCTTGATCCTACAAAACTTGTAGAGGTTGTGTTGAACACCTCTCCTTTCCTTCATCATCTTATGATGACCTTCCCAAACGGATAGAACTCCACCTTGAGTTGCGTACCTGTAGCTAGGTGCTTCCAGATTTTCCAAGAGTACAAGATTCTGTTTCAACAAAGGAATATGCATAATATTCTCTAGAGTGTAGCCCTTTCCATCTGACATCTTCAACTCGACTGTTCCCTCATCCATTACTTCACAAATCTCACCAATCACCTTTCTCACACAATGATATCTACATCTCCTTTTCGGAGCATATATGAGAAGAACCTCCCGAATCAAGAAACCAGACAAAATACACATCTATAGAACTTAAGACAAGAGTACAGTATAAGTTATTACTTAATTCAGCGGCACTAATAACACTAGCAATGTTGGTGCTCTTCTGATTTAACCACTTGTGATAGTCTCTTGTAATGCTCAATCCCTCTGCATTGGTGGCAACAGATCCTACCTTAATGTGCACCTTTTCCTTTCACTCGAAGTATCATCCACCCTAATGCAACTCATAGAACTAGACACCAATCTCTTAGTCTCCTTTCTAATTTCATCTTCCTCCAATCCCTCGATCACCCCTGCTATCGAAAACTTCTCCTTAGCAGACTCTCTGTCTAGCATGGTGGTTATCAGATACTTGTATGAATATGGTAGTAAATCTATCAAGATGAAAGATATAAATCATCTACTTTTATCGCCCTCAATTCAGATGAATTTGAATTGACTTCCCCTATATAATCTAGAAGAGTGGTACTTTTCTTCATTGAGCAATTGAGCATCTTTCTCATCCAGTACAGTCGATCTTGTAATGGAAATTTAGAGTAGTTAGGTTTGAGTCTTGTCCATAGATTCACTGCACTTCTACACCTGACGTTGTTCGCCGAAAACATCTGAATTATACCTAAGGCTTCTGAACAAATCTCAAGTTGTTTCTCTGACTTTATGCCGATTGGCCTTCCTTTATCGTCGAACTGCTTGATCTTCGTTAAACTCTGATCTGTTATCTTTTCCAAGGAAACTCGAGATATTCCTAAACTGCGAAAATTTATGACCTAAAGCTTTTATACAAATTGTTAAGATTTTGATGTTCGGTTAACCGATCACTAGAACAAACCACCAAGCAATAGTAGATCAAACCAAATACACAAAGCACACATTTTTTTTCCTTTCTAGGCAAACCCTAATCCAGAGGAGAAATAATCGAAATATTATTTAGTAAAGAAGATACAAGAGTTAGAAACACTCTTATCAAGAACCTATCTATCTCTCAAGCATCATTAGAAGATAATCCGATATTTACAATGGAGAACTCTCAATGAAGTACTTTTCTCTCTTTAGCTTTTTATGCAGCCTTACCTCTCAAAGGAGGATGTTACAATCATATATATAAGTCTAGAGAAATCACAGGTTGTAGTATTGATACAATAGCCATTTGATATACCCTGAAGAGAAAGCAACACGATAAAAACCATAAGATCTAACTTGAAGAGAAAGATGGGCTCAAAACAGATCACCCAAACCTAACCCGTATGCTGCTTCCAGCCGTTGTCAGTCGACTGTATCCAAATGCAATCGACTGCAATGGGCTCAAGCAAGTTAGAGGGCTTGGTCGGTCGACTACCCAAAGCGGCATCCACTGCCCCCTGATTTAATGATTCCTGTTGCTCTTTCTTCCTCCACCATTGTCGCTTCATCGTGTCACTTCATCGTCTTCTCTTCACATCGAACCATAGTATGTCAGACATAAACTTCTCAATTCTCATACCTAATTACGAGGCACATCGAACCTAGGCATATTGTTCGTAATTAGTTCACTTACATCAGAATTAAACAGCTAAACAAAAGAGCACAACTTTAAAAAATTGGCCTTAACTTGCAATTGTTCTCCATAGACCGTTGTTAGTGTGCCTTCTGATCTATAGTTCTGTTTATAGCATCAAATTCCAGCTATTTAAATGGCTTGTTGAACATGTTTCCTTTATGGCTACTTTTACCACAATGAAGTCACATGTGTTGGGTTCATGTCTTGCATACACATGTTCGATAAGAAGATGATGAAGTGATGAGAAAGAATCGAAGCGAACGATTGAAGAAGAAATGAAGCAGCCAAACAATAGTAAGCAAACAGCAGTACTACTGGACAGCCGATTGCATGATTGGACAGTCGATTTTCCAAGCCTCTGGTTTTGTTCTTGATGATTTGGTCGACCGCATCTATGGGTAGTCGACCACGACACACAGGCGGGCAGAAACGGGGTACGGGTCTTGGTGATTCATTTGAAGTATGCTTGGTGGTTTGTTAATTGGCTCGTGTCATTAAATTCAACAGATTCGATCATGAATTTTCTAACAACATGCATATATATAGATTATGAAATATTCTCTTTACGAGTATAGTTTACTAATACATTTGAGAAACTGAGTTGAATGAGGCTTATAAAAATATATATAAATAAAAATTTTGAGTTCTGTATTTAAAAAATTAACAATAGTTAAAGGGTTTTTTTTTTGTTGTTTTTTAAATTTTAGTTTAGCCTTTGACAGAAGTGGAATTGACACAATCCCATACTAACCCTCATGATCTAGAGTTTTCCCGATTTCTCATTCAGAATGCGCAAGGATGCTTGGGTAAGACAGACAGGAGCAAAGAAGAGGTTACGAAGGGAGGAGGAGTAGAGCAGGAATGGAGGGAGCGTTCCACAGGATGGAAGGCTTAGTTCTTATGTATCTTCTTTTAATTGGTCGATTGTACTTGGCCGTTTTGTCATTAGGATTATGTAGATTTTGATGTAATATGTACTACATGTTTCGTTAATTT
Source organism: Hemerocallis citrina (assembly GCA_017893485.1). NCBI lineage: Eukaryota > Viridiplantae > Streptophyta > Magnoliopsida > Asparagales > Asphodelaceae > Hemerocallis > Hemerocallis citrina. The sequence goes on along the minus strand of CM030363.1, from coordinate 253,830,462 downwards.
TTCATTAATGAAACGATGACGATGTCATTTTTTATCTATAAAAAAAGCAGTACTGAAGAATTTGTATTTATTTGTGTTTCTCATGTGGGAAAGAGGTGGATAAAAAGTATATATAGTACATGAGTTTTGCTTTAAAAATAGAGCCCCCTTTAGATGCTCAGGTAACTTTGACGAGGCTTTCCAATATTCAAAGGCTAATTTTTTTAAAAAAACACTGAGTTTTGAGCCAGTTTAAAAAAACCGCATTAAGTTTTTTTTTATTTAAAAAAACGACACAAAATTTTAAAAAACTCCACTGAGTTAGTTAGGGTTAGGGTTAGGGTTGGGTTAGGGTAGGTTAAAAAAAAACACTTTCATCTTTCATTTGTGTTTAAAAAACCGCATTCATCTTTTATTTGTGTTTAAAAAAATATCACTTAACTAATCAGATATTTAAATAAATCCCTCCCGAACTAACCCTAACCATAACCCTAACCCTAACTAACCCAGTAGAGTTTTGTAAAATTTTGTGTCGTTTTTTTAAATAAAAAAAACTTAGTGCGGTTTTTTTAAACTAGCCCAAAACTCGGTGGGGTTTTTCTAAATTTAGCCTATTCAAAATGGGGAAATTTTCAACAGGACGGCCCAAAGCCCATAGAGCTGGACGATCCTCAACACATGATGGGCCCAAGCCCTGTACTCCAGATCGAAGATGAAAATCCAGTGGCCAATAATTCCAATGATATCCACATTCAGCCGATTGTACACAAGAGTCTAGCACACATCCTTGATCGTTCAGGTGCTGAAGAGGAAGTCGGAGAGTGCATGATTGGTCCACTTGACGGGGTTCGTGAAGACAATCTTATCTCGGTTACAGAAACTTATGGAGAGGATAAAGAAGTGAGAGGAAGCATGGGAAGCACATCCACAAAGAAAATCACAGAATATAGAAGGAAGGGCAAAAGACAGTTAATTGGAACAGAAAGCTTCGAAGAAAGGAAAGACGAGTGGGTCAACAGAGGTCTAGCACTACAGGAGGATGACACCTCAGGAGCAGGTACCTCTAAAGTGAATTGTTCTATTCTTAACTCTTTAACTGATGAATCGCTTATTTACTTTGCTAGCTTATACGGATTAAATATGGGGTCCACTAGAGAAGCACACTTAGCTAATATAGCTATTATTAGAGAGGGTTCCAGAATCTCAGGGATTTGAGGGGAAACAGGGTAGAGGGTAGACGATTAGATGCGATTTAAATTGTTCAATGATTTATACATTCTGGAACGTTAGAGGGATGCGTCAAAGACTGAAAAAAAGAGCGATAGGAGTGACCCTGAGCAAGATTAAACCAGATATATGTGGGCTACAGGAAACTAGATTACAGTCACCCACGGAGGAGGAGTTCGCGGCACTTAGAGGAGTCGCAGATTTCAGCTGGCGTTATAATTCGTCTAGGGGGTTTTCTGGAGGAATCGCTCTAGGGGCTAATGCGACTGTCTTCGAGATCATCGACGAGGTTATCGGACGTTTCACTGTTTCGATTAGAGTTAAACGTAGAAGTGACGGCTGGATACACTCAATAACAAACGTATACGGTCCATACGACAGTAGGTGTCGCAACGACCTGTGGTTAGAACTGAGGCTCGTTAGAAATAAATGGCAAGGACCCTGGATGGTAGGGGGAGATTTTAATATAACTAGATTCCATGAGGAACACAACGGCAGGGGCCATCGCCAAACGGATGTAGACTCTTTCAACGAGACTATAGATGCATTAGAGTTACTGGAGTTAGAGATGACTGACAGGAAATTCACTTGGTTGAATATGCAGCGCAATCTGATATTGGCAAAATTAGATCGTGTGTTGGTCTCCAACGATTGGGAAGACCTTCATCCGACGACCAAGGTCAAATCAGCGCCCAGATATACTTCAGATCACCTTCCCCTAGTGATAGACTGCGGATTAAAAAGTAAGAGGAAACACTTCGGGTTCAAATTCGAGAAAGCTTGGACCATCCACAAAGACACGAGGAAAATTATTAAAGACTCTTGGGAGGCTAGTACTTCTCAGACGACAGCCGTGGGAGTTTGGATTGAGAAGATGAGACGCCTTAGAAGAAGATTAAGACAGTGGGCGAAAGCGGAGAAAGGACTCATTTTCCACAGAAGAGAGGTTCTCGTTAACAGAATCAACAGTCTGGAAGCTTCTCTAGAGGAAAGAGAGTTGCAAGAGGAAGAGAAAGACGAGCTTGTTAACAAAAGATTGGAGTTTCAACAGATCGGGAGGATGGAAGAACTGTATTGGCAACAAAGATCGAGAGTTCAATGGCTCAGAGAAGGGGACGCAAACACTAAATACTTCCACAAGGTGGAAAACGGTCGAAAAAGATTAAACAACATCACGGGGATCACTGTCAACGGGACGTGGACAGAAAACGAAGATCTTATTATGGACCATCTAGACAAGCACTTTCATGACCTCTTGGGAAAGGACTTAGCGGGGAGATGTGCGCTAGCGCCAGATATGTGGAGTAATTTAAGAATTGACGGAAGCGAAGGAATAGAAACCTAATTCTCTGAACAAGAAGTGTGGGACGCCGTAAAGAATCTCGGCCAGGATAAAGCCCCAGGCCCAGACGGATTTCCAATCTTTTTTACAAGAGATATTGGACGATCATCAAAGATGATCCTCTTAATATCTTCAAAGAGCTTTATGAAGGGGGGTGTAATCTGGACAAGCTTAACTATGCAACGATCGTATTGATTCCAAAGAAGAGCGCAGTTAATTCCCATGAAGACCTCAGACCAATTAGCTTGCTGAACGGATCGTTCAAAATCATAACCAAAGTCTTAGCTCAAAGATTAGGACCCCACCTGAATGAGGTGATTGCACCTTCACAGAGTGGGTTCATCAAAGGCAGAGATATTATGGATAGCATTGCTTCCGCACACGAAACGATCTTTAGAGCTAACAGAGGAAAGATGGACGGTTTTCTACTGAAACTTGATTTCCAGAAAGCGTACGACTCGGTAGCGTGGGACTGCATGGAGGAAGCCTTAAAGCTTAAAGGTTTTGGTGAAAAAGGGAGATTATGGATAAAAATGTGCATCAGAGGTGGGAAATCTACCATACAGGTTAACGGGAGGCAGGGAAAGGAGATCAGGTGCAAAAGAGGCCTCAGACAAGGCGACCCGCTATCGTCACTGCTTTTCGCTATTGTCGCGGACGGAATGGCGGAAATGATCAGAAGAGCGCAAGTTAATTCTATCATCAAAGGATTCCAAATAAAGGGGATTAACCAGCCTATGTCAATCCTCTAATACGCAGACGATACTCTTCTCTTTGGAAGGGCCACGGTGGAAGAAGTAACAGCCATCAAAGGTGTATTGGCCTGCTTTCAAGGGTGGTCGGGTCTGAAAGTTAACCTCGGTAAGACGAGCGTCCTCCCCGCTTCCGACTACTTGTCAATGTCGGTTAACGATATCTCCACGATCTTAGGCTGTAAGTCGAGCGATTTCCCAATCAAATATTTGGGGACGCCTATCAGACCCGGTAACCTGCTGAAAGAAGATTGGACTTTTGTTATCGACAAAATTAAGAAGAAACTAGCAGGATGGCAAAGCAGATTCCTTTCGCTCGGGGGGAGGATTATTCTTCTCAATTCGGTCCTTAACGCTATCCCGCTGTACCTGATGTCCATTTACGAACTTCCTAGATGGGTATCCAACAGCATCGACAAGCTTAGGCAGAGATTCCTTTGGAAAGGAACGGATGATGCCAACAGAGGATTCCACTTGGTTAATTGGGGACGGGTTTGTAAGAAAAAGGAATTCAGGGGACTGGGGATCACGAATCTACAAGACATGAACAAGGCTTTGCTTTCGAAGTGGTGGTGGAAGATCTCTTCCAACCACAAAGGGTGGTGGAAAGATTCTTTCGACAGTTTTCGCAAGAGAAAGAAATTTCGGTTCGGCGGGAGGAGTGCGTCAGCCAAAGTCTCGATTCTATGGAAAGGCATATCAAAGCAAGGAGAAATCTTCTTCACCAACACTAGATGCAGAGTAGGGAGCGGAAAAAAGACAAGATTCTGGAAGGACAAATGGTGCGGAGAATCTACTTTGCTTAATCAATTCCCACAGGCTGCAGTAGCAACACAGAATTTAGATCTCACTGTAGCCGACATCAGGAAAAACGGTCGGCTGAGTTTCGTTGTGTCCCAAGACTTAAGTTCAGAGGCAGTGTGACAGTTCGAGGCATTGAATCTTTTGGTCAAGCAAAACGGTAATCTACAAGCCAACTTGGAAGACGAGAGATGGTGGGAGCGAGAAGAATCTAAAACGTTTACAGTGTCGTCGATGTACTCATGGATTAACGACGGAGGCCTCAGATGTAAAGCTCAAGCGGTCATCTGGGGAGCACTTGTCCCCTTCGGGTGAAAGTGTTCTGTTGGTTAGCATACCAAGACGCGATCCTATCAAAAGTGAACCTTAAGAAGAGAATCCCGAACACTGACGTCAATTGCGAGAGGTGCCTTAGCGCAGTTGAAGACGTTGATCACATTCTATTTCAATGTCCGAGAGCTCGTTGTACGTGGGATATCGTCTGTCGGGGGTTTGGGTGTAATAGGGTTCCCATCTCAACAAAAGACATTTGGGTATCATTTAGAGAAGATCGCATTAGCCACACTAACACTAGGGCTTGGGATATTGCTTCTGCAGCTACTATCTGGAGTCTTTGGCTACAAAGAAATGATTTCATTTTTCGCAACTGTCAATATAGATTATTTGTTGCCATGCAAAAATTATTTAATCTTATCCACGATTGGGCAGGTGCAAAGGAGGGAGCGAAGAGATGCAGGAACAACGAGGGAACTTAGCCACAGAGGCGATCTAGAGGGATAGGCAGACAGTGGAAGACGACGGATGGGACGACGGATGGGTATCAACAAGGTGGGAGTCAGCTTCAGAGTTTGTTGAAGCCGCCGCTCAGACATAGCGCACTACAGGGGGCTTCGTTTTGTATTAGTATGTTGTTGGTTTAGTCTGCAAGCTTTGTTTTAGTATGTCGTTGCTGTTGTCTTGTCTGTGCTAGTATGTCGTTGTTGTTGTCTTGTTTCGGGTAGGCCCGAGTACTTTGGTGTGTACACCAGGTCTGTTGTTTGTATTTTTAATTTCTGCTGTACTACTATGTTTCATTATTATTTATTAATGAAACGGTGACGTGAGTCATCCTTTATGAAAAAAAAACATTAGAGCCAATTTAGATGCTCAATTAAATTTTACAGCAATATCTGTTGATGACTTGGGGGACACCTTTTGCTTAGTAGAGTAATATATACTTTATATCAAGCCTGCGGATGGTGCATTCAAGAAGAAGCTGCTTATCTTCGATAAAATAGTTTATTTCCAAACAAGAACAGTAAGGTTTATCCATAACCAACATATATGTTAATAAAAGTGGTTCATTTCCAAATGGAATAGCTTTTCTTCCATGTAAACAGTATATTTTAAAATAAGTCATTTCAAAACAACCCAAAAGTTAGGCGTTTAATTATTGCAAACTTTTTATATAGCTATTAGCTAGCTAGGGGTTAAAAGAGTATTTTGAAAAGTTAAGGCGTTTAAAAGAGTATTTTGAAAAGTAAGAACGTTAATTGCCAGGACCTGGATCGAATTTACCATTTTATAAAGTCTGCATTTTGTCCTATTTACCTCTTTCCCAGAAAATGTGTGGTTTTTCCTATTCATGGAATTTGGAGCAAGATATTTTGAGCAATGGTATTTTTTTAGCGTGTCCGTATAAGTTGAGAAGTCCTAATATCTCTAATCTCTAATATCTATACTTTAAGTCTCATTTTCACGGCTTTTTATTATCATCTCTCTATAAATATAAAAGGTTAAAAAAAATATAAGATTAATATTGAAGGTCAGAAATGTAATTTGTATGTATTGAAAAAATAATTAACACATGCATGCAAATAACAAAATGAATAAATTAACACAGCATGACTTCTTCGGTTTTGACAACAACATGACTTGCATGCACAATTTATTCATAAGAAAATTTTCTCCTATCAAAGCCAGTAGGTCTAACACATGCATGCAAATATCAAAATGAATAAATTGTGCATGCCTGTCTGCATGCATGCATGCGACCTCTTCGGTGACTTGCCCCTTCCTTAAAATCCTACAAGTACACCTTTAAATATTAGGGCGTGCATCGCACGCGTGCAAATAGTTAGTTATAATGAGAGAAGGCCTTAGTGTCAATCTATCACCGTACTTGCATCGCACGTGCAACTCCAATTCTCTCATTATACACTTTAAATCTACCAACTTACGTGCATCGCATGTACAACTCCAACTCTCCCATTATACTCTTTAGAATATTGCTTTAAAAAATATTTATTTATTTACACGTGCTTCACACATGCTATATTATATTATTTTAAAAACTATATATTTATTAAAACGTGCATCACACGTGCTAAATACTCGTAAAATAAAAGTTTATACCACCAGAGATAATTTGTAAAGAGTATGTATGAGTAAAGGGAGATCTCAGGTTCAATTCAAGATTACGTCTCATTATTTACCTTCTAAAATAATTAAAAAATTGATTAGAACGTGCATCGCACGTGCAGGTTACTAGTAATAATAATATTATATTGGGAGAAGGTCTTAGCGTCATTTGTCAATCTACCAACGCATGCATTGCACGTGTATAACTAATGTGAAGGAGGTCTCAGGTTCGAGTCCTCACTACGTCAGATTTTTTACTTTAAATTTTCTTTTAATATATTAAATGTGCATTACACATGTTAATCACTATCTATCTATCTATATAATATAATATATAATCTCTACTATTTTAATGGGAGAGTTGGGTTTTGTAACCAAACAAACCCGAGAGAGAGAAACTCTCCCCCAAAAAAAACCCAAAAAACCCCCACAAACCCTAGATCTGAGCTAGGGGGCGGCGGCTTGGGCTCGTCCTCCCCCCCTCCCCAGCCGCCGTCGCCGGAGCCGGAGCCCCCCGACATCTTCCCTTACTCTCACGCTCTACCCTCTTCAGCCTAGGATCCTTCCCGTCCCGTCGCGATCGTCGACTAGCTCCGTTCGAGCTTCGATAGTCACTCCTCTTGCGACCGCACCCCCTGTCTCCCATCGTCGATGGTCGAGGACCTCCGTACCCCGTTGTCGTCCCTCTTGCGGCTGCACCCCCTATCTCCCATCGTCGATGGTCGAGGATCACTGTACCCCGTAGTTGTCGCTCACTCACGCGACGAGGAACGATCCGTCCCTCCCTCCCTCTTGTCTCCCATCGTTGACTCCTGAATGGAGAGTAGCTCAGTTCTATGGTGTGGAGCTCGAGGAGACGTAGGCTGATGTCGAGCTTCTCCGACGATCGCTGGGGCAACATGTAATACCCCGAATTCCAAATAAGGCTGAATTCGAAGTTCCACAGAATCTTTACACTTCACTTCGTACAATTTTACAAGGAAAATTTGAAACTTTATATTACAACAGAGTTCTTTATATTTATTTACACATCGGAAGATAAAATGAAGTACAATAATGAAAAATTATACAATTGCATCATCTTTAACATTTAAATAAATCAACAGCAACATACCAACTTTATATCTTCATGAAAAATTCAACTCCTGTATATAAAACTGTGGGTACGTCAGTTGCTTACAACCGACGAAAATGTTATACACAGCCATCTTCTCTATGCCGAAGGTATACCGATCTTAATACTTTAACAAACCACAAACTTGAATGCAACATAAAGTGTTAAATGTGACTACTCTAAACATGTAAGTGTATGCAATGCCTTAATGCCTAATGCAGATATTTTATACTAAGATGACACTAATGCATACTTGTTCAGATTCTATGCATTCCATACTACATAGGTCCAAGGGCAAGCACCTGCGTACACCACATTAAAGGGTTCGATCCCTCACCATGAAACTATCTAGTAATAAAAGCAAGGTTTAGACATTCCACGAGTACGGATTCCAGTTCCGGAGTACACCGCTCGACTATACAGAATCCTCGTCATGCGAACATCCCGTCAAGTGTCCCTCTAGCCCCGGTATACGTATATACACTGGAGTACGATAAACTATCCGCCCGACTACGCATAGTCCCAGATTTAAAAATAAAAGATCGTCTCCATCGGTAGCAACCTCAGTCCCGGAGTACACCGCCCGACTTGGTCTATAGTCCCGGAGTACACCGCTCGACTATATAGAAGCACTCCACTCACGTTTGCCCAGGTTTACTACATCTTCACTTAGTGCCTAGTTCTTAGGTTCAAGACATGAATAATTATCACCCCTAGAGTTAGCTTTTCCCCCTACCGGACTTAATCACAAATACCAAGATAGCTCCATAGCCATATCTAAAAAATATAACTCAAATCATTTAATTCAACATTGCCGGTACCTGGGGTCTCACTAAACCTCTAGATCACAATCTTTCATGTACTAGAATTCATGGGAACTCATACCCTTCAATAATCATGTATTAAGCTTTATTATATTCATATCTTCAACTTAATCAATCTCATGCAAATTAACTCCTGCACTTATTCACAATTCTTTCAAAAACAACATCTCCTTTCGTGAACTCATAATATAGAATAGTCATTTCAAAATCTCATAAGTTAATCACACACCGTAATTTATACTTCATCAGGTATTCTTACTCAAAAAATTAATTATGAAATCTCACTTAGGAGAAAAATCAATTGCATTGTCACAAATTCAATCTTCTTATAATTCAAGTTTTACCCAAATTCAATCTTCTAAAAAATATAACCCAAGTTTTTTATTTGGTGCAAAGTATGTTGTGCAGCATGGTTGTGGGGATTGGGCCCGAAGATAGGGTCCCCCCCATGAGGTGTGCTCATTTGTTGCAGTACAGTTGTGGGGCTTGGGCTCGCAGACGGGGTCCCCCATGAGGTGTGCTGAGTGGAAATGTAGAGTTGGAGTTGATGGCAAGATCCCACGGTGGGGATCTCGTGTCTTCGCCTTTCTTCAGATCCAGTGGCTTCGTCAATGGGCGGTGCACCAATTTTGCCACCATCGACCAGCCCTAATGCTGTGCGTTCGCCTTCGGTAGCGAGCTGCAGCGCCGGCATTCGCCTGTGCCCTATGCCTTCTATCGACGTCGTCGTCTGTCTCCTTCAGCGGTGCCGGAACGGTTCCTTCACCGCCACCACCATGTCCACGCTCTTGGGGCCGATTATGGTGATCTGCAGCCATGATTTGGGCCTCCCGGGTTGGTGTAGTCGGCGAAGTAGTCGGGGTTTGTGATGTTGGCAGCACCAAAGATAGAGACTGGAGCTTGTACCCCATTCTGTTAGGGTGTGATCTAGAGGGGCGGGGGCTGAATTCGGGCTGCTTCACCTGATGACCATAGTCGACGGGGCACCACTACCACTACGCCCTCATAATGGAAGCTGACGCCCATCGCCATCGCTTATTGTGTCGAGAGGAGAAGGTGATACTTCAATTAGCTGGGTCTTGTATTGGTTTTCTGATTGAGAGAGAGAGTGAGTGAAGATGTTTCTCCTCACTACTATATGTTGGTGATGGTCTGTATTTGTGAGAAATCACTGGAGATAGCAAGGGCATGAGAGAGGCAAAGGTATCCTCTTCACGGCTCTCTCCTTGACTGCAATTTTTGGTGGGGGAGTAATAATAGCAAGATTGTGGGATGATAGAAGGTGTAGATTGAGCTTGGCGGTTGTCAAAACTCTGCCTACAGGCCTTGGGCCCAAAGATGGGGTCCCCCTAGCGAGTAGACTGAGCTCGACGGTTGTCAAAATTCGGCATGCGGGGCTTGGGCCCAAAGATGGGTCCCCCAGCGAGGAGAAGGCAAGGCTCAGCGGGTTATAAAATACTGCTAAACTAGTTTTAGGTGGGTGTGCATGTGCCATGGAGGCAGTGTACGAAGCTAAACTGACGTACATAGAATTTTGTTGGACCGAGCTTATTTGTCGGCCCACCATCCAGGATTGTTGGAGGGATTTGTTGTTTGTACGGGTTATGTTGCTTCATGTATGTTCTATGTTCTCTCTGTAGGTTGTAACTTTGCCCAGTACTCTGGGTTTGTTTCTTTAATTTCTTATTAATGAAACAGGGTGACCATATTCCACCTTTTCCTTCAAAAAAAAAAAAAAACACCAAACAAACAAACTCGTGCAATACACGTCCAAACTATACCCAACAAATATAAGCGTGCACCGTACGTATAGCCCAAGTCAAAACATTCAAATATAAACTATTTCTTTTCTTATTCGATATATATTTATTTAATTTGATGACTATACTTTTGTAGACATGCATCACACGTACATTATACTAGTATTATGTAATTGTAGATTACCATGAAACCAAATGGAAAATAGGACATGTATAAGCCTATGCTATTCTTATTATCAATTCTAAATGAAGATGATAATACATGCACAAACACAAACAAAGGACTTTCTTCCTTTGAACTGAAAGAAATACATAGTACTGTATTTGAAGGGACGAATTATAAATACCAGTAATTTACATGTGGGATGCACGTCTTTATAAATATATATATATTTTAAATTCCGACGTTATCTGACATCGAACCTAAGACCTTTTTTATATTAGTTATGCATGTACATTGCACGTGTTTGTTAGGTTACAATGCATGTATTTGTTTGGTTACAAATAGAATTTGTTTGATAATAAACTCTCCCACTAAAATAGTAGAGATATATTGATGAGCTTGCTAAAGCTTTTTAGTCCATCCATGCTGGTCGCAAGTTAGGAGAGGAGCTCAAAACACTATTCCACAAAAGCAGGGACAATTATGCTTCTTAGGCAACTTCAAAATAGCTTACTCACAAAATTAATGGAGTTTCACAATACATGCATTTCGAGGGAGTGGTGCTAGTGAAGTGAAATTTATTTGTCTACAACTTCAAACTGCTTCAAGTAAGCAAAATTTACATCCCCCGTCTACTTTCTTTCCTTCTCGATCTATGCTAGACTATAATTTTCAGAAAGGACCATCTTTCTGCATAAAATGCAGCATAAGGGTGTCAACTATAGATTTGGACTTTCACTAATGCAGATAAATATCATGGTAAATCCTTCACAATTTTTCTTAGAGTTATCTGAATCACTTTTTTTTCCCCCCTTCTTTCTAATTATTCCATTATTCGTAATGACTCATTTAGAGAAACTTGAAGCTTGCTTAAATCCTCTCCATATGTGTTAGAAGAATTGGACCTGAGTGTACCAAGTGAACTTTCTGGAATTGATCTGCAACAGGAAGAAAGTGAGAAGTAGCTCGAGGCGTGGGTTGCACTTTCTTTAAGAAACTATTTGGCCGATTCTGGAGATGAATCGTTGATCACCAAACACTTCTCCCGGGATACAACGAGCTTCTGATTTACATTGCTGCCAAGACTTCAATCGCAGCACGTACCAACTTGCACCAGCAATCAGCAAACAAAAACCACATAAAATAGATTTTGAGAAAGAATTGAATGATAGAATTTTTCTTTTCTTTTTTTCTATATATTTTTTCTTCCCCCAAGACCCCGAAGGCCCTAAGGCCCGGCCCGGTCATATATATATATATATATATATATATATATATATATATATATATATCATGTAGAATGTAGGAATCGAACCCCCAACCTCTTGTGAACTCAAAACTTTAACCGTTGGGCCATGAGACAGTATTGTCAATAAGATGAGTGTTTTGAATGTATACTCAATTCCAACAATCCCCCACTTATATATTTAAAACACTAATTTTAAAAGAAGCAGTTTTTTTTCAAAAGTATAGAACCATGCATAAGGTGTCCGAAGACTTGAACCTTACATAGTGGACAATCCTCAAAATGCAAGAATAATGAGTGATCTTCAGTCTTGAACTCATTATCCGTTTTTACATAGTGAAGGAAAACCACACGTGATTCTACCAGGTGCAAGTTCTGAATGCCAGCACATTCCGGCCTTGTGCTTATCCCAGTATAGGTGAATGTTTTTAGAGAATCAGCCCCATTCTCATAGAAGCGGCCACACTTCACAAACACCCCGGTGAGTCTATCAAGAGTGCTCTTGTAGCTAGGCACTCCTCTCATTCAGAGATATAGAGTTCTTTAAGAGCCAAGCTCATCCTTACTAACGCTACAATATATCATGCACATGCACATCAGGATGGACTAAAGAGTGGTAAAACTCCTAGGTTGCATGATTTCAATCACAGTATGACTTGTTTTTCCCATTGAACCTATGTCTTGGGATCTCCATTCATATAGGTTGGGTTCCCACCAACTGTGATCCTAAATGGGCTTCAGTCCCATCCTTATTGATGTATTCCAAACTTTATCTCGAGACAATCCTTTCGTCAAAGGATCTGCAAGATTACTTTCTGATCTGACAAAATCCACAGTAATAGCACCAGACGTGAGGAGCTCTTTCACCGTACTGTGTTTGCGACGAATCGCTAATCTCTTACCGTTATAGTAAGCTTTTTGTACTTTAGCTATGGCAGCAGTACTATCTGAGTGGATTAAGATCGGAGGTATAGGCCTATTCCATGAAGGAATGTAAGACAAGAGGTTCCTCAACCAGCTTGCCTCCTCACTAGCTGCAGCTAGAGCAACTAACTCAGACTCCATAGTAGAGTAAGTTAAAATAGTTTGTTTCTTGGACCTCCAAGAAACAGCACCACCAGCGATACTAAAAATGTATCCACTTGTGGCCTTGGAATCATCCGAAAATGAATTCCAATCTGCATCACTGAATTCATCAAGGACAGCGGGAAACCTCTCATAATGTAGTCCTAAGTTCATGGTCTTTTTCAAGTACCTCATGACTCTGTCAATAGCATTCCAATGCTCAGAACTAGGACAACTCGTAAATCTATATAATACACCTACAGCATATGCAATGTCAGGTCTAGTGCAGTCAGTAGCGTAGCGAAGGCTACCAATAATACTAGCATATTCTTTTTGTCTAACTGCAGCACCAGAGTTTTTTAAAAGTTTAACATGAGGGTCACTAGGTGTACATGCAGGTCTACGGTCAAAGTAATTGTATTTCTTCAAGATCTTCTCAATGTAATGAGATTGATCAAGAGTAATACCAGTTTCAGAACATGTGATTTTCATTCCTAAAATAACAGTGGCCTCACCTAGGTCCTTCATATCAAAATTTTGACTAAGCATAGTTTTAGTCTCTGAAATTAATTCAATCGAAGAACCACAAATGAGTAAATCATCTACATATAGACAAAGCATGATGCAACTATCACTGGATGCTTTATAATAAAGGCATTTATCAACATTATTAATAGAAAAACCATTTGAGAGTAATAATTGATCAATTTTGCCATGCCACTGTTTAGGAGCTTGCTTAAGACCATATAAAGTCTTATTCAGCTTGCAGACTTTGTGTTCCTGCCCTGGAATCATAAAACCTTCAGGCTGATCCATATAAAGTTCTTCTTCAAGTTCTCCATTAAGAAAAGCTGTTTTAACATCCATCTGGTGGACCATCAAGTTATGCACAGCAGAAATGGCTAATAAAACTCTAATGGTAGTCACACGGGTCACAGGAGAGTAAGTGTCAAAGAAATCTATATTTTTCTTTTGTACATATCCTTTAGCCACTAGTCTAGCTTTAAAAATTTCAATTGTACCATCTAGTTTTAGCTTTCTTTTAAGAATCTATTTGCATCCTATAGTACGACTACCGCGAGGTAAGTCCACTAACTCCCAAGTACCATTAGAGGTTAGTGAATCCATTTTGTCATTTATGGCTTCTTACCACAAATCGGCATCAGGTGAGGTTAAAGCCTCATTGATAGAACTAGGATCAGATTCTAAAGCATATACAACATAGTCATCACCAAAATTGTAAGTACTTCTAGCACGTTTGCTTCTACGTGGCTCAGAATCTAAATCAACATTAGCATTTGTACTAGTTTGAGGAATGCCAGTGGAAGTTGAGGGTTGTGAACCCCCACTACTACCCCCACTGTTCCTCAATAAGTAAGGAAATTTATCCTCATAAAAATCAGCATCTAAGGATTCATTAATCACATTACTATTTAAGTCTAAAAATCTGGAAGCCTTACTGTTATCTGCATAACCAATAAAAACACATTCATATGCCCTACTTGCAAGTTTGATTCTTTTAGGGTCGGGTTTTCTGACATATTCTAAACAACCCCAAACTCTAAAATAATCAATATTAGGCTTTCTACTTCTCCATAATTCGTATGGTGAAGTATCAGAAGATAGATGTGGAATTCTATTTAAAACATGATATACAGATAAGAGAGCTTCACCCCATAAAGATTTGGGTGCTCCAGAACTAATAAGCAAAGCAACTACCAATTCAGTAAGAGTCCTATTCTTTCTTTCAGCTTTTCCATTAGATTCAGGTGAATAAGGTGCAGTGGTCTCGTGAATAATTCCAAATGATGCATATAATTGTTTAAATTCATTGGAATCATATTCTGTACCTCTATCACTATGAAATCTCTTAATATTTCTTTCAAATTGATTTTGCACTTCAGTTACATAAGTTCTAAACATGTCAATTGCTTCACTCTTATGTGCCATAAGATAAACATGAGTATAATTTGAATGATCATCAATAAACGTAATGAAATATCTTTTACTATTTCTGGTTAAGGTTCCATCCATCTCACATATATCAGAGTGTATCAAGTCTAAAATTTTTGTTTCTCTAGCTACATTTTTATGTGAAGTTTTAATTATCTTAGCTTGACTACAGGATGTGCATTTTTCAAATTCATTTAAGTTAACTTTTGGTATCATGCCAAGTTTGCTCATATTATTTACCAATTTCTTATTAACATGACATAGTCTAGAGTGCCATAAATTAAAAGAAGACAAAGAGTAAACAGAAGCATTATTCTTATTCATTTCAATACTGAGTTTAAACATCCCATTACAAGCAAATCCCTTTCCCACAAAAAATCCCATTTTTAGTTATAACATACTGGTCAGATCCGATGCTCTGATGAAAACCAGCCTTGTTGAGCAGGTATCTAGAAATCAAGTTCTTTCTCATATCAGGAGTGTGCAAGACATCTTTGAGGGTAACAGTCTTGCCAGAGGTGAACTCCAAGTCCACCTCTCCAGTGCCCATCACATTGATACAGTGTGAATCACCAAGTTGCACTTTTTGACATTCAGTCTCCTTAAAAGTTTTGAACCAGCTGCGCTCATAGCAAACATGCCTAGTAGCGCCCGTATCAGCCCACCACCCATCGGTTACACCGACCATGTTGATCTCAGTAATCATAGCCACTAACGGCCCTTCGATAGCATTTGCCTGTGGTGCAGGCGTACGCGATCGGCAGTTCCTAGCGATATGTCCAAAGCGATGACACTTTCAACACTCGATAGGATCTGTTCCATTGTTGTTGGTTTGGACTTGCTGGTTATTTGTCTTATTCGGATTCTGACGTCCATTCTGACCATTCTGACGAAAGTTCGAATTGAACTTCCGACTAGCATTCTTCTTGAACGGCTTGTTCTTTGGTTTCAAATGGACCTTCGCTTTGTTCTGTTGAACAAGCAGGACTTCTTCTTTCTGATCTTGCTTTCTGGATTCCTCCTCAACTCTAAGCCTAGTTATCAAATTCTCCATGGTCAGTTTCTTTGATTTGTGTCGCAGGATATTCCTGTAGTCTTTCCAACCAGGTGGTAACTTGTCAATCATCACAGCTACTTGAAATTGCTCATCGAGGGGTATTCCCTCTGGAATGATCTCATGAGCAATATGTTGTAACTCGTGTGATTGAATAGTTACCAGCTTGTCGTCGAACATGGTGTATTTGAGGTAACGAATGACTGCGAATTTCTTCGAGCCAGCCTCTTCAGTGTCATATTTCTTCTGTAGGACTTCCCAAACAGACCTATCCGTATCGGACTGTAAGTAATAGTCATACAGTTTGTCGGATAGCCCATTCAAGATGAAGTTCCTACATTTAAAATCGGCATCCTTCCATTCTGCTATGTCATCTAAGATTTTTTCATTATCAATGGCATCAACAGGTTCTGGGTTAGGCATTACAGGGCAGTCTTGGGTAAGAACATGGGCAACTTTCTTCAGAGACAGATAGAAAAACATTTTGTTCTTCCATCGCTTGAAGTTCAAGCCAGCAAATTTTTCTGGTTTGTTGGTTTCATATTTGCGGTCAGAAACCAAAACCATTACAAATCACGAAAATAGTTTCTTAAAATTTTTAGAAGAATTGGACCTGAGTGTACCAAGTGAACTTTCTGGAATTGATCTGCAACAGGAAGAAAGTGAGAAATAGCTCGAGGCGTGGGTTGCACTTTCTTTAAGAAACTATTTGGCCGATTCTGGAGATGAATCGTTGATCACCAAACACTTCTCCTGGGATACAACGAGCTTCTGATTTACAGTGCTTTCAAGACTCCAATCGCAGCACGTACCAACTTGCACCAGCAATCGGCAAACAAAAACCGCAGAAAATAGATTTTGAGAAAGAATTGAATGATAGAATTTTTCTTTTCTTTTCTGTTTTTCTATATATTTTTTCTTCCCCCAAGATCCCTAAGGCCCTAAGGCCCGGCCCAGTCATAGATATATAAATATATATATATATCATGTAGAATGTAGGAATCGAACCCCCAACCTCTTGTGAACTCAAAACTTTAACCGTTGGGCCATGTGACAGTATTGTCAACAAGATGAGTGTTTTGAATGTATACTCAATTCCAACAATATGTTAATTAACGGATAGGTTGATTCGGTCAGTCGCTAAATCTTGAGCTGAACATGCTTGGATTGGGGAGTATAGGACCCAACATGTTTTGATTATTATCTTATTTCCTTAATCAATTTGATACTTTAGTCTATATCTTCTATGCATTAAATTCTCTACGGAGCATAAAATGAGGGATTAGAAGAGAGAAAATGCATGAGCACACTCACGCTATCAACCGAGGGTCGACGAAGCTCACGCTATCAACCGAGAGACTAAGATTAGTTTATGTGCATGGCATAAAATGAGGGAATGTACTCATCTTGAGAATGAGATAAAGGTTAGAATGAGAATGAGATCTACAACAATTGGTAGAATTAGTGATCGTGCTTTTCGTTTGCTTTCCGTGATTGTTTCCGTTAATTATTTCTATTTTATGTTGTATAAATTCATAAATAGTTTATATTTAGCTCTACTTGGTAAATGGCTTTGGTATTGTTTGAACATAAAGGACAAAGTTTGGATTAGGATTATTAAAAGGAAATATTTTTGTGGAAGAATTATTGATGATTTTCCGTCTTTACCTCCCTCTGTTGGTTCTTCCTTTTGGAAGGAGATTTGGAGAGCTGCTGCTCCTTTTAAATGTGGTCTACAGAAAATTTGTTGTGATGGTAAGAATGTAAATTTTTTGAATGATATTTGGATTGGGAATTGTAGCTCATCTTCTTATTTTCCTGATCTTTATAAGATTACAAGTTCCCCCAATGCTACTGTTTTTTCTCTATATTCTACTAATAGATATGGGCAAGTCTGGAATATTGGCTTTAGAAGATCTCTTTCTCTTCAACGGTCCCATGATTTCAGTGCTCTTCTTCATATGTTAAATAATTGTGACCGGAAACCTCATAATGATGTTAAATGGAGATGGAATAGCTCTGGAGTTTTTACTGTTAAGTCTTTTTATAATTTTCTTAATGCTGGTGGCAAAATTTGTCCTTTTTATAGATTCATTTGGCAAAATGTGGCTCCCCTCAATGTTAGAATTTTAGTTTGGCTCGTTATACATAATTGATTACTAATAGTGAATAATTTGAATAAGAGAAATCTTGCTATTGGTCAAAAATGTGTCCTCTGTTCCTGTTCTAATGAATCTGCTCTTCATCTTTTTCTTAAATGTTCTTTTGTGAAACAGATTTGGCTAATTCTTAAGCTTTCTTTTCATTTTAAAGGTTCTCCACCTTCTATTAAATCTTGGTGGGGGTATTTGGAGAATCAAGAGAATTCATAAGAGCTTTCGTATACAATGAGATATGATCATGATGGCTTTGAGTTGGGTTATTTGGAGGGAAAGAAACAATAGGATTTTTCTTAAGAAATCTTCGGATATTATTAACATTTTAGACTCTATTTGTTTCTTTATTTCCTTTTGGGAAGATATCATTCCCCCTTCGAAGAAGGCTAAGATCGACATGAGTGGCTTCGTTGATGCTTGCAAGTCGTTTATTCCTCAAGCTCACAATGCTGATGGTTTGGGTGCTTCTCATCCCCCGGTGTTCTCTTCTACTGGGGCTGCTGCTTTACTAGATCACATTATTGTTATTGATGATGATGATAATGAGGCTGCCGACCTTCACTCTTCGGAGTAGTTCACTCTTTCTGCTCATCCTGATGCTGCTTCTACTAATACTGATGCTCTTGAGGCTGCTCCTGCTCTCAACCCAATGATTCAGGAGGAAGTTTCTGTTACTGCTGATGATTTTCCTCCTTAGGCTGCTGCTGATGATTTTGTCTCAAACACTATTACTTCAATTTCGACTATGTATGTCCATCATCAAGAGCTGATTACCGGTATCCTGCTGGTCCAGAACTTACAAGCTGCTCATGAGGCTTCTCATTCTATCTCTGAAGTAGATTTTTAGACCTTGCCTTTGTTCTGTGGTTCCTGTGTTTCTTTACTTTTAGGTTTTTTTTTTTTTGATAAAAAGATGGCAAGAGAATTGCCATCGAATCTCATAAATAACTGAATCCATTACATAACTGGTACAAGCTAAAGAGTTCACACCAACTCCCAAAATATATAATCTCAAAATACATCATATCACTAAAACAGAAGAAAATCAACAAACACCGAAGTCATGGCAAACTAGACGTTGCCGATCCCCGGGCCTGCCTCCTCTGACGGGAAAACGATCCTCGTCTTGACTTTCTTCCTCACACCTGGGATAGAAAACCAAAATGGAGTAAGAGACAAGATTTTATAAACTAACTGAGTGAAGTTACAAAAATGATCTCTAAAACAAGAATCATTTCTATTGAGCCAAATGACCCATAAAGTAGCTGCAACTAAACAGTCCCACTCTCTCACTTGCTCTCGACCAATCTCCGCTACCCGGAACTCCCCCCATAATTGAACAACATTATAGGGGAATCTGCAGATTCCAAAACCCATAAGGAGGAATTCCCATAGTCGCCTACTAAAAATGCATCTCAGGAACAGATGGTCAATATTTTCCTCTCCATTCCCGCACCCAGGGCAGGATACCATTGTAATCAAACCCCTCTTAGCAAGATTGGCTCTCGTCAGAATTTCATCCTTGAATACCAACCATAGGAAGGCGAGAACCTTGTGCGGGGCGCTCGTCCTCCAAATGACTCTACTGAGGTCACATCTATCCCCTCCGTCGGAAAGGGCTGAATACATGGAGCTGACCGAGAATTGGTTGCCCGGATTCAACTGCCACCCTCTCTGGTCAGTCGAAAGCTCCGACACTCTATGTGAGTCACCTAAAAAAGTGACGATAGGGGCGCTGAAGGCGTGACTGCTGACAGATTCAGGGGGCGTTACTCTGGGACGCCAAGAGGATCTGACCCAGTAATCTGCCAGAGCATCCTTATCAAGAGCATGCTAAAAAATGTCCAGAAACAAGGAAGCGAGTGAGTTTGGGCCGGCCCAGGCATCCAGCCAAAAGCGGGTACTCTTCCCATTCCCCACAGAACTTGGAGAATGGTTGTGGAAGAGCTCGCCGAGCATGTCAATACCCTTCCACATTGGGGACACGTTTCGACGATGCTGACCCCCCCCCCCCCCCCAAAATTTGAAACGTCTACACCTCCTATATCGGACCCAACAGTGGTCCGAAGGAAGGCGCGAATGGATCTTCCACCACCATTTACAAAGAAGGGCTCTATTCATGTCTCGGAGGTTTAAGATTCCCAGCCCTCCAAACTCTTTTCTCCTACACACCTGGATCCATTTAACAAGAGGCAGGCCTTTGCCATCCTCTCGACCTCCTTCCACAAGAAATCCCTACGAATCTTATCAATCTTGTTGATGACCCAGATGGAGAATTCGTAGATGGACATCCAATAAATAGGGAGATTGGAGAGGACCGAATTAATGAGTGTGATTCTGCCTCCTAGCGAGAGGTGCTTCCTCTTCCACCCCGGGAGACGCTTCTCAATTCTCTCAATAAGGGTAACCCAATCACTATGTTTGAGTCGACCCGGCCGCAGCGGAACTCCTAAGTATTTGATTGGGAACCTCCCCACTTTGCAGTCAAGGATGTTAGCCAACAGGGCGGGGGACACCTCGTCACACCTGCCCAGCCCAATAAGATTACTCTTAGCGAAATTAACTCTAAGCCCGCACCACGCCTCATAGAATACCAAGATGCCCTTGTATATGAGAACCTCATCCATCTCATTCCGCCCGAATAGAAGAGTATCATCTGCGTACTGAAGAATGAGACTATTACGGACACCGTCCATCCCTCTAATGCCACAGAGAAGTTGGTGGTTGGCGCAATGCAGAGTCATTTCTGATGAAACATCAGCGACCAGGGTGAAGAGGAGAGGGGAAAGGGGATCCCCTTGTCGAAGCCCTCTTTTACAAGCAATAAGGTTGGTCGAAAGTTCGTTGACCAAGATCGACGATTTGCCACCGCTAATGCACTTGCTAATCCAATCAGTCCACTTCGCTCCAAAACCTCTAGACTGAAGGACATCGACCACGCTCTCCCATTCCACCGTATCATAGGCTTTCTCAAAGTCAAGCTTGAGCATAAAGCCTTCTTCTCTATTCCTATCACATTGGAAGATGGTTTCGTGGGCAATAGCAATACTGTCAAGAATGTCCCTCCCTTGAATGAACCCACTTTGGGCAGGATGGATCATCGCATTGAGACATGGTTTCAACCTATTCGCGAGGACCTTTGTGATGATTTTGAAGGAGCCGTTGAGAAGGCTAATAGGTCTTAAATTGCCCACCTCTTTGGTATCCTCAGATTTGGGGATAAGAACGATAGACGCATAGTTGAGACTGTCAATCAAGACGGACCCCAAGAAAAGTGCTTCAAAAATGGCAAAGAGGTCCGTCTTGACAATATCCCAGAAACTCGAGTAGAAGAGAATGGGAAACCCATCGGGCGCCGGAGCTTTATCTTGCCCCAACTCTTTAATCGCCTTGAGAATCTCACCTATCTCGAAAGGCTTTTCCAGATTTTCTGGGTCTACTACCGGAGGGCGTACCCAGAAAGAATCATGAAGGAAGCAAAGCCGATTACCGGACCGTCCCAGAAGGTCTCTGAAATGACGCTCGATGTGGGAACATACCAAATTCTGGTCTGACTCCCACCTGTTGTTAATGAGGAGGCCCGATATGAAGTTGGATCTTCTATGCCCATTGGCTACTCGATGGAAGTATGCTGTGTTAGCATCCCCCTCTTGTAGCCACCGGTCACGAGATCTTTGCCTCCAAAAGTCGTCCTCCATCTTGAAAATCGTATCAAGTTCAATTATGGACTTTTGAAGATCCGACAACTCGTTAAAGGAAAGGTCTTTAGTTTCCTCCACAATCTCTAGGGCTTGAATCTCTCCCATAATCCTAACCTTATCCGCGTTGGCCCGCCTCCTCTCCTGCCCAGCCCATGTCCTGAGCGAACCTCTCAGCCTCCGAATCTTGGAATTCCAATCGAACACAGCGTCCCCTGTTTCCCCGGGCCTCCTCCAGAGAGGAGCATTCCAAGATTCCTCGACGATGGACCGAAGGTTCTCATTACGGAGCCAGGCTTTTTCAAATCGAAAGATTTTAGACCGCCTACTCCTGTCCCCCCATGTTGACAGAAACAGCGGTATATGGTCAGAAGTGTTCCGAAACGATGATCTAGCCGCAACGAGTGGGAAGAGAGTTTCCCACTCCTCGGAAACGAAGATCCTATCAAGCTTGGCCAGAATCGGCCTAGCTTGCATATTAGACCACGTGAATTTTCGGTCGGGAACAAAAATCTCTTGGATCTCATGATCGCTCTTAGATTTAAGGTTAACGGAAACCGAAAACTCTCCAATGAAGACGTCTATGCATTCAAAAACGTCATTGTTGAAGCCAACAATGATGCCTCCAGAATGCCCTCGTGATGGTTTAATACACCACTCCCACTTCCGACCAGGGACCATCCGATCAAGCAGATCCGTAGATGGACACTCCATCTTAGTCTCGCACAATCCAACTACCGCAGGACGTTGATAGAACAAAGTCTCCCTGATAACTCTCCGCTTCTTACTACAGTTTAACCCCCTCACGTTCCAAAAGGCGTATTCCATTGGGAAACAACCAGATGACTCTCAAAAAAGTAGTCTAATTACAGACTACCGGGCTACCTAGCCCACTCTCTAATACTCCTAGCACAGTCTACCCTAGATGAGAACTCAGACCCCAAATTAATTCGACACACCTTAGCTAAACTAATTAATAAAGAGTCTGGAATGAAATCAATAATAGCATAATTTGACATAGACTCACCTTCCAGGGCAGAACTGGAGGCTTTCAACTTGATAGCTGAAGCAATCAGATCATCTTTGGACAGCGGGCGACTCCCATGTCACTCCCTTTGGCGAGAGCTGTGTCTGGGGACTTCAGCGCACACCTCTTTGCCTTTCCTGGAGGCACCAAATCTGATAGGAGAATCATCTACTCTGGCCTCTTTCTCAATGTCCCAGATTTGAGCAGCAATCGACAGTGGAGAAGTGTCCTCTATGTTCTTAAGCGCGTCGATCAAACCATCATCATTTGGGGAGTCGAAGCTAGCTTTGTCATCGCCACTCTGGTAATCCTGCTCCGAGCAGTTACCCCCACCCTCTTCGACACTCTGAAATTGTCTCTTTCTAGACCCAGACTGAATAACCCCTTTGGCATCCGAGACAGCCTCCTCCTCTGAGCCCTGCTCAACACTCTTAAATGAAGGGCCTCCGTAGATTGATAATTCTCTAACGGGCTTGGAGGGCCCATACGAATAAGCCCTCAAAAGGCTAGCCCAAGAATCAATTTGATCACTAGAAAGAGAGCTCACATCTTCTCTTAAAAATTGCACAAAAGCTTCTTGCATAGATCTCTACACCGAGTCTGATATAACAGCTCCTGCACCTTTATCTCTAGTCACATCACAAGCGTACTTAACCCCCTTGGGAACGGCTATCTCGGATTTGGCATGAGAGGTCGCTGGCTTCGATTGAGAGGCGCACACAGCTCGATGCTGCAGCCCTCTACTCTGACCGATGTGACCCACCCCATCTCTAGTAGGTAGCTGAGCTAAGTTGGGTGCCAGGGTACGTCCCTCGTAGAAACCATCTTGGACCGGATAAAGAGAAGACCCCAATTCACTAGGTCCCACCCTACTTTCCATCACCCCCTTAGAATCCATCCGTTCCAACGGTGGAGAGGTATCTTCAACCTCTGGAATGAAAAACCCATGCACGTCCGAATTCCCATGCGATTGCGAAGCCACCTTCACGTCGTCCGCCGAAACCACCACCGCATCCATCGCCGGAATGCTCGGAACGAACCGCTTCGCCTCAGAACAAATCCCCACCTTGAAGCTCACCCCTTTGAAGATAGCGAAGACCGTCGACGGTATCTGGGTTCCGTTGAGAACGGAAACTCGGATACGCGCCACGTCCACTTTGTTACGGAACTTCGTCGCCTGATCCAACTCCTCGACCCACCCAAAAGATTGAACCAGCCCATGAAAACCTTCTTTACTCCAACAAACCAGGGGGAAGTTGGATATTAAAATCCAAACAGAGTTGAGCTCCCCACTTCGAAACTCACCATCATTACGCGTCCACCTCGACAGCGCGACGGAGAAGTCCTCGCCGGAGAACGCATGCTTACTGAGAACCATTCGCACCCTAGCCTCGGTCGAGCACGGAATGATGAAGGTATCCTCACGGAGTCGCTTAACCGTCCATTCCCAATCAATGGTGTTAGGCCACCGCTGCAACAGCTGGAGGTTGATGCTACGCTCGTTGGGCTGCCCAGACGTGGCGACCGCGACGACGCTGAGGCGCAAACTGGACTCGCGCTCCTCCATCTCTACCGTGGGGGGAATGACAACACGAACCACCTCCGGTTCTAACCTTTCCTTGCCCATCGGGACCCCAAGAACATCGGCGTAGCTCATCCTAGTGACCGGCGCATGCACAGGCACCCGATCCCTACTCCCTGTCGGCAAGAGCTCCGGCAGCTTGAAGCTCCCGGGGGAAGGCAGACGCTGCGCCTCACGTCGCGAAGGCCCAGTACCACTACCAGTCGATACATCCTCCTCCTCTCGCCGCAAAGAACACGCCGAAGAGAGGTGCCCCCTTCTCTTACACAAGAAGCACTTAGAGAGCTCCTTACACTCAGCTTTCCAATGTCCCCACATCCCACAGTTATAACACTTGGGCTCAAGTCCACCGTCCTCCTTACGACGAAAGCCCTTCGGAGCGCTCGAGCCGTCCATCTGCCGCAGTTGACTGGGGCTTGGCACTCGCGTTTGTGTCTTCCACCCATCATGCTCGACGTACACCAGCATACCCCTGGGATGAGATGGACAAGCCTCTGTCGACGACGCACCCTTAGCGGCCTCCCCCGCTGACCCTCTGGCTCTGTCGACACCCGCGACATCATCGGAGCCTCGCTCGCTTGATATGGAGATAGTTCTACGGTCTTGCCGATCATGCTCGCCAGAGTCCAACTCTATACTGGCATGTACCTTCAGCTGCTTCTCCTTGAGAGAGAGGATAGGTACCGCCGAAGCCTTGCGAGGGGCCTCGCTGTGGAAGCGGAGAGGCCCTGGAGACCTCATGGGTGCGTGGCCGCCGGCCTGCGTCTGCCCAGCACGAGGCTTGGGTCTCACCGCCTTTCTCAAAACTGGATCCATAGGGACGAAGAGGGAGGAGGAGGAAGGAATGAAAGAAAGTAAGCACAGTTGTGTTATATAAGCCAAACTGTTATAAGGTGGAAAATGATATTTTCATCCCAACAAAATATTTCTTCTTTACTTTTAGGTTGCTCAGCTATTTGTTGCCTTTTTGGGATTTTGATCCTCTTTTGCATTTGAGGAGGTTATGTTGCCCTCTCTTGTTCTATTTCTGACTTTGTTAAGACCTGTTTCTTTTTTGTTATATAGTATCTTGGCTGGAGCCTTCGGGCTCTATCCCTATTATCAAAAAAATATATATAGTTTATATTTTTTAAAGATGCTATATTTGAATTGGATGTTTTAGCTTGTGTAATAATTTTAGTGTGGGAGCAAAAAATTTTGTTCACATTAGCTCATTCTTTTTTTATTTGTACAGGTGCAAAGTATGAACTTATGATGGATGCACTTGCTTTTATTTCATGAGAAAGTTGGTGGCATCCAGATATATATGGGCGTTCATCTTCAAAAATGGTGATCTGGTATTCAACCTTAGCTACTGTGGAGTCCAAATACAATTAATTCATCAATATAATGAGTGGTGAACACGGCTCCATTCAGAGCTGGTAAGATACAATGAGAAGGCTAGTTTAATTTCCGTCTGTAGTTAATTTGTTATACAGTTCGGCTTAATTATATGGAATTTGGCTTATATGGATGGGTCAAAACAATGTTTTTTCTGAAGAAGATGAGGGTAATTTCAATGACACTGGTAGTGGGGTATATATATATGGAGATTGGCCAAAGATTTTCTCATAGTGACTAAAAGTTCCTACTTGCAGACCTACTACAATTAGGCCGATAATTATCGTTTTTTTTTTTTTTTGCGTTTAAAGAATAATTATAGAGTATTGGAAACTGTTAATATTAACACCGATATTGGAAAAATATTATTGGATTGATTATAACTGAGTATAATGTCTCCTATATATAGGAGAGAACGAAACACAAAACTGATTCATACTCGATATGGGACTAAATATATAATACAAATCTAACACCTCATCTCAAACTCACGATGGGTCGAACAGTGTGAGTTTGGCCACCAATTAACGAAATCTCTTAACAATGTGGAATTTGGTGAAGAAGTTTGTTGTCTGTTATGAAGAGGTAACAGAATGAAGTGAATTAGTCCTGGTTCAAAGCGCTCACAAACATATATAGTGGCAATTTACCTCTATGTGCTTCGTTCGCTCATGAAAGACAGGGTTGCTTGCAATGTGCAATGCACTCTGGTTATCACAATGAAGAGGAGTAGCTCCTATGAGAGTTACACCCATATCTGATAACAGCCAACGAACATGAATAATTTCTCTAGTAGTGGTTGTCATTGCTCTATACTCAGCTTCGATAGAAAAACATGCTACAACTGTTTGTTTCTTGCTTTGCCATGAGATATGTGAATCACCAAAAAATAGACAAAAACCTGTGGTAGACCATCTGGTGGTAGAATCACCGGCCCAATCTGAATCTGAATATGCGTTGAGCTCTAATTTGGATGTAGAAGGCATGAATAATGAGCGAGTGACAGTGCCCCGAAGATATCTAAGGATCCGAAGAAGAGCACCGTAGGGAACTGATGTAGGAGCGGAAACAAACTGCCTGCATGAGCAATATATGGTCTGGTCATGCATAAGTAGACAAGCTAACCAACAATCTGTCTGTATCTAGTGGGGTCAGAAAGGAGCTCACCATCTGGTCACTAGTCATGCATAAGTAGACAAGTTGTCCAATAATCTGTCTGTATCTGGTAGGGTCAGGAAGGAGCTCACAATCTGTGGGACAAAGCTTCACATGAAGCACTAAGGGAGTATCAGTTGATCGACTGTAAGAGAGAGAAGCAGCAGAGATAATTTCTGATGTGTATTTCTGTTGAGGCCTGGGGAGGATGCATGTAAACAATGTCAGATAAGGTACTGTGAAGAAAATCATTCTTCACGTCCATCTAGTTTACCTGCTACTGATGAACGGCGGCAACGGTAAGGAGAGTGCGAACTGTAATCATTTATGCAACCGGGGCAAAAGTCTCATCATAATCAATGTCATGCTCCTGAGTAAATCCTCGGGCAACTAAACGAGTCTTGTGCTGCTCAACGGAGCCATAAGGTCGACCTTGAAAATCCATTTGCAGCTAACAGGCTGGACGCCCACAGACAATGGAACAACATCCCTAGTATCAGTCTGATTAAATGCACTGAAAGTGGTACTGTTGCCGTTGTTGTTGCTGATAGTGGTGTAACACCCCGTGTTAAAAAAATATACATATATATATAAAATATGAAAGGGGATTTGAGTTACCCCCATAGGATATTTTATGAGGGGGGTTGTTTATAAATTATTGTGTGGGGAGGGTCCCATGTGAGAAAGGGACAGCAGTAAGTGTTACTGCCTTGTTGAATGCTCTGCCGAGGTGGAATTTTCCGAATGGGGCCCACCTGCAAGGTAAAGTAATGTGTTGCCTTTCTCCTGGTAACGTCATGCACGTGGGAGAGAGAGCAGAACTGTTTGAGAAAAATGTCCCATATCGGATTTCAAAGTGAATATAATAATATATAAATATAATAGCCTGTGATCAAGAGTCGCCAATTCGGTCAACCACCTTTTGAGAGGCAGCCTGTGGTGGGCAGTTGTACTACATAATATCTAATTTGTCTTATAAATTGTATAAATTGTCTGAGCTAGGGGCAGGGACGTTACAAATGGTATCAGAGCTGACTTTCGACACCGAGTGTGGGTAAGAGTGGGCGAGATGTATGCCTGAGATGGAGCTAGCAGATGTACGGGTATGCCTGAGAGGGAGCGAGGCGGCGGCCTGAAATAATGGACCACCCGCATAATCAGGGTACGATGCAACTAGTAGAATCAGGGTACTCCACTCTACATTGGCTAGAAAGGAGATCCTGCACTAGATTATGCATGCCCGTACTCAGCGAGGACGCTGATTTCTGAAGGGGGGTGTCTGTAACACCCGTGTTAAAAAAATATAATATATATAAAATATAAAAGGGGATTTGAGTTACCCCCATAGGATTTCCTATGAGGGGGGTTGTCTATAAATTATTGTGTGGGGAGGGTCCCATGTGAGAAAGGGACAACAGTAAGTGTTGCTGCCTTGTTGAATGCTCTGCCGAGGTGGCATTTTCCGAGTGGGGCCCACCTGCAAGGTAAAGTAATGTGCTGTCTTTCTCCTGATAACGTCATGCACATGGGAGAGAGAGCGGAAATGTTTGAGAAAAATGTCTCATATCGGATTTCAAAGTGAATATAATAATATATAAATATAATAGCCTATGATCAAGAGTCACCAATTCGGTTAACCACCTTTTGAGAGGCAGCCTGTGGTGGGCAGTTGTACTACATAGTATCTAATTTGTCTTATAAATTGTCTGAGCTAGGGGCAAGGGCGTTACAAGTGGTACTGTTGCTGGGGTAGCTTGGGGTTTTGGAGTTTTTGGTTGGTGCTTTGGAGAGTTGATGTTGCTAGAAATTCGGAGATGCCGGGAGGAGTTGGTGGTCGACGAAGTTGGTGTCGCCGGAGTTGATGTTGAGTATGAAGGAGTGGGAAAAGGATGAACCTTGCTGCCGACGAGATTAGGAAGGAAGAGGGTAGATTAGAAATTTGTGATTAAGTGGATTTGGGATTAGGGTTAGGGATTATAGTTCTACTCTGATATCATGTTAATGTTAATAGAGAGATTGGAAAATATTATTGGATTGATTATAACTAAATACAATGTCTTCTATATATAGGAGGGAACAAAATACAAACTGATACATACTCGATATGGGACTAAATATATAATACAATACCTAACAAAAACCACTTTATGTGGGTTGAATGAAATTGAATGTAAATAGATATTTTGATCATACAACACGAGTTGGTGTTGTTAGATATCTCATTCGTGACTGAATGGGAAGATGTCTGATTGCAGCAACAAGACAAGTAGATATTAATTATGCAATTGAAACAGAAATTTGGGCTTTTTGGTTAGGAATTTTGGAGTTGTACATGACGTTCCCGATGCTTTTCGGTTTGTGGTTTTCAACTTCTAATAGAAGGTGATGGGGGTGTGCTTTCTCATATGCTAATGCCTGATACCAAGTGTATAATTCAAAGCTTAGGTTCTGAAAAAATTTCACATGTTCTAAGGGAAGGTAATTAGATTGTTAATCGGGTGGTCAGTAAATGTTGATTTTGTTGGGTTTATGTTTTGCATATTTGTTTAATATAGAAGAGAAGACGGTGATGTGAGAGAGGAATTGAAGCGATGGATTCGATGGAAGATGAAAAACAACATCAGCAACATAAGCAGGTGCGGTCGACTATGTAGTCGACTATGAAATCAACTGACACCCCTTCGGGTTTGGCTGGAGTCAAATAATCGAATGCACTTTGGGCAGTCGATCGCATCGTGACTGTTTGTGTTCGGGTGTGGGTCTTGAGGATTCATTTGAAACCCAACTTCTTCTCCAAGTTAGGTCGTACAGCTCTCATTGTATGTGTTAGATATTATGTTAGATATTATGAGAGATATTATTTTAGTCTCATATCGAATAATGTATTGGTTTAGTCTTTCCTTCTCTCCTATATATAAAAGACATAATGTACTCAGTTTATTCAATCAATAATCAATCAATAAAGTATTTCTTCCTTACTACCCTTAATTCTAACATGGTATTTTGATCCTCGTTATCGAGGTGGAGTGGTTCTCGTCTTCATCGGAATCACTCCACCTCCCAACATCCCTCTCTCGATCTTTCCCAAAAACCTTAATCTCTGCTGTCTTCCTTAATCTCCCCCACTAATCAATTCCTAAACTGTAAACCCTAACCCTAATACACAATCATAATAAGAGCAGCTACACCAACAACCAATCAAAAACACCACCTCCAACTTCGGCAACAACAACCCGGCATCAAACTTCTGCAATCCCCTGTCTTCTTCATCGATAGCAAGAACCACCAAACTCCAACAACAATTCCTCCTCCTCCCTAAAACCCTAACCCAAACAATGGCTTCCATAACTGCCAATGGCGCCGCCGCTCCTATCAAATCCTCCATGAATCTCGTGATCATCCTCGACTTGGGGTCCCAATACACCCACCTCATCACCCACCTGCTTTCGCCTCCTGCACATGCTCCCCCCTGCACCTGCCTCGGCCGACCACCTGCACCTGCCTCGGCCGACCACCTGCACCTGCCTCCACTGGCCACAATCCCGACCCTCTGTCACTGCTTACCCCGAACCCATTTCCTTGGCAACCTAACCTTCTTACCCAGCCGCCATACTCACACATAACCCTAACCCTAAATTTATCCCACTGCATGCTACTCATAACCAGATCCAACTCCATACCCGACCCGAACCTAATCCAGATCCTACATCCCCATATTCCAACCCCCATACCCTCATACCCGAAACCTGCTTCCTATACACATAATACCCTATACCTATCTACCCTCTACCCGATCTGTTCCCCCCCCCCCCAAAAAAAAGTCAGCCCCAAACCTAAATTCAAACCCGAACCCCGACCCGTTTCTGTGTTTCACACAAAAAGAGAGAGAGAGAGAGAGAGAGAGAGAGAGAGAGAGAGAGAGAAGAAACTTTTTTGCAGGTTCTTTAGCTTCTGCTTCCGCATCCAAATCCTGCTACAAACGCACACTAATTAATCCATCGTGAGTTTGAGAGGGGAGTTTCCGACATCAACCTAGTTCAACATCACCCACTGCTTTCGACGGCTGCCACAACTCTCATTCAATGTTCCTCTTCAACAGCAAACTCCTCTTCAACAACAACAACATACTACTTCCTTCCACTACTACTACTACGTCTCAAGTCAAGGGTGAGATCTCATCATAGTTCGGGATATGGGGATCCCACCATAATTCGAGAGATGGAGATCCTAATTGTACACCACCACTACTACTACTACTATTCTCAAGTCCGGGGTGAGATCCCAACACATGCGCCATCGAGCGCCTTCGCTGCGACATCTACTTGAGTGTCGTTCTTGCATCATAGTTTGTCGTCCCTGTCGCATGAACATCGTCAATATTCTAAACTCATGTTGTTTGAACCAACTTCAGTTGGAGATGGAGTGTTAGATATTATGAGAGATATTAGTTTAGTCCCATATCGAATAATATATTAGTTTAGTCTTCCTTCTCTCCTATATATAGGAGACATATTATACTCAGTTTATTCAATCAACAATCAATCGATAATGTATTTCTTCATTCCTACCCTTAATTCTATCAGGTAGTACTGAGAAAAGAAGTGCTTTCGCTAAAAAATTGATTTCACCACACTGTAAGATGATTCAACGGTCAATAGTTTATATTTATGTTTGTAAAGAAAAAATCCTAACATTTTTTTTGTAGAAAATAGATTTGGGGAAAATGATTCTTATTTTTGTTATTTTTTATTCTTTACTGTATACATCTATATATAAGGATAACATTCTTAGAGAAGATGAAAAAGGATTGAGAGAAGATTGTGGAGATGAGAGATTTGAGGAATCTGTTTCCTATATTAGGAAACAGAATATACAATTACTATATTTCAACACTCCCCCTCAAGTTGATGCATAGATATTAAGCATGCCCAACTTGTCAACAAATTTCAAGAAGAGCCGAGTCGAAACGGCATTGGTTAGGATATCTGCGAGTTGATCTTCTGACTTCACTTTGGATATCTCAATAACTTTCTCATCTAATTTTTCTTTGATAAAGAATCTGTCCACCTCTACATGTTTCGTCTTATCATGCTGAACTGGATTAGGCGCAATATCACAAGCCGCTTGACTGTCACAATACACCTTCATAGGTTCCTTTGGACCATAGCTTAAGTCCTGTAACAGGAGTTTCAACCATAAAGCTTATGTTATACTTAAAGCTACTCCGCGATACTCAGTCTATGCACTAGAGCGTGCAACAACATTTTGCTTCTTGCTCCTCCATGTAACTAAATTTCCTCCAACAAAGGTGAAATATCCTGAAGTGGAGCGCCTATCGATTGTAGATCCTGCCCAATCAGCATCAGTATATGCCTCAACCTTCAAGTGACCCTGTTTCGCAAATAAAATTCCTTTTCCTGGGGCTGACTTAATGTATCTCATAATTCTCATTACCGTATCCATATGTTATTCCCGAGGTACATGCATAAACTGACTTACCACACTTAAAGCATATGACAAATCTGGCCGTGTATGTACAAGATAAATTAGTCGTCCAATCAATCTCTGATATCTTTCCTTTTCACAGGGCACTTGATCAGCTTCGTTGCATAGTTTCGGTCCTTCTTCCAATGGTGTACTAATCGGTTGACAAGCGGATATTCCAGTTTCCTTCAATAAATTCAAAGCATATTTTCTTTGAGAAAGAAATATCCCCTTTCTAGAGCGAGAAACTTCAATACCAAGGAAGTATCTCAAAGGACCAAGATCTTTCATTTCGAACTCTTGTGACAAGTAGTTCTTTAATGCCTTCATCTCCTCAGGATCATCTCCAGTTACTATCATATCATCAACATAAATAATGAGAGCAGTAATTTTACCATCTTTCTTTTTTAGGAATAGAGTATGATCAGAATTACTCTGATCGTATCCGAATGTCCCCATTGATTTTGTAAATCTCCCAAACCAGGCTCTTGGTGACTGCTTCAGTCCATACAATGCTTTCTTCAGACGACATACTTTGTTGCTGTGTTGGACTGGTCTGTTCGATCCTGGTGGAAGATCCATATAGACTTCTTCTGTCAATTCTCCATGCAAAAATGTATTCTTCACATCAAATTGCTCCAACGGCCAGTCAAGATTTGCAGCAAGTGACAGAAGAACTCGAATAGTGTTGAACTTTGCCACATGTGCAAATGTTTTGTCATAATCAATTCCATAAGTTTGAGTGTACCCTTTGGCAACCAGCCTTGCCTTGTACCGCTCTATCGAACCATCCGATTTATATCTCACTGTATAAATCCATCTGCATCCTACTGGCTTCTTTCCTACTGGTAGCTCGACTATCTCCCAAGTCTCATAGTTCTTCAAGGACTTCATCTCCTCATCCATAGCTACTTTCCACCTTGGATCGGCTAAGGCTTCCTGCACACTGTTAGGAATAGATACAGTAGATAATTGATTCACAAATGACTTATTTGATTTAGACAATCGGTGAGTAGACATATAATGACTCATGGGATACTTGACTCTACTAGTGGGATTAGGCTCGTAAGTGGGTTTTGGGATACCTCTAGTAGTACGGTTTGGGATTTCTCTTCTTGGAGCTTCGGACAGCGATGACGATTGGTTTTGGGGTTCTGCTGGGAGTAGAGATAGATCTGATGGTACTGGTGGTGGAGATGGTTCCGATGGTGCTGGTGGTGGAGATGTCTCATCTTCATGGAGGTTCGGCACTGACTGCAGATCTTCGTGGAAATTTTCTTCCTCAACCAAGTCTTCATTCGAGTGATCGTCATTACTTACATCCTGATTTTCTCCCCTTATATCTGATTGTTCAGTTTGAATAGTAACCACTTCATCATAGGCAAGAGTTTGAACTTCACTTCGGTACTCCCCCTAAAGTTCAACCTCAGAGGAAAAATACATCTCATCTTCATGGAACACAACATCCATAGTTACAAACATCTTTTGAGTTGGTGGGTGATAGCACCGATACTCTTTCTTATTCTGTGCATATCCCACGAAAACACAGCGGACAGCTTGAGGAGTTAACTTATTGCGTTCATGTTGATGAAGATGAACAAATGCAACGCACCCAAACACACGAGGTGGCAAGTTAACGACTTTTGGGGCATTCACAGCTTCAGTTAATGCTTGAAATGGTGTGAGGAAGTTTAGGGTATTAGAGGGAACTCGGTTGATTAAGTATGCCGCAGAAGCAATGGCTTCTCCCCAATAAATGAGTGGCATGTTTCCATGGATGAGAGAAGCACGGACCACATTGAGCAAGTGTCTATTTTTTCTTTCTGCAATCCCATTCTGTTGAGGTGTATACGAGCATGTAGTCTGATGAACAATTCCGTGTTCCACCAAATATTGTTGCAGATTTGAACTCAGGTACTCTCCGCCATTATCACTCCTAAGAACTTTAATATGTGATTTATACTGAATCATAACATGCTTGTAAAATTTCTGAAACAAACCACTAACTTCACTTTTCGACTTCATCAAACAAATCCAAGTCATATGGGTACAGTCATCAATAAAGGTCACAAACCATTTGGCTCCTCCATATGTAGTGGTTTTGGATGGACCCCAAACATCAGAATGAATAATCATAAAAGGAAGGGAGCTTCTACTTGGACTTGGAGGAAAAGAGACACGATGACCTTTTGCGAGTTCACACACATCACACCGAAAGGCAGATATATCTAACTTCAAAAATAAAGTTGGAAATAATTTTTACAAATAACCAAAAGAAGCATGCCCTAGACATCGATGCCATAGCCAAATATCTGATTTCTTCTTCTCATCTTCGGAGCCTTCCACACTTAGAGCTTGAGTCAACTTGCTCGAACATTCAGATTCTAAATCTCGGTAATAAAGTTTCCCGTGTCTAACCCCATAACCAATCGTCTTGCGAGTCCGAATATCCTTAAACACGCAATGAGAAGGCCAAACGACTACAATACAATGTAAGGCAGCAGTTATTTGAGCAACAGATAATAGGTTGAAATTCAAGGATGGCACAACTAGGGCAGTATCTAAGGTTAGGTTATTTGTGAGATGTATGGTACCCTCGCTAGTAACAGTGGCAAGATCGTCATTAGCAGTGGACACAGTCGATTTAGTGGATAGTTGAAAATTTTGAACTTGTCTAGAATCAAAAGTCATATGGTCGGTAGCACCCGAATCAATTATCCATGCACTATTCATAACAGAAGCAGAAATATTAAATACCTTACCATCATTACCTGCAGCTGTAACTAATGTAGAACCGAGTCCAATACTCTTCTCAGCTCTATCAGTTTGTCCCATAGTAGCGGCACAAAGGGAAAAACAACGGATCTGATCCTCAGTAACCAATAGCAAACAACAAAACTTGGTCAAGAACAGCTCCAAAACAGCAACAATCCAACACCCAAACAGCAACTCCAGAACAGATCAGAACACCGATCAAATCCACTTCACAAAACAACAACACTAACTTCACAGCTCCCTAACCAAACAGCAAACAGAAATACCCTCTTCTCCCGAACACCAAACAGCAACAGGTTAGAGAGAGACAGCAGCTACAGTACCCACAACAACAGCTCTATCAGTTTGTTGGAGGATTTGGGAGACGGCGATTTTGGGATTTGGATAGCGAATTTGCGGGATTAGCGCTTCTTCGAGTAGGTCTCTTTTTTTTAGACACCTCCCCAATCTCTGCAAAGCACGGAGTCCCACCGCTTGACTTCCTCAACACCGGAAATTTTGGAATCAATCTCGCAAACGGGATCTCCTCTTCTTGCAAATCGATGAATCAGATCAGTTCTTGGACCACGGTGGACCCCACCAGGCAATGCGGAATGTGCTGAGGGGGCTCCAAGTCTTGGAGGGATTGGAGGATGGGTTCGTTGAGGGAGGTGCGGTGGGCGAGATTGGCGTGGAAAGATGCCGACTTGGCGAGGTGGCGGAGGAAGAGGAGGGTGACATCGGCAAGCGAGTCGAGGGCGGAGCGGTGGGCTGAGTCGAAGCCGGCGGATTGGAGGATTTTAGGCGGTTGAAATGGCAGCTGCTTGATCTAGGTTGAAATGGCGGTGGCCTTTGGTTTGGGAGTTTCGATGTGGGGCTCAACGGGAAGAGAAGGATGGGTTCTTTGAGGTTTTCGGCGACGGGATCTGACGGGATCGGAGTCAGTGATCAGTAACGGGATCAACAACGGGATCAGATCAAGATGGAGGTGATCAGCCTTCTCCTTTTCTTCTTCACTTGGCCTAGATCTGATTAGGCTCTGATACCATGTAGAAAATAGATTTGGGAAAAATGATTCTTATTTTTGTTATTTTTTATTCTTTACTGTATACATCTATATATAAGGATTACATTCTTAGAGAAGAAGAAAAAGGATTGAGAGAAGATTGTGGAGATGAGAGATTTGAGGAATCTGTTTCCTATATTAGGAAACAGAATATACAATTACTATATTTCAACATTTTTTACGATAATCAAAATTGAAAATATAGAATCAAAATAAACAAATTCGCACTTTCATTATGTTAGGGATATATGCACCCTAGTCGGATCTTATTGAGTTTTCGACATGATCAATACAAACCACCAAGTAAATAGTAGATCACACCAATCACACAAAGCACACAATATTTGTCCTGGTTTGGACAAGCCCTAATTCGAGGGAGGAAAACTGAGATATTATTCAACTAGAGAAGAAACAAGAGTTACAACTCTCACCACGACCCTCTCTCAAGCCTAGCTAGAAATATTTGTTGTTTACAATGGAGAAATCTCTCACCTCTCAGATGAAGTACTCTCTTCTTCTATTTGACACTCAATAGAATCATATCGTTCTTTGGAGGCGTTACATTGATTATACAGTGATCTAGAGAAACCCCATGTTTAATCTTGATACAATAGTCATTCAATATTACATGAAGAGATAAACATACTGTTAGAATTAGGGGTATGAAGGAATGAATTCTTATTGATTGATTATTGATTGATTTAACTAGGTACAATATGTTTCATATATATAGGAGTGAAGGGAAGACTAAAC
Source organism: Hemerocallis citrina (assembly GCA_017893485.1). Classification (NCBI taxonomy): domain Eukaryota; kingdom Viridiplantae; phylum Streptophyta; class Magnoliopsida; order Asparagales; family Asphodelaceae; genus Hemerocallis; species Hemerocallis citrina. The sequence continues at coordinate 253,793,727 of CM030363.1, read as the reverse complement.
CAATATATTATTCGATATGGGACTAAACTAATATCTCTCTTAATATCTAATGTAATATCTAACACTCTCTCTCAAACTCAAGTTGGTTCAAACAACATGAGTTTGGAATATTGACGATTTTCATGTGGCAGGGACGGCAAACTGTGATGCGCTCAAGTAGATGGCGCAGGGAAGGCGTTCGATGGCGCATGTGTTGGGATCTCACCCCGGACTTGAGAATAGTAGTAGTAGTAGTGGAATGAAGAAATGGTAGCGCACTGTTGAGATCTCCATATCTCGAACTGTGATGGGATCTCACCCCTGACTTGAGACGTAGTAGTAATAGTTGAAGGAAGTATTATGTTGAATTGGGTTGATGTCGGGAACTAATGTTAGGTATTATGTTATATATTATGAGAGATATTAGTTTAGTCTCATATCGAATAATGTATTGGTTTAGTCTTCCCTTCTCTTATATATATAGGAGATATATTGTACTCATTTAAATTAATCAATAATCAATCAATAAGAATTCATTCATTCTTACCCATAATTCTCACATGGTATCAAAGCAACCCACTGCGTATAATCCATGTCTCGGCCCACAATTTGTTGGGCATTTATCTCGTTTCTTTGACCCATAAAAAATGGGCTCTCGATCTGAGGGGCCGTGTTAGAATATAAGTACATTTTTCTTCAATTCTTTTATAACTTCGAAATTTTGGCATAGTGGCGGGACTTTCCCACTTCCAATTACAGAGCCTTAAAGTGTACAAATATAGATCGATAATTGCCTTTAGTGGACATCTCTCATGATTCTGACATAGTTAACCATAACCTAATATAATGACCAGTAGCCACATCTCAACCTCATAAATTATAGGCTATACTACTTGGCCCTTAATTAAGTGCCAGCTCAATTAATTATCCATATGACAGTTGCTGATATAAGGGCACACGCAAAGCAGAATGAAAGAAAGAAAAGCGTTGAATAACAGCAAATTCCATCTGTAAAGTTGAAGAAAGAAAGAAAGAAAGGGTAGTGACATTGGGTTTGGTTGGTTGGTGTTGTTTGTTTGTATATCAGGCAAAGTGGAAATGGAAGTGGGATTAAGTGGATAGTCCAATTGTTATGATTGGGTGCACATCTGATCAGGAAGCCACTCTCCTTTGCCCATTTGTATTATCTGTTTGGGGTTTTTCGTTTTCGTTTTCTTTTTCTTTTTTCCTTTTCCTTTATCTGCGAAAAAAAGAGGTTACAGATAACTCTATATATGTACTTTAATGAAACAGGGTGGTCATACTCTATCTTCTCCTTCAAAAAAAAAAAACCTCTATATATGTACTGGCTTTAGGAAATAAGCCGCCGCATTTATTCTAGTAAGAAAAGTCATGGTCGAGCTCAATAACACGTTAATTTTACATGGTGTATATTGCATAGCACAAGATCACTCGGACAGAAAAATAACAATGCAACGTTGAGGTTAAATGTGATCGATCCATCGATCCATCACAAGGTGTTTATGGAAGTCTGTTAATTTATTAACCAGAATGTTGAGAATATGTAATGCATGTGTTAAATAGAAAAACCGGATTTTCTACTTGAGTTTATATTTACATAATTTTCTTGATGGTGGTTAGTGAAGAGAGTTGGGATTCACTCTAATTATAAAGTCATGAACAGAAAAAATATTACATAATTTATGTGCCTCTATCTAAAGCTTAGCATCGCTACTCTTAAAAGGAACAGCCTCACACAAACAACTTTTGCTTAGGGCCGGCAGAAAACCATTCTTTTTTTATTATGAGAAAGTGGAGAAACTGCTTCATTTATAACATGAGTTATTTGAAACATCATTAGTCATCATCTCTTTACAACATAATTAACAAATAAGAAGGATGATATCTGATTTTTGTATAATTACAAGTGCCACATTCGGCTTTTGGTTGTGAGACTAAGCACACAAGAGAATAATAAGAACAACGGTGACAGATTGTTGAATCATCTGCAGCAGCATTCTGATCTCGATCGACCAAACTTGCTTCCTTTCCTTTGTCACAAAAAGAATAGATAAACAAAAGCAACAAAGAAGAAAGAAGAGAAGGGACTCACAAATTCTCTATTTTTTATATTGTTTCTGTTTTATTATTATTATTATTATTATTAGAGGTAGAAGTTTTGGAGGTCCCTCCTCTGAAATGCCCCAACCATGAACTAACTTCCCACTTTAGGGATGTTGAGAGCCACAAAGCTTGTTGACAGTGTAGCTTCATAGTGGGAACATTGTTGTTTGTTTGTTTTGATCATATTAACTTTAATCTGAAATAAGATTAAGATTAAGATTAAAAGGATTGGTTAGTGGAGGACTGTAAATTAGTAAAAGGCTTTTGAGTATAAAGTTTTCAGATAAGCTTCACCTAGTAGATGCACAGATGCGCTAGATAAATAGTAAGTCAATAATTTAACAAGAGCAAAATGCTCTACTTTTGTCCAACTTCTACAAGAAACCATAGACTTTCTCACAGCTTCAACAAGAAATTCAGAATCTTACACAAGAACTTGAAACAATCAACACACACTTCTCATTAAGAAATATGCATGAAGGTACAAGATTTCTTGATCCACAAAAGCATAGTTTTCACATTTTTTTAACAGTTGTAGACTGTTGGAATTGAGTATACATTCAAAATACTCATCTTGTTGACAATACTGTCTCATGGCCCAACGGTTAAAGTTTTGAGTTCACAAGAGGTTGGCAGTTTTTGTTTGTCTTGCTAATTGCTAGTGCAAGTTGGTACGTGCTGCGATTGGAGTCTTGGCAGCACTGTAAATCAGAATCTCGTTGTATCCCGGGAGAAGTGTTTGGTGATCAACGATTCATCTACAGGATCGGCCAAATAGTTTCTTAAAGAAAGTGCAACCCACGCCTCGAGCCACTTCTCACTTTCATCCTGTTGCAGATCAATTCCAAAAAGTTCACTTGGTACACTCAGGTCCAATTTCCATAACATAGACTCTGTTCGGAATGTGGTTAACGGTTGTAGTGTGCACAACATCTGTCTCACAACTCCACTCCACTCTCGACATCACCCATAATTGTTTGTTTGTTTGTTCGTTCGTTCATGGAGCACCAGAATGTGAGACTACACACTTACCCAAAACATAGACGAGTTCATTATCAGGCATATTACTATCAGTGTGGTCCAATTGAATAATGAGAGTTTCATTGATCTTCTCCGCATATATGTATGCAGTAGCCACAATATGAGAAAAAGAAAACAACATGGGTGATTAGTATTGGAGATATCAAATGATAGTCTCCTTATTTAGAATATTGCATGCTGATATTCAATTTGTATAGCTCAGCACATTGATTTGAATTACCTTCTTATTTAGCTTAGTTTCCTCATTCCTTTGTATTTCCTAAGATTAGAATTACTTTTCCATTTAGCTTAGTTTCCAAATTCTTTTGTAATCTATTTATTCTCTTCGTTGACAATGAAAATATATACCACTATTTTATCAATTCTAAACTGTTATCATATGGTATCATAGCAGTCGGTCCTTCTTCTTCTTCTATAATATTCCGGCCTCCCCGTACAACACACCTCCTACCACACCTCATCATGGCCGATGAACAACCTCAACTTTCCCCCGCTGCCGACACTCATATCGTCACTCTTCCAAACTCCGGTCAGTCATCTCACCAACTCCAACTCATCAATATTGCTCACCACAATATTGTTAAACTTACTTCCACAAACTACTTGGCTTGGAAACTCCAAATGGAAGCCATTCTTGTCGGCTGTGACCTCTACAAATTCATCGACGGTTCTCATCTGTGCCCTATCTCCAATACAAACACACCTAATCCAGATTACCTACCATGGGTTCGACAAGACAAACTACTATTTGGCGCACTTGTCGGCTCGCTCTCATCTTCCTTGATTCCACTTATCCAACGTGCCACCACCTCCCGCGACGTCTGGCTTACACTTGCCAACACATATGCTCGCCCGACCCGTGGACACATCAAACAACTCAAGGATCAAATCAAACGCTCAGTGAAAGGTTCTCAAATGATCTCCGAATATATGAAGTTCATCAAGTGCCGCTCTGATGAACTTGCTGCACTTGGCAAACCAATGGACCATGAGGATCTGATAGAGAAGATTCTTGATGGCCTCGATGATGACTATAAGGCTATTGTTGACGTTATTGAAGGCCGCGACACACCTATCTCGTTTGATGAACTTCATGAGAAACTCATCAATCGGGAACTGTCCCTCAAGCAAAGTCAACCACTCCTATCTTCCACTCCGGTCACGGCTAATGTTCTATCTGCCCGTCACAACGGTAGATCTCGGACCTCCGTCTCTCGTCCCTCCTGGACACCAAACCAACCACCACTCGGCCCTTCCCCGTCTACTACGGTCAGCCATGGGCCCTTGCAATGCCGCCCGCCCCGTCTGTATCTTGGTAAGTGCCAAGGATGTCATGCTCAAGGTCATACCGTAGCCAACTGCCCTCTCTTTCAGCTGATTCCGACCAACAGTGCCTCCCGGTCTTCGGCCGCTCTCCCCAGTGGCAACCACGGGCACACATGGCCACTGCTAATTCCACTGACAACACCGCATGGCTTCTTGATTCCAGGGTCTCTCACCACGTCACTGCACATCTGAAAAATCTCTCGCTTCATATTCCATATGACGACCTTGATGACATTGTTATTGGTGCTGGTACTGGGTTACTTATCTCTCACACCGGTTCTTTCTCTCTTCACACTCCCTCTCATTCATTTAAATTGCACGATGTTTTGTGTGTTCCAAATATGAAACGAAATTTGATTTCTATATCCCAATTTTGCCAAACAAATAAAACATCCATTGAATTCTTACCAACTTCTTTTTATGCGAAGGATTTAATGATGGGGGCAACACTGCTAGAGGGACGAACTAGAGATGGTGTGTATGAATGGCCGACATCATCCCTTCCCACCAACACCAAATTTGCCTACTCCAATGTCAAAGCCTCTCCCACTGATTGGCACCACTGTCAAGGTCATCCGTCCGAACCCATTCTTCGACACATTATGACCACCTTTTCTTTGGCATTTTCTTCATCTATTTCAAAAACTATTCATTGCAACGACTTTTATTGCAATAAAAGTCACAAGTTACCTTTTTCTCAATCCAGCATTATATCTACTACTCTGCTTCAAGTTATTTTCTCTGATGTGTGGATGTCTCCTATTCATTCCATTGACTGTTTTAAATACTATGTCATTTTTGTTAACCACTATACTCATTACGTCTGGTTATACCCCGTCACCCGTAAATCGGATGTCTCCAAAGTTTTTCCACGGTTCAAAGCCTTAGTTGAAAACTATTTCAAAACCAAAATTGTCACACTCTACTCCGATAACGGGGGAGAATACATAAGTCTTAAATCATTCTTATCCACTTCTGGCATATCTCATCTTACCACCCCTCCACACACACTAGAACACAATGACTTCTCTGAGCATCGTCACCGTCACATTGTCGAAACTGGTCTCGCCTTGTTATCCCGAGTTTTCCTACCTCTTCCCTTTTGGTCGTATGCCTTCCTGACCGCTACCTATCTTATTAACCGTTTGCCTACTCCCACCTTAGACATGCAATCTCCTTATCAAAAACTTTTTGCCTCCCACCCAAACTATCTCAAATTACGTGTCTTTGGATGTCTCTGCTATCCATGGTTACGTCTATACTCGACCCACAAGTTAGCACCTCGCTCCACCCCCTGTGTTTTCCTAGGATACTCACTCACCCAAAGTGCCTATTTGTGCTACGAACCCATCTCCAAGAAATTATACACCTCCCGGCATGTTCGCTTTGTTGAAACTGAGTTTCCCATGTCCAGTTTCTCTCCTCACCTACCTCGTCCGGATGGTACCACTTGCTTATCATGGCTCTCCATTCATCTTCTTGCTCCGACTTCTAGCACACCATCTCCGGCCCCACCTCGCAGCATGCCCTCGTCAGGTAACTTCTTGCATCCTCACACAGCTCCGCACCCCAAACCGTCGGTACCCCACGACGAGCACACCACTTCGCCGCAACAAACCTCTTTGCCCAATCCAGAAATTACCGCACCTAACCTTCACCCCAACCAAAGCACGCCATCGCCCATTCCTCATAGAGAAACTTCGAGTTTGCCACGGCGAAACTCTGACAACCCACAAAATCCACACGTTCACAATCCCGAACACAATCCAAAACCTTCACAACCCACCCGGACCTCCCCAATCATAACCCGGTCCCGCAACAAAAATTCTAAGCCTATCACCAAGCTCAACCTCTCTGCTCTCCTTGCCCAAGAGATAGAACCCACTTGTGTGACTCAGGCCATCAAAAATAACAAATGGCGTTAGGCCATGTCTGCAGAGTTTGATGCTCTGCTTCGCAACGATACTTGGGAGTTGGTACCTCCGGATGGAGTTCACAATATTGTCGGTTGCAAGTGGATTTTTTGCATTAAACGTTTACCTGATGGTTCTGTTGACAGGTATAAAGCTCGTTTGGTTGTAAAGGGTTTTCACCAGCGCCCTGGTATAGACTATCATGAGACCTTTAGTCCTGTTGTCAAACCCACCACTGTTCGTCTTGTGCTTTCCATTGCAATCAGCCATGGATGGTCTCTCCGACAACTAGACGTCAACAATGCCTTTCTTCAGGGCACTCTCACTGAAAACATGTACATGACCCAACCTGAAGGCTTTGTTGATACCGACCATCTGCAGTATGTCTGCAAGTTGCGGAAAGCCATCTATGGCCTCAAGCAAGCACCCCGGGCTTGGTACAACGAACTTAGGCAATTTTTTCTCTCCTCGGGCTTCATCAACTCCGTTGCGGACGCCTCCCTATTTATACTCAACAAAAACAAAGTATTACTCTATATACTTATTTATGTTGATGACATTATTATCATAGGAAATAATTCCACTGCAGTTCAAACTTTCATTGCCCGCCTTGCCCATCAGTTTTCACTAAAGGATCTTGGTCCTCTAGCCTACTTTCTTGGTGTCGAAGTGGTTCCTCATGCTAAAGATATCGTCTTGTCACAACGAAAGTATATCGCTGATCTTCTTGCGCGTACCAAGATGACTGATGCTCGCCCAATTGCCACTCCTTTAGCCACGACACCTACTATCACTCTCCACTCGAGCATTTCCTTATCAGATCCCACTGAGTTTCACACAATTATTGGCAGTCTACAATATCTCTTATTGACCCGACCGGACATTGCATATGTAGTCAACAAACTCTCTCAATTCATGCATCGTCCCACTACCGATCACTGGAATGCTGCCAAACATCTCCTTAGATATCTTTGTGGAACCATTGATCAGGGTATTCTTCTCCATTGTCGCTCATCTCATGATCTTCATGCTTTTTCCGATGCTGGCTGGGCTGGCAACAAAGGTGATTTCACTTCCACTAGCACATACATCGTTTATCTCAGACGGAATCCAATTTCTTGGAGCTCTAAGAAACAACGTACCGTTGCTCGATCTTCGACTGAAGCTGAGTATCGTTCAGTTCCTTCTACCGCTGCAGAACTGCGCTCTTCATGCTTTTTCCAATGCTGGCTGGGCTGGCAACAAAGGTGATTTCACTTCCACTAGCGCATACATCGTTTATCTCAGACGGAATCCAATTTCTTGGAGCTCTAAGAAACAACGTACCGTTGCTCGATCTTCGACTGAAGCTGAGTATCGTTCAGTTGGTTCTACCGCTGCAGAACTGCGCTGGATCACCTCTCTCCTTAGTGAGCTTGGTTTCTCTTCATCTCAGAAACCGGTTATATACTGTGACAACGTGGGTGCCACCAACTTATGTTCCAATTCGGTGTTTCATTCTCGTATGAAGCATGTTGCTCTTGACTACCATTTCATTCGTGAACAAGTTCAGCACGGCACTCTTCGAGTGACACATGTCTCGTCCACGGATCAGTTAGCAGATGCACTCACCAAACCACTACCTCGCACACGCTTTCATCAGCTACTACTCAAGATTGGACTCTCTTCCTGGAGGTCCAACTTGCGGGGGCATATTGAAGATATTAAAGGATAGTCTCCTTATTTAGAATATTGCATGCTGATATTCAATTTGTATAGCTCAGCACATTGATTTGAATTACCTTCTTATTTAGCTTAGTTTCCTCATTTCTTTGTATTTCCTAAGATTAGAATTACTTTTCCATTTAGCCTAGTTTACTTTCCCATTTAACTTAGTTTCCTCATTCCTCTGTATTTCCTAAGATTAGATTTACTTTTCCATTTAGCTTAGTTTCCAAATTCTTTTGTAATCTATTTATTCTCTTCGTTGACAATGAAAATATATACTACTATTTTATCAATTCTAAACTGTTATCATAATTAGAAAGGGGTTGTGATGAAAAGAGATGGAAAGGCAAACTGGAGATTGTTAAATCTCATGTAGATATCTTGTACTGAAATTCTAATGTTGTTATAATCTAAATCTAACAAAACATTTGGATTTCTTCCAGTATTGTAGTGGCGCTTCTTTTCACTGTACTTTGTATCATTATATACTGGACACCAGATGACTACCACAATCCACTTTCCCCTCAAATAAAACAATGCATTTGACAAGAGATAATATCAACATTACCCTAGAAAACAAGAAATGCACCCATAGCAAAAGCAAAGGGGGAAAAAGAGCATACAATCAGTCCAAAAGGATGAATAATTTTAAGAAAAAAGAAAGAAAGAAAGAAAGGGCAGCTTAGTAGTCTGTTCTCCACTTCACAACCATTCACTTCTATTAATAGCCCAACACCCGACTCTAATTACTCCTCACCTTTTCCTTCTTTGCCTCCTCTTCCTCTTTTTATCTCTCCATCTCCCTATCTACCAATACACAATGGTAGAGCACTGGGAGGAATCCATCCATGGCTCCTGAAAGCCAAGGATAATTCAGAGCAGGGAAGCGAAAGAGAGAAGGAATCAATGGCTTCAAACCAAAAGCTCTAGTTTTTTTCTCCTCTTCTTCTCTTCCAATATACAAACAAATCAGTTTGCTCATGTTTACAGGTAGTAGCTCCAGCTGCTAGCTTTAAGCAGGGCAAGCCGGCAAGTCATCCAACGGCAGTATGGGAAACCATTTTGCTATATATAATGGTTTCCATTTCTACCTTCTTTCTATTTCAAGGAGAGTTCTCTCTCACTATCAATAAATGGCTTATGCAAATAAAGTAGCTGCCTAGGGTTCATGTTTGAACCTGTAGTATATCAGCAGCAATGTGTGTGTGTTTCATGATATTTTGTTTTCCTTAGAATTTCTATTGTGCTATGGTGTTCGCATATATGGTTGCCTATTGCAGTATCTATATATTTCCATCATTGTATTTTCATTTACATTTAGTTATTTCTAAAATTAGAGAATCGTACGTGTATTGATTTATTGGCTCACTACTCAAGCCCTGGTACATATGAACAATTTCTCCGAGTTCTCTAATTGGGTGTTATTGTTCTCTATTATCATGCATGATATACAGGTACACAATTCAGAAACATTTTATCCATATGTAGCTTAATACAACATAGACTACACTCCAATACACTGACAAGGACAGAAAAAGAAGAGAAAAAATACCTCAGACTTTACAGCAAGGATCAAGGATCCAATTATATTCTTTGCTTGTTCTTTTCTTCCTTGGAACCATCTTTTGTTGTCATCTTAATGGTGTATCTTTTGACTGAAATCAATTAAATTTTCCCATTCATGAGGAAAGCAGCATAGAGAAGTTCATTCCATGTGTCTGGGATTCCTGGCAGGCACCAGTGGCTACAATCTTGAGATCTCTCGGCATCAATCTTTTCTTGTACTGTATTATACGCCTTTCTGTATATAGAAGGGTGGCCATCTTTTCTATAGTCGGTAAGCGTACTGATATTTAGGTAAATCACTGGCTGTCTTCATTTGATCCAATATATGCTCCAAAACTCTCATCTTTGAAGGGTATTTTGTGATGAAAGCTTCGTTGAATATTGGCTCAGTTTCCTTGTGGCACTGACCACCTAGAATTCCATTGCCCTTCCTCTGCGACAATATTATATACTTTATTCAAAATTAATAAGAGGCAAGCTAATGTAAACTGTGAAAATAATATTTGTCATTTAAAGTTTCTGAAACTAATAGGTTTCCCTCTATCGCCCCAAAAATTATTGACATTTTCATATGTGCTAGATGAATGTCATTGAGATATCCCCAAAAGGAAGAAAATACTCTTAGTGAATAGTTATCAGATAAGGGTGCATTGGACCTTTGGGAGTGTATTTGATATAACTTAAAAAGTTTCATTAGGGGTTATATCAAAATGGGGAAGCTTTTCTGAGAGTGACATCAATAAAAAAAAAAAAACCACAAAACTAAGGTTGCATTTGATTTGTTGTTTTGAAAACAGTTTTTTGAAAATAGTTTTCTGAAAATGAGAGTGTAAAAACTGTTTGGCAATAATTTTTTTATGAAAACAGTTTTTTAAAAATGAGAGTATAATGTATGTATAGGTTTGGTTGTATGTATATACTGTATACAATATATATACTCTGATACATACATGTTGTATACATATACATACATACTGATATATAATAATATAAAATATTTTATTATAATAAACATATTTAATAATATATAATAATTATAATAATATATATGTAATAATAATATATTCAAATTATATATTAAACAATTTATTATAACAATAATAAATTATATAATAATATATAACAGTAATATATAATAATAATAATATATAATATAATAATAATAGATTATTATAATAGTATATATAAAATAGTATATATGAAATAATAGTATATATAAAATAATAATATAATACATATATATATATTATAATAATATTATATATAATAATAATATAATATAATAATAGTATACATAAAATAGTATATATAAAATAGTATATATAAAATAATAATATATATAATAATAATATAATATAATAATAGTATATATAAAATTGTATATTATATAGTAATATAAAATAATTTATTATGATAAACATATTTAATAATATACATATATATAATAACATATAATAATTATAATAATATATATGTAATAATAATCTATTATAATCATATATTAAACAACTTATTACAATAATAATAAATATGATAATATATATATAATAATATATAGTAGTAATATATAATAATAATAATATATATTATAATAATAAAAGATTATTATAATAGTATATATAAAATAGTATATATGAAAAAATAATATATATTATAATAATAATAGATTATTATAATAGTATATATAAAATAGTATATATGAAAAATATATATATATTATAATAATAATAGATTATTATAATAGTATATATAAAATAGTATATATGAAAAAATAATATATTATAATAATAGTATATATATATATAGGGAAACCTTCGGTTGTGCACTACCTCTAGTGCACATAGCGTGTGCACTAGGCCTTCGGGCATTCATATCGAAGATCCGAACCGTTCACATTGATCTATACATCTAAATTAGTCTAAATATGTAAAATCAAATCATTCGAAATTCATTTACCCATCCATTGAAGTGTTATAAAATTGTATGGCTGAAAATTATTATTTTTTATAGTCACATGATGGATGGGTAAATGAATTTCGAATGATTTGATTTTACATATTTAGACTAATTTAGATGTGTAGATCAATGTGAACGGTTCGGATCTTCGATATGAATGCCCGGAGGCCTAGTGCACACGCGGTGTGCACTAAAGGAGTGCACAACCGAAGCTTTTCCTATATATATATATATTATTATTAATTTAATAATAATAATAATAATAATAATAATAATAATAATAATAATAATATATATGTAATAATAATATATTTAGAGAGAGGATGTAAAAAACAGAAATTAGTTGAAGTGGAGTTTTGTAAAAACTGTTTTCTGAAAAGTCTCTAACCAAACAAGTTTTGGGGTTTTGGAAAAACAAAAAACAAAAAACAAAAAAAAAAACTTGTCAAAAAAAAGAAAAACAAAAAAAAAACCAAACCAAATTAACTCACAAAAATGAAATGACAAAGAATGAGATAAAAATTTATTCATAAAAACCCTCTAAAGTTCCAGAATTTCTATGATTTGGTACAAGAATACAGAGGAAATATGGACCTATATTACCAGACTTCCCCTAAGGGATAAGAGCAATGCATATTGAGGAAATATTAACCCACCCTATGATCTGGAACACCACATTCCATATTATGGTAACCTCATGAGAGCAATGCATATTTACATTCTGTGAAGTGTCTTACATTTATTTCGAATATTTCACAGTCCACACATAATCAAATTCATAAAATATCAATGATAAAGCACATTGACTATCATATGTGTTTTCAAAGTTCTGGTGGGGATGTTTCTCTCCCTAAGACGTGATTATTGGGTTGATCCTGAAGAGTACAACAAACTTTGATATCTTAATATATTCTTGGGCGAGGTCAAGTTCCCGAATGCATTAGTAGTGGAAGGGATGAGGTCGTTTATTATAAGGCTTAACAGAATATGTTTGTTTTTTTTTTTTTTTTTAAAGATGACCTAGTTATCGCTTCATTAATGCGAAATTAAAGAAAACATAGAAGTACTATTTACAGTCATCCCATCCAGACCTCCTAACATCACAGTACATCGATATTGAGATAAGGACTAACAAAGCAGAGACTGAAAGCTTGATAAACTAGGAAAGCAATAAAGATACATGGTTACTATGCCAAATCCCCATTTGTGTTGCACCAGTACGCAACAACTACCACTCCCAGGGTATACTGAGCACCCTAATCAACCCTGTCATAGCTCTGCCACAGCCTGATCTGTTTAATCTTCCGCTTCCATCCGGAGTCTCTTCATTGCTCCCCTATGACCTGTCCATTCACGAGATAGAGATATAATTTTATGCATAATGACCGAAAAATTACAACTAATTTTGCGAAAGCATAAATCATTTATGTTTAACCACAAACAACACATCGTAGCTGTTGCCATCACACCCCAGGCCTCTCTATCCTCCTTTCTAACTAATTCTACCCACCAACGTCCCCAAACCTCCGAGCTAGATGACAGACATTCTACGACCCCAAACCCAAGGCTGACTACCTCCCATGCTAATTTGGCCTTAATACAAGAGAATAAGATATGATTCGTGTCCTCGTCCTCAGTCGAACATGACTCGCATTTGACATCGATATGCATATTCCTTTTCCTGAGGTTGATCTTGGATAAAATAGCATCGTTAATGACAAGCCAAGTAAAAACCTTTACTCTTAATGGAGCCCCTAGCTTCCATATAATTTCGGCCTCCTTACATCGCAGTCCGCCGTCATTTAGCCACTTGTACATTGATGCTACCGAGAACTCCCCTGATGACTCTAGCACCCAATCTCTACTATCCTCGTCCTCGCTAATGTACTAACCCTCTTCTCTGATATAAAGATTTAGGTCAGTCGGTTCTGATACTGCGCTACTGGATAGATTTCCTTTGACTATCAGTTTGAGCGAATGATTCTTCCACACATCTGCCACTACCGTATCAGTGTTAATTGTGGCCTCCGCAGCTGCCGGAAACAAATTCGTCAAGGTCCTATCTCCGTACCACTTATCTTGCCAGAATCTAGTATCCTTTCTGCTTCCAACTCTGCATCTAGTGTTTGAGTGAAAGACAGCCCCCACTTTTGCAATCCCTTTCCATAGTTGGGAAGACTTCCCGAACAATGCTTTCCCCCCGAAACGACATGCTTTCCTCCATCTGTATTTAGTAAACGATTTGCACCACCAATTGTTTCGTCGCCTCTTCATCTTCCACCACCACTTACTCAACAGCGCTCTGTTCATGTCCCTTATGTTCTGAATCCCCAGACCCCCATATTCTCTACTTTTGCACACTCTACCCCAATTGACAAGTGGAAGCCCTTTGTTGGATTCCTCAGTTCCTTTCCAGAGAAATCTTCTTCGGATCTTGTCGATCCTCTTAATAACCCACTGTGGGAGCTCGTATATCGACATCAAGTAAGTGGGTAGACAACTAAGCACTGAATTTAATAGTGTGATCCTACCACCTAACGTGAGTAATCTTCTTTTCCATCCTGAAAGTTTTTTGTCAATTTTATCTATCAATGGCTGCCAGTCGGCTTAACAGAATGTTGCTTGAGGAATGGTAGGGATTCCCAACTCGGCAAAAGGTTTTGCTCTTATCATTAATCATCTGGACTGAAATGTAATGCAGCTTGCATTCGCTAGTAGAACTAAGTCTTGTTACTTGTGGGATCATCTGTTATATCATGATTTATCTTTTTTTGCATTTCGAGGAGGGTTTGGACAAGTTTCGCATACCCATTTTCATTCCACTTGCCAAAGCAATTCCCGTATTTGGCAACATTAATATGAACATCATAGATGAGCATCGACTACAGTCGACAAAGTGAATACTTCTCATTTCAAAACAACATTAACACAGGCAAAGCTGGACTCTTACAATGTGTAAGGTGAAATCCAGGGGCGAAGCCAGGACAATTTTGCCGGGAGGGCCAAGTAATAATCAAAGTTAGAAATAAAAATAAAATAGAGTACAATTTACAACAAAATAAAATAGATTGATTAAATATCCGAAACACAACAAAATAAAATAGTGTACATGAATCTCAGGGTTCAACATAAAAATTTACTGACTAGAAGAGTACAATTGGTTGAAGAAAACAACAGATTATTATTAAATAAATCGGAATACAAGGATGAGAAGAGAATAGAATTGCAAAAGAAATCCCAAAAATCGGAAACGGGGGTTACACTTATGGGCCTTAGATCATTGATCCCTCTGATGTCGCTCTTCTTAAGGATGAAGATAATTACATGTATAAATATGTAGCATTGTCTTGTATCAATTTGTTGATTGGGGCTCTTCCCAATTGTTGTTAATTTCTTGTTACTAATTATTTAATTTATTTGCAAATGGATGCATATGTTTTCATTTAATACCAATTCCAATAATGTATAGCGGCATTGCCCTTTTTAAGAGAATATTAATGCCCTTTTTGAGAGAATATATAGGGTTGTTTCCTGTAAAACGCAGATACTTCTAAATTAGCATGTTTATCAGAGGCAAGTCCCCTAGACAGTTTATCTTGTGCTGATGAGTTCATATTCATGCCAAGTTATCGGGGGACAAAATTTACATTGTTGTATCAGTTTCTTTTTCTTTTCCCTACAGGTGCCGTGCTATATACTGAAATACTGAAATATTTCTGAAAGTTTTTCAACATAAGGATGCTTTACAAGTAGTTGCTGTTATCATTTTTGCACCAGTGTATTAGCATGTTTTCCATGAAGTTGATTAGTACTCTTATTCATTATTCGTTATATAAATGTAGAAATGAAGGAATGCCATTTTTTATTATCTATTAACTATGTAATATGTTTGTTCTCTCACTTAATTTATATATTTGAACTCAAATTGTTTGAGTTTTTGGAGGTAAATTTCTTTGATAGTGGATTGCTGTGAAGTTTTTGGATAAGTTAACATAACAGATTCTGTTCAAGCTCTCTTCTGCGATGCTGTTAAAATTCAATTACTTGTGATATATTGAAAATAAATATCAACAAAAAGGTCCACAACTGAAAAAACAAATCGATACCTACACTTATTTACCAACCTCTACGACCTCATCCATTTAATTCAAGACAATCTTTCCAGAACCATTTTATTCCTAATTCAAGACAACTGATCAAATTGCAAATTAAACCTACTTGCAAGAACATTTCACCCACTGACCCACGCCTGCAAAAGGGTCAAATGACTTCATGGGATTGCTCTCCTACTACTACTACTCCACTCCAGATTTGAATAATCTACCCAAATTAAAGGAGCCCCTTACCTCTCCATTCTATTTCAAATTTAATTTTTTTCGAACAATATTTCTTTGCATGGTAAATGTGATCAATCAGTAAAAATCTGTCAAATATCAGCAAAACTCATTTAATCAGAAACCCTAAATTAGGGGGAGAGAGAGAGAGACTTGAATTTAAAAAAAAAGATGGGTTCGTCGGTTCGAATATGACGCCGTCACCGGGCTGCAAGAGGCAGCGATTTGGCCTGGGCGGAGCAGCAGCAATTTTGCAAGGGGAAGATTGATCGAAGGGGATTTGGGAAGTGGAAGATGGAAGAAAGATTTTGGGATTTTGGGATTTTGAGAAGGGGAACTCTTCAGGCTTCGGCGATTTTGGGAAGGAAATAGATTAGTCAACATCCAATATATATAGGAGGGGGTTTTCACAAATTTTTCAAGGGGGCCAAACCGTAAATTTGCATAACTTAGGAGGGTTTTGAAAATTTTCCGGGGGGCCTGGGCCACCCCGGGCCCCCACTATGCTCCGCCCCTGGTGAAATCAAAAAACTTGGAAGGAAAACAATCATGAGATATCTGTTGCCAAGGGGAAATTTTAAAGGTAGTTTTTTGGCTGGGCAAGTTAAAAATTCATGGTCAATGAGCCATCATCCACTAAATGGCTTTCTATACTTTATGGCAGTCTTAACAAAAAAATTGCAACAACTTGGATATGGTTGCTTTTTTTCTTTTCTGAGTCATAGATATGGCAGACTAAATTAACTAGACAGTATATCACCAATTGGTATAGAGTCCCCCTCATCATACCAGTAAGAATTTGATGGAAAAATTGTTAAAAGTCCATAACATAGAATACCAGAAATTACTAACAATCATGATGAGGTTAAACAATCCTAACTCTTAATTACAAGATCAGGTAAACGATAAGCTTTCCGATGATTGTTTAGGTAAATTCCAAACTATTTCTATATGTTCCAAATCTAAGAGAGCATTTGGTGTAGATTTGTAGCAAGTGGTTCATAAGAATCTATTAGGTTGTGTCCTGGACTCCTTGGTGCTCAGAACAGATGATGATTCTGGGCACCCATCAACCCTCGAGGGCCTCCACGTGTTAGATTAGAAGAACTAAAATCCTAATTAAGGAAACCAGATCTTTTGACCACCTGCTCCGTAAGAAAAAGCAATATATGAGAATAAAACTATGGTGCACCTAAACACCTTCACCACTTTAAAAAAAAGCTCAATAATATTGATAATTTTTCCATTAGTTTATACTTTATCCTAGAATTTTGATAGGGTTGTGCACCAGATCAGGTTTGAACTTTGACCTGATCCCATGCACTCAACCATAAATAGGAGGACCTTATGGAGGTTTAAAACCCGCAAAAAATCAATCAGACTTGGTTTCTACTTTCCCAAAACTTGCCCAACCCATTGCAAAATCTTAGGAAGAGAAATATGCAAATCAACGTAATGTGCGACTGCTGCGTAGATACAGAAGAAGACACCACACACATTTTCTTCATATGTCCTAAGGTCTCTTTAACTTGGGAAGTAGTTTGTAGAGGGTTTGGCTGCACACTCAGACCTAGGAATACTGCGGATATATGGGGAATTATTAGAGAGGGAAGTATCAGGATAGAGGATAAACGGACTTGGGACATAGCAGTAGCAGCGACATTGTGGAACCTATGGCTGGAACGAAACGACTTATGCTTCCGCAATAAACTTTACACATTTCCAACCTCTATGCATAAAATTTTCCTTCGTATCCATGATTGGGCAGGTGCGGTGGACGCGAGGAAGAGGCTGAGGATCAGTGGAGGAGAGTAGCGCTTGAGAGCTGCACTTAGAAGAACGTCTCCTATCCAGACGGAGATGTCTTCGTTTGACTGTTGTTGTAGTTTGTTTTGATGTTTTTCGATGCTATGTTATGATGTAGGCACTAGTTTCATGTGCCAGTGTGGGGTATTACTGTACTACTTTGTTTCTTTAATCACCGTTAATGAAACTATGACTGAGGTCATCTTTTATCTATAAAAAAAAATAAAAAAAATAAATAAATAAAAACTAAAAAAAATAAATCTTGGTAACCAAACTAGCTCGAGGAGCTAGTTAATAGAAGTACCTTTAACTTGAACTCTTGCACTGCAGATAGAAAAGAAAATGGTAAGAGCAAAAGAGAAGAACAGGCCAGAGAGGAAAGCTTTAGAAAAAAATAAATAAATAAATAAATAAATCCCCAACCACCAGAAGGGCCCATTTAGTTTTTTTTTTTTTTTCTTTTCTTTTGTATGGATGAAAAGGGATATTGTATTGGTAGCCTAATCTTTAGGGTTCATATCTTACCTTTTTTTTTCTTAAAGATGCAGGTTGATCCGACTTTTTTAAGAGAACTAGGTTGTTAGCCTTAACATTGATTGGAAGAAACCGGTTTTTGTTGTTGCATCAATTAGAAATTTAGCTCTTCTAATCTAAAACGTGGAAAGTGGATTGGTGCCCAGAATTATCATCAGTAAACTAACCCAGATACATTTTAATTCACATTTGAAGGGACATGTGGCAATTTGATAGGTGTCCACAACCATCCGCCAATCTGGAGCCCCAACATGCACTCACCCAATCAAGATCTCTAATTGTATGGTCTTTCTAAAAAGAGAATTTTGGTAGCTTATATTTTTTTTTAATCGTTAATGGTGGGTCAAAAGCCTCCGGTATTCCATTAATAAGACTAAATAAAAGGTAGCTTACATTGTCTTTAGTATTTTTATAGTTGCAGTCATGAAATTTTACCCTCAGTATAAAAAAAAATAACTTAAGAAATTTGTTTCTAAAAAGAAGTATAGTAGGTTTATTTACTTTTATTTTGGTCATTAGAGAAATTTATGATTGGTTTTACTCATGATTAGGTAAGAAACCTTGTTCCTCACTCTCATTTGAACAAAGACTAAATAAAATTTCTGAGTTGTTGATATTATTTAACCTCAGGTCCAATTAAATGGAAATAATTTGTATCCCCTTAATTGCTTAATTGACCCAAACCTTTCTTAGTTCTTATATTCTTTTTCTATATAATATGCGACAAGTTTAGATATATCTTAATGAGTAAATTTTCCTTCTTGGTATGATGTAATTCCATTGAAATTAATCTGCATGCTAAGCTGTTCTCATATTTTATGGTTGAATAATAATAACTTAATTAACTTTTTTTATTATCATGAAGACAACTTTAAGTTATTTCTGCATTCCCCAAATGTGACATGGATCATATATAGTTGTATATTGCAACAGTTACTCTGTAATGAAATGATAGGATATTTTTTAGATACATGAAAGATATTGACCTGCTTGCCGCATTACTAATTTACTATAGTTCTTGATTCGTATATACTCCATACGGTAAGGTATATTTTGACACTGACTCCTTATTGTAATGTAGATAACAGCCAAAATAATCACTTTCTTAAGACTGGTCTTAAAGCCCATGACTAGGGCTGAGCTGCGATTGTTGCTGCGCCCTGTCCTCCACATCACATTATCAATTCTACAAACATCCGTAAAGTTATCTAAAGCAATCAAAGTATTGAAATCAGATCTGGGAAAATAATATTTTTCTTATTTATATTTTCCTCTACTGTCTATATATATATATATATATATATATATATATATATACATTATTTCTTGGAGAAGGGGTACAGTTGATTGAGAAGATTAAGGAGAAGAGAGATTTGGAGAATTTATTCTCTATAAATTAGGAAACAGAATATACAAATTATATTTTAACACTCCCCCTTAAGTTGGTGCATAAATATTGAACATGCCTAACTTGTCCACAAATTACAAGAAGAGCAGATTCGAAACTGCTTTGGTAAGAATATCCGCGAGTTGGTCTTCTGACTTCACCTTAGACATCTCAATAATTTTCTCATCTAATTTTTCCTTGATGAAGAACCTCTACACCTCTACATGCTTCGTCCTATCATGCTGAACTGGATTGGCTACAATAGCACATGCCGCTTGGCTGTCACAATCCACCTTAATAGCCTCATTCGGGCCACAACCCAAATCCTATAACAAAAGTTTAAGCCATAAAACTTCAATTATACTTAGTGCTACTCCTCGATATTCAGCCTCTGCACTAGAGCGTTCAACAACATTTTGTTTCTTACTTCTCCATGTAACCAGATTTCCTCCGACAAAGGTAAAGTATCCTGAAGTGGAGCGCCTATTATCAATAGATCCTGCCCAATCGGCATCAGTATATACCTCAACCTTTAAGTGACTATGTTTAGCAAACAAGACACATTTTTCTGGAGCAGACTTTATATATCTTAGGTGTAACATCCCGTATTTTTATTTTTATTTTTTAAATGCATTTTTCAATTTTTGCACGTATGATGCACGAACTAATTTTTTCATCTTTATTTTCTTACTCTCATTTGTTATTTTAGCATGCAAGAGTCTTTTGATTAAGCCTTTCATTAAACCCATGGACCTAAGAATAGATTCTAGCCCACTAAACTAATTAAATTAATTAGTTAAAAAACAAGCCCACAGGACAAGCTCATTAATTAAATCTAAATTTTAGTTGTGCATGGACACACATGACATGTAATAACTTTTTATACACATATTAAAATTATAGAATTTGTATTTAATTTTGTGTATGTATGTGCACTACACGTGCACATGTATAGGATGAGAGAGAGGGGACCGGTTATGGATAGTGATAGGCCAGGAATTAGGAGATTTGAAAAGGTGTTATCACACCCTACACTCACCCCCTCCCCATTCCATCGTCCATTTCCCTCTTACAAAACACCCTCTTCTAAACCAACCCTACAAGCGGGGACCCACATGTCAGGGACAGGAATTCCTAGTTGGGTGACTTCTCAACCACGTGCACCAATCATTTCCCTCTACATTCCCAAATCGAGTGCACCAACACTAACAAACAAACAAACAATCAAAACTGGGCCGCTCTTAAAATAGAAAAATATAAAGTTACGGCCCATCTTCAATTGGGCAAAGGAAAAATAACAATAAACTTACGGTCCATTCATGGTCCGGAGTCTGTTCCGAAAATCACGTTCGCTCCACGTGACTCGGCCCATATGTCGTAATATCCAGATTGTTAACTTATAAGGGAAGGAAGCATCGTAGCCGTCCGTTCTCCCAATGTTTCTTATAAATTCCCCCTCCCTGCTAAACCCTAGTTCATCAAATCGACCAGCCTCCTTCCTCCTCCTCTCTCAGATTAGGGTTTTGTTTTATCCTTCATTCATCCTGGATTCGTTTGTTTTTCCTGTTAAGCTTGTTTTGCTTGCTTAATCTCTGTTATTATTGATATGTATTATTGCTTCTTAATCTGGTCGACGAGCTAACTATTTTCAATGCTCGTTGGACTCGTTCCCTTGAAGCCAAATTAACCATCTCATTATCCCTCTTTTCAATTTCTCTTCAGATTTCTCTAATGAGATCGGAGGGGGTGAGTTTACATTTCATTTTTA
Source organism: Hemerocallis citrina (assembly GCA_017893485.1). Classification (NCBI taxonomy): domain Eukaryota; kingdom Viridiplantae; phylum Streptophyta; class Magnoliopsida; order Asparagales; family Asphodelaceae; genus Hemerocallis; species Hemerocallis citrina. Next base: position 253,772,286 of record CM030363.1, on the reverse strand, counting down.
TTTTATTTTATTTATTAATTTAGACAACTGTGATGATTTCTACAGACCTGTAATGATTTTCTGCGGAGATGATCGCATAATCAAAAAGAACATCTAAGGGACTGAGTTGTCTACTAGTATTTCTTAAATCTCTTTGTTTTGTGGTATTAATTAATTAATTAATTAACTAATTAAAGTATTAGTGATTGCTTCTTAATCTGGTTGGCGAGTAAATTACAGTGCTCGACTGACTCGTTCCCTTGAAGCAATATTGATATTACTTCCCTCGCTATCCATGTGTTGACAATTGCAATGTTGCATATGGACGTTGGGAAGCGACATATGTGTATCTTATGTATCGCCCAAATCAAAATATTCAAATATAAACTATTTTTTTATTTGATATATATTCATTTAATTTAATGATCATGCTCTTATTAGGTGTGGATTACACGTGCATTATACTAGTTTTACTATTGGTTGTTCAAGTGCTGTCATTGAAAGTAGAATGCGATGATTGACTAGTGCTGTTAATTGGTTTTTAACACGCTGTAATGATAGATAATTTTTTTCATTTGATATTCGGATTAATCTGGTTTGAGTAAATGCATATCTTTTTCGCTATACGATTTTTTTGAGATTTTACACAAATATAAAATCACTGACTGTTTGATACCAATGTTGGCATTTGTGAGAAGATCACGTGATCATATATCCCAATTTTGTGGAAGTGGAAATGGAAGCCATGGAACCTCCTTTGATAGCTTGCAATTTTCCATTGAACTACTTGTATATGATATGGTCGATTCTACTTGTATGAAGATGTGGTTTGGGGAATTGTTGTTAGATCTGTGAATTGGGGAGATGGAGAAATGGTGAAATGGAGGTGCCATTAGAGAAGGATGAGCTCCATCGGTTTTTGTGCACTATTTGATTAGTGAATATCAAATAGCCTAACAATATCATAGGAGAACAAGTTATGGTTAGTTGGTTATTAGAGCATCTGTAGTCGTTAATGTTAAATTTATCTATATATCGATAAATAGAAATAAATATTAGGATTTCGCTGCACTCGTCGTAAGCTATATTATAGCAAACAATTATTTAATATTAAGCGACGGCATTTCGTATGCCGTCGGAGCCCGAAAAAGTGAAAAATACATGCGGAATCGTCGGACGGTACACGAAGTGCCGTTCGTTTAAAAAAAATAATAAAAAAAAAATTTGGATGCCGGGTGTCTAGGACGGCACATGAAGTGCCGTCCGACACACTTTTGGCCTGTAGCCCCATTTTCATGCTTGATTCCCTACTTTATTGACAATTCTCCTAATTTCATGCCACAAAACCCGGCTTTAAAATTTTTTTTAGACCGAAATACCCTCCATCCATATTCTATATATATCTCTTGATCATTTGTTGAACTAAACTATCTCTTTACAAACTGACTTAACTCTCCTACCACACTCTCTGTCTCTCTTCTTTGTCTAAACTACTTTCTTTCTACTCTCCTCTCGGCAACTCCTCTAAATATATTCTTTTGTTGAAAAAAATGTCTTCAATACGAAGATTTATTGGTCGTTTGAAATCAAAACGAGAATAGGTGTCAGCTCAACCCGGCACAAGTACGGAGGGTGAAACAGATATATCAAATGTCAATTATGCCGATTAGTCCAACTGGAATCGTGTAGTACGATTCGAAACATATTAGTCAATATATTATTGTTACCCCTGAGAGTGGTTTCTGTAAATTCAGGGGAAACTGGAAGGAACCGATTAAAATGTACAATCAGTACTGCTCACAGGTTCCACTGATCCAACTACTAGTAGAGCGGACGGGATGGAACCGTCTCATGACTATCAATACAAATAAGTCGTCGGTTTCTCTCGTAGAAGCCCTCGTAGAGAGATAGTGGGACACTACCCACACTTTCCACTTTCTGTGTGGTGAGGTGGGTTTCACTCCATTAGATTGGGTAATGCTGACGGGAATTTTTATCGGTATCGGCGACTTGCCTCCATGCGACGATGAAATGTATTCTTTTGAAGTTGTTCAGCAACGCTTCTTTCTAGAACTAACAAATGATGATTGGAAATCATAAGGTATACGGATTGGTTTTTTCAAGAATTATTTTACTAATGCTTTCATTGAAGAAGCCCAAACTGACAGAATTGTAGAGGTTAAGATCGCTAGAGCGTTCTTCATGTTCTTTTTCGGTGCATTTTTTTTCACGAATGGTTCTGGATTAGTAAGATGTGGTTGGCTAGCCGCAGTTGTAGACCTCAATGCTGTTGGCAAATATGATTGGGGTAGTCATGCACTTGCTCTGTTGTATTTGTCTTTGGATTCATGCAGCAGACTAAAAGTGAAATCATTCAATGGGCCGTGGCAAGTGTTGGAGGTAATACTAATCGTTTTAATTACTAATTTTATATCAAAAATTTCATGAATTAATTTCAATTTATTTATTTGTTATGCTGTGCAGTATTGGGCATACGAGTACACAAATTGTTGTATCCCAGTTAGAGATAGGAACACCCCATTGCAGACCCACGTGTCTAATTCTGATGTATGGCCGAGAATTTTGCGATGGAATAAAGAATTCTTGGATTCAGGTCGCTCTGATCCTATTCGGTATAATCAATCGATGGCCCGTGATCAATTTGAGATGCGCACTCCCTCGTCAATAATTTGGCAGCCATATAAATATTCCAGTACGACAGATGTGTATGAAATAGAAGTTGCTAAATATATATCACGGTTTCGTCATACTTTTACGTATAGCGGTCAGGTATATGAAAATTTTCACATTAATTTCCAATAGTTTTTATAAATAGTATGATTATGCTAAAATGAACAATTGATTATAGGGTGTATGGTATCTTGGTGATCGTTGCATTCGCCAACTTACTGGTGATATAGCCATACCAAAAAATTCACCGCCCATAATGCGTTTCATGGCATCTGATACAATACTACCTGGACCAATTGAAGCTTCACCTTTTATGCGTCGTGTAGACCAATTCACATACAATCAGTATTGGACAAAGGTTTCAATTGGTCCTATAATGCCGACACTTTCTCATGCAACCAATGTTGATTTTATTGGTCCAGCATCTATTAGGGATACTGCTGCTCAGTTGCCATATGCTGCACCTCCATGTTGGCAACCATCCCAGTATCCAACTCAATCAACTGTAGAAATTTCTGGATTACTTGGTGAATCTTACGTCGAAGTGCCTCTATTTCATAGCGGTACTACTGTGAAGAATCTGGACTCCAGTGTCAATGTCTCATTTCATCATAGTGGGCAACCAACATATGTGAGTTTACTAAATTTTAATTTATATATTTTTTTTATTTTTCGAGTGAACATTAATTTTCCACAGGAAGAGTTATACAATCGTTGTCAACATTTGAGCAACATCGAAGCACAGTTGCAGCGTTTGATACTATCAGATATGGTTCTGAGGGAATCAATTCCAAATGATTTAACAAATGCAAGGCGGTCTGTATCGATGGGCAGGGCCTCTCTTTCTCGACAACGAGCAATGAATGCAAATTTGGATGACACAGGAGCATCCACTTCTACATATGTACCAGAAACGCAGTATAGTTATGACCAATAAATCAAACTCTATTGTATTTTATATTTATGACCCCCGATTGTTTTCACGTTAATTTTAAATGGTGGTGAAAAAATGTGAATTGTAATTATGGTAACCACTATTATATTTTAATCACAAGGGTATTGTTGTCCACATTTGCGTTCTTTTGTATTGTAGTTGCCATTGAATGACAGGACTTAAATGGTGGTGAAAAAATGTGAATTGTAATTATGGTAACCACTATTGTATTTTAATCACAAGGGTATTGTTGTCCACATTTGTGTTCTTTTGTATTGTAGTTGCCATTGAATGACAGGACATGTTAAATTTGGTTTTAAGTGACAGGACAAAGCAAATTTGGTTTGTAGTGAAATGACATAATCAAATTGATTTGTGGTTAGTGGAGAAAATCAATTTGGTTTGTTCTGACATAATAAATTGACATGTAGTGACATTTTAGTCACAAGGTGGAACCATGTGACAGAACTTTTAATTTGTTTGGTATTAACTTTTTGCATTTTCGGTGTATATTTTGCATTTAATTTATTTGGTATTAACTTTTTCTTGAATGACAGGACATACTCCAAATTTATGGCAATGAGAGTCGGTTAAATTTTAGTATTTATATGGTACATTGCATTCGTTGAACTTACAGCACTGAGTAAATCACTTTCCATGGCCAATTTAGAAAATACATTTCCTTGGAGTTCATCTTCCTCTTCATCAGAGGAGAACAACAATATTGTTGCACAGATTTTCCACAACCGTCTAGTAAGGGTTGGCAATGCAATTCGAGATGGCGAACAAATCAATCGTCGTCGTTATATTCGACGCGAAAGACAAGAAGGTCATAGAAGGATGTGGAACGACTACTTTGCCGAAAATCCAGTTTATCCAGATTCAATTTTTCGACGTCGATTCCGTATGCGCTGCCAACTCTTCAACCGGGTCTTGAATGCCGTTGTTGGTTACGATCAATATTTCCAACTGTCCCAGGATGCATGTAAGCAAGTTGGGTTAAGTCCCCATCAAAAAATTACAGCGGCACTGCGTTGTTTAGCGTATGGAGGGGCGGCTGATGCTGTTGATGAATATGTACGTATCGGCGAAACAACGGTATTAAAAAGTTTACGTCGATTTTGTTTTGCAATTGTAACTTTATTTGCTGCACAATATATGAGGAAACCAACACCAGGCGATGTGGAAAGACTACTAGCAGAGAATAGCGCTCGAGGATTCCCTGGAATGTTGGGTAGTATAGATTGCATGCATTGGAAGTGGAAAAATTGTCCGGCGGCATGGCACGGGCAATACACAGGACATGTTCGAGAACCCACTATTATTCTCGAAGCAGTTGCATCTTATGATCTGTGGTTCTAGCATTCGTTCTTTGGTATGCCAGGTTGCAACAATGATCTAAATGTGCTGAACCGGTCAACTTTATTTAATGAGATTCTTGACGGCCGTGCACCTCCAGCCAATTATGTCATCAACAACAACAATTACAATATGGGTTATTACCTTACGGATGGTATATACCCACCGTTGGCAACCATCGTGAAAACTTACACCGCACCAGATACCCAAAAGAAAAGAAAATTCGCAGAATTACAAGAGGGTGCGAGAAAGGATGTCGAGCGTGCTTTTGGTGTTTTACAATCACGTTTTGCAATAGTGAAAGGTCCAGCACGCATGTGGGATGCAGATAGTTTGTCCTACATTATGAAAACATGTATCATCTTACACAATATGATTGTGGAGGATGAACGTGACGATGAAAATATCGACTATGATTATGATCAAATTCCTGACTCAATTGGGGTCGAACCTACCACATGTGGACCGATTGATGAAGTAGGACGAACGTTTCGTAATGTAATTCTACATGATCGACAAAGACATCATGCTCTTCGTCAAGATCTTGTGGAGCATATTTGGAACCAATTTGGAGATGAGTAATTGAAGAAATTATAATTGTTGTAACAAAAAATTTTCATGAATTGTAACTTTAATTTCCTAGAATTGTATTCCTAGAATTGTAACTTTAATTTCCATGGTAGAAACAAAAAATTAGTTATTGTTGTTTTTTCAACTATATTTGGGTCAATCGTACGATTTCCTAATTAATTCTCGTTTACAACTATGGTAGTAATAATTTGCTCATTTTCATCAAACAAGATGTTCTCACTGTCAAAAAAAAACCTTCTTCATTTCAACATAATAAAATGCATGTACTAAATACCCAATACATATTTTTTTAGGGAACAATTTCTTCACCCATCGTTATAACCACGTTTTTGCAGAATTTCATTTTGCCTACACATAAAATAATATCGCTGATTCGTAGGTAACGTGCTAAGATCTATACCCATAATACGATCTTCCTCGATCCGTTCTCTAAGATCGCATTCTCGAGTTTTAATCGCATTTCTTGAAACGTGCGATTCTTTGTATACAGCGGTAAATATGGCTGTTTCTTTAGCCATATCTTTGATCCCTGATGTTTTGGCAACACTTTTGCCTTTTCTTTTAGACGCTTTGCGACCAGGTGGTCGGGTGAGGGGTGTTGGTGAATCTGTATCCATGGGTAGATCTGAGTCCAAGTTGATTGTTGGGGAGTTTGGGCTTTCACTACCTTCACCGAATTGGGTATTTGGTACTCGATCAAAAATTTGTGTTGTGCGCAACGAAAACTTTGGCTGCTCTTTCAGAATCTCATAACATTCATCAAACTTGAAAACTTTCCCTGAAGATGCCAAATACTGTACTCTCTCTTCGCGAATCTGAAAACACATTTATATTCCAAACTTTTATTTGCTAAACAAATTATACAAATAATGTAATCAAATAATACATTTATTATACAAACCTTGTCTGCCTCTGTTGTTGTAACACCCCGAATTTCAAATAAGGATAAATTCGAGATTTCACAGGATCTTTACTTCACTTCGTACAATTTTACAAGGAATTTTAAAACTTTTTATTCACAATACATCAGAGTTCCTTTACACTTGGTTTTTACACAGCGGAAGACTAAAAGATTACAATCAATGAAATACAACTTGTATAACTTTAACATCATTTGCAACATCTTTAACTTCTAAACAGCAACAGCATATCCACTTTATAACTCCATGAATGGTCCTTTACCTGCATGTTAATCTGTGGGCTCGTCAGTTACTTACAACTGACGAAATATTATACACGGCTATCCTCTCTATGCCGGGAATAGTATAACGATCTCATACTTTAACAAATCACAAAAAGATTGAATGAACATATAAAGTGTCAAAAGTGATTATTCTAAACATAAGTGTATGTCATGCCTTAATGCCTAATGCACACACTTCTAAACTAGGATGACACTAATGCACACTTGTTCGGATTCTATGCATCCCATACTACATAGGTCCGAGGGCAAGCGCCTACGTACTCCACATTGAAGGGTTCGATCCCTCGCCATGAGACTACCCAGTAATAAAACAAGTTTTAGAGTTATTTCACAGATACGGATCTCAGCCTCCCTGGCTAGCCTCCCTGGCTTATATTAACAGATCCCAGCCTCCCTGGCTATTATATCGTGATGATAATCCCGTAAATGCCCTTCTAGCCCCAGTATATACATATTCTTTGGAGTATGGTAAACATCCGTCGACTACCCTAAGTCCCGGATAAAATACAATCCATCTCCTATGGGGCAACCACAGTCCACCAACTGGGTCTATAGCCACGGAGATCCACCGCCGACTATATAGAAGCACCCATTTACGTTTGCACAAGTCTATTACATCTTCACCTAAGTGCCTAATTATTTCTTAAGTTCAAGACATTAATGTGTTATCACCCTAGAATCAGTTTTACCTCGTACCGAATTTATTCACAAAATACGAGATCGCCCGACGGCATTATCTCAAAATCATATCAATTCTTTCTTTCAAAATTACCGGTAACAGAGGTCTTACTAATTCTAAATCATAAATCTTTCATGTACAAGAAACATGGGTACACATACCCTTTTGTAATCATGTCTTAAACTTATATAATTTCATCTTTCAATTCACTTCACAAAAATAATCAAATCTTGTCTTAACACTTATCCACAAAGTAATCATTTCATAGTCTTGCCACTATTCATGATCTAGTTATTCATAATAAATAATAATTCATTCACAATTTCAAATTCATACGATGTCTCATTCTAACACAATTCAATGTCTCATCTTTAGCACTAAACATGATTTACTCATTCACAACAAAATCTTCCATGATCTCAAAAGTCACATAACTCAACCATATCGCATAAAGAGATTTCAATTCACCCTAAATCATTATTTTGTAAATTAAAAGTCATGCTCTTTACTAATACTTTTGTAGTTATTTATTTTTCTTCCTATCTCAAATCCTCATTAAAACTTATCAATTACACAAAAACAATCTTTAAGAATAAATTCTTCATTTATGTTTTATGAATACTAAAATTTACCCAAAACGAAACACTTTTGAAAGTTTTTACCCAACTGACCCACTCTCGAAACTATTTACCAAATTGACCTACTCACTATCAAAATTACAGATCTAGTTCCACGGAAGTTTTTACCAAACTGACCCACTTTCGAAATTATGAACACCAACCAAAAAAAAAGTCTCGCTGGGTTTCGAACCCGTCAGCTCATAGTCAATACCCAGAGCCACTCCCGATCACCACTAAGTCCCTTATGGACTTGTGTTCAGATTCTCACATCAAAACTCCATATACTATTTTTCTGTCCCAACTCATTATTTTCATCGAACCTAATTTCTCATTTGATCCAATCTTCTCATTAATCTACAAATAATTTATCTAGACTGAAATTTCCTCACTAACAGAAACTTATGGATTATAAAAATTTCATATTTGATAATAGATCTAATTTCAAATTCATTTCTTCTCTTTGATTACAAGAATTCCAATAATTCATTTTAATCAACTAGAAGATTTGTGTTCTCTTACAACAAATTATTTATAAGTTATGCATGCTCATTTTATTTTACAAACACTTCTTTTTAAAAAAAATAAAAATCTCTTCAAAACATTTCTAAAATTACTAGTTAGCATGCAAACTACAATTTCTCTTCTCATGTGCAAGCAACAAGACAAATACTTTGCTCTTGAAACAAATGTTAACATTTCTATCCTTAAACATATATGAAAACATGAATTTATCTTCTAATTTTCATAACAAAATTATACTACTATTTAGGCATGCAAATTCTAAAGATTAGAAAGTGAGAGAACACCCACCTTTTGTTTACTAACTTAACTACACAAAGAAAAATTTTGCATTCATCAAACTACGAAAATGGACCAATAACAATCATATTAGTACGACAATAACTTATTTTGTTATTCTTTCTTTCTTATTTATTAATCCACATGACCCTAGAGCATAAACTAAAATAACATTTTTCAACAAATTTCTCATACAAAAAATACACTTTTAACATGCATAACATTTTACAAGCATTCTAACATAATCTATGGTATTAACTCTTTAGTCAAAAATTCCTATTATTTGTTTAATCATAACAATATTATTCTCATTCATAGCATGTAACATGAAATTTTAACTACACATCAAAACAAAAATATCACTAGCATACAAAATTCTAAATTAGAAAGCATGAGAACCCACCTTATGTTTGAAGGTTGAAAACTACAAATGAATGGCTTCTTCTTGCTCCTAGCAACTCCTAGTCCTCTTCTCCTCCTAGCAAATGCTCCAAGCAAGAGATCCTCCAAGCACAATAACTCTCTTTCTTTTTCTTACACTCTTTTCTTTCTCTTTTCTTTCTCTTGTTTATTTTATTTTTGGTGTGAAAAAGAATGAGAAATGGGTTGCTATTTATAGGACAATGCTAGGGACTATATTGCAAAATCTCCCACCTAATAATTTCTCATTTTAATTCCCTTTTTAATTCTCACCTCTTCATATTTTTAACTCCTAAAACTCCCAACCTCTCATCTCCCCACTCTCCATGAACTTAACCACTCCATTAATCCCCTCCCCTAGCCCACAAAATGGTCCAAATACATTTGTGTGTGCATGCATACATGCACAAACAAATATGAACACATTTCTATAACTCAAAAATGTGTACTAATATTGTAACTTGTCATGTATAACTTAATTTGTGATTTTAATAATGGGCTTGCTACATGGGCTCATTTCTAATTAATTAATTTGATTATCTAGTGGGCTTGCTACATGGGCTCATTACTAATTAATTTATTTAATTATCTAGTGGACTCCTCTCCTAATGGGCTACATTTTAGTTTATAGGTCCATGGATCAAAAGAAAGGCTAAATAAAACTAATGCATGCTAAAAATAGTAAAATGAGAGTAGCAAAATGAGAATAAAAATTTGCACGTGCACCATACGTGCAGAAAATCAAAAATGCATTTTAATCAAAACAAGGGGAAAATAAATTTTCATTTTATAAAATAGATTTAAATACATAAAAATAAATAATTTAAATCTATAGAAAATATTATACGTAGTGGTGGAAACACGTGCATCAAAACACGTAAAAAGCACGTAAATCCCAGAGATTGAAATATTATATTTTAGTTGACTGAAATCAATACGGGAAATGTATAAATATTACGAATCCAAAATATGTAGTAAAACACATTACAAAATATACGTGCGTAACACCCAGGGGCAAAATTGTAATTTTAATTTTGCGGGGTGTTACACTCTCTCCCCCTTAGAGTAGTTCCGTCCCCGGAACTCGCTAAGGTAAAGATTGTGTTTTGTACACGTCAAAGAAAATATTATTCTTGTATTTAGGATACTGTAAACTTTTTAAAATATGCAACGAGGAAAACAAGACAACTATATGTAGGAAAATTATGAATATTCAAATGTTACAAGACATAACAAGAAAATGTAGGAAAATGGCATAAGAAATGAAATGTGATAAGAGATAGAATAGTTTGAGAGAAATTTTCGTACACAAATAATATTAGAGAAGCTATTGGATAAAAGGAAAAAGCCGATTAATTCGTTAATTTCGAAGTAGTTCGGAAAACAATGTGGCGAAGAAAACATAGTCACTGTAGAGAATTTGCAAAATGTATAACGAAATTGAACTAACAATTTAAAATAAGACCATTGAATAAGAGTTTGGAAAAATAAATGGGAATGAGGCTTAGTTGAACATAAAATGACTTTGTATACCAATAAAATAGTTTGTAAGGTAACTATGACAATTATACATACAATTTGAAAAAATAAAGGGCATACGTCGAAATACTTTTGAATATACAAAATTTGTAGTGATGAAAATAGTTTATAACATTAAGGCAAAATAGTGTAAAGCACATACACGAGATGAAAACACAATTGAAAATAATAATTATATAGTATAGCAAATTAAGACAATAGACATAAACAAGTATATGTAAAAATATTAATATAGTAATTAGATGAGGGTAAAATGATACGTATAATAAGAATATTGAAATATATGGCATACATAGAAATCATTGGAAAAATATATGTAATACTAAGAATGTAAAGACAGTTAAAATTTGAGAAGGGATATTGCATAAATAGTGAGTATGTGCAGTGTAAAACTATAAAAGTAATGAGTAGCGATTAATAGTAAAAATGTATATATCAAAGCAAATATGCAATAATAATCGTACCAAATAAAACAAATAGTATGCCGCATTTATATAGGTAGAAAATTTCAATCTTGTTAAAAGCATATAGGATAAGATAATATAGTATCACAGAAATCAAATCATATAAAATGAGTGCTCATAAGAAAATTTCATAAGATAAATCCAGAATAATAAATGAAGAAAATAATTGTTGAAATATTAATTTAATAAATGGCAAATTAAAACTTGAAAAAAATACGTAAAGTAATAGTAGACATAGACGGGTAAACATGAAGTGACATAAATACATGAAAGATGAAATTTTAAGTTTGAAAAACGAGTTTAAAATATCAAGACTAAGGAAGATAGATAAATAATAAATATTCAAATGATTTAATAACATAAGAAAATATTTATTTGAAAAAAAATATATGGAGAAAGTAGCATGATAAAAATCTACAAAATAATTTGAGAGGAAAGTGTGTAAGGTATCATGAATAACGGTCCAAGCTACCACGCTTCCACTGCGCCACTCTGATATCCAGGAGAAAATGTGCTCGCATACACTCTCATATTAATGTATACGAGGAGAACATCATGAATGAAATTGAATGCAAGTTCAATAACAACTTCATTCACGACTCCAGTCATCCAAAAGAAAGAGAAAACATCAGTGTATAGAGCAACACAAATGTAAATCACTTACATTTAAATCTCTATAGACTGAAACTCACACTCTAGTGTCCACAGGAATAATATTGAAACTACTCAATAAGGTGTCACGGGTTCTAGACTATAGTTAATGGTCTTATTACTTTTTCTAAACAGTTCTTTAGTCTATCAAGTTCGGATTTACTTGGGTTAGCCGTAAGAGTCGGTTCCCAGCTAGCGGTGGTCCGAAGACGCTTAAGTACCGTGTCGCTTAGGGTTGTTTACACCCGGTTGACAGAAGGACTCTCTTGGTTTGTTCCCAAATTTATCGTCACTTTTTATCGTTCCTTATAAACTTGTACTACTTGTGAAGCATGCTCTGATACCATCTGTAACACCCCGAATTTCAAATAAGGATAAATTCGAGATTTCACAGGATCTTTACTTCACTTCGTACAATTTTACAAGGAATTTTAAAACTTTTTATTCACAATACATCAGAGTTCCTTTACACTTGGTTTTTACACAGCGGAAGACTAAAAGATTACAATCAATGAAATACAACTTGTATAACTTTAACATCATTTGCAACATCTTTAACTTCTAAACAGCAACAGCATATCCACTTTATAACTCCATGAATGGTCCTTTACCTGCATGTTAATCTGTGGGCTCGTCAGTTACTTACAATTGACGAAATATTATACACGGCTATCCTCTCTATGCCGGGAATAGTATAACGATCTCATACTTTAACAAATCACAAAAAGATTGAATGAACATATAAAGTGTCAAAAGTGATTATTCTAAACATAAGTGTATGTCATGCCTTAATGCCTAATGCACACACTTCTAAACTAGGATGACACTAATGCACACTTGTTCGGATTCTATGCATCCCATACTACATAGGTCCGAGGGCAAGCGCCTACGTACTCCACATTGAAGGGTTCGATCCCTCGCCATGAGACTACCCAGTAATAAAACAAGTTTTAGAGTTATTTCACAGATACGGATCTCAGCCTCCCTGGCTTATATTAACAGATCCCAGCCTCCCTGGCTATTATATCGTGATGATAATCCCGTAAATGCCCTTCTAGCCCCAGTATATACATATTCTTTGGAGTATGGTAAACATCCGTCGACTACCCTAAGTCCCGGATAAAATACAATCCATCTCCTATGGGGCAACCACAGTCCACCAACTGGGTCTATAGCCACGGAGATCCACCGCCGACTATATAGAAGCACCCATTTACGTTTGCACAAGTCTATTACATCTTCACCTAAGTGCCTAATTATTTCTTAAGTTCAAGACATTAATGTGTTATCACCCTAGAATCAGTTTTACCTCGTACCGAATTTATTCACAAAATACGAGATCGCCCGACGGCATTATCTCAAAATCATATCAATTCTTTCTTTCAAAATTACCGGTAACAGAGGTCTTACTAATTCTAAATCATAAATCTTTCATGTACAAGAAACATGGGTACACATACCCTTTTGTAATCATGTCTTAAACTTATATAATTTCATCTTTCAATTCACTTCACAAAAATAATCAAATCTTGTCTTAACACTTATCCACAAAGTAATCATTTCATAGTCTTGCCACTATTCATGATCTAGTTATTCATAATAAATAATAATTCATTCACAATTTCAAATTCATACGATGTCTCATTCTAACACAATTCAATGTCTCATCTTTAGCACTAAACATGATTTACTCATTCACAACAAAATCTTCCATGATCTCAAAAGTCACATAACTCAACCATATCGCATAAAGAGATTTCAATTCACCCTAAATCATTATTTTGTAAATTAAAAGTCATGCTCTTTACTAATACTTTTGTAGTTATTTATTTTTCTTCCTATCTCAAATCCTCATTAAAACTTATCAATTACACAAAAACAATCTTTAAGAATAAATTCTTCATTTATGTTTTATGAATACTAAAATTTACCCAAAACGAAACACTTTTGAAAGTTTTTACCCAACTGACCCACTCTCGAAACTATTTACCAAATTGACCTACTCACTATCAAAATTACAGATCTAGTTCCACGGAAGTTTTTACCAAACTGACCCACTTTCGAAATTATGAACACCAACCAAAAAAAAAGTCTCGCTGGGTTTCGAACCCGTCAGCTCATAGTCAATACCCAGAGCCACTCCCGATCACCACTAAGTCCCTTATGGACTTGTGTTCAGATTCTCACATCAAAACTCCATATACTATTTTTCTGTCCCAACTCATTATTTTCATCGAACCTAATTTCTCATTTGATCCAATCTTCTCATTAATCTACAAATAATTTATCTAGACTGAAATTTCCTCACTAACAGAAACTTATGGATTATAAAAATTTCATATTTGATAATAGATCTAATTTCAAATTCATTTCTTCTCTTTGATTACAAGAATTCCAATAATTCATTTTAATCAACTAGAAGATTTGTGTTCTCTTACAACAAATTATTTATAAGTTATGCATGCTCATTTTATTTTACAAACACTTCTTTTTAAAAAAAATAAAAATCTCTTCAAAACATTTCTAAAATTACTAGTTAGCATGCAAACTACAATTTCTCTTCTCATGTGCAAGCAACAAGACAAATACTTTGCTCTTGAAACAAATGTTAACATTTCTATCCTTAAACATATATGAAAACATGAATTTATCTTCTAATTTTCATAACAAAATTATACTACTATTTAGGCATGCAAATTCTAAAGATTAGAAAGTGAGAGAACACCCACCTTTTGTTTACTAACTTAACTACACAAAGAAAAATTTTGCATTCATCAAACTACGAAAATGGACCAATAACAATCATATTAGTACGACAATAACTTATTTTGTTATTCTTTCTTTCTTATTTATTAATCCACATGACCCTAGAGCATAAACTAAAATAACATTTTTCAACAAATTTCTCATACAAAAAATACACTTTTAACATGCATAACATTTTACAAGCATTCTAACATAATCTATGGTATTAACTCTTTAGTCAAAAATTCCTATTATTTGTTTAATCATAACAATATTATTCTCATTCATAGCATGTAACATGAAATTTTAACTACACATCAAAACAAAAATATCACTAGCATACAAAATTCTAAATTAGAAAGCATGAGAACCCACCTTATGTTTGAAGGTTGAAAACTACAAATGAATGGCTTCTTCTTGCTCCTAGCAACTCCTAGTCCTCTTCTCCTCCTAGCAAATGCTCCAAGCAAGAGATCCTCCAAGCACAATAACTCTCTTTCTTTTTCTTACACTCTTTTCTTTCTCTTTTCTTTCTCTTGTTTATTTTATTTTTGGTGTGAAAAAGAATGAGAAATGGGTTGCTATTTATAGGACAATGCTAGGGACTATATTGCAAAATCTCCCACCTAATAATTTCTCATTTTAATTCCCTTTTTAATTCTCACCTCTTCATATTTTTAACTCCTAAAACTCCCAACCTCTCATCTCCCCACTCTCCATGAACTTAACCACTCCATTAATCCCCTCCCCTAGCCCACAAAATGGTCCAAATACATTTGTGTGTGCATGCATACATGCACAAACAAATATGAACACATTTCTATAACTCAAAAATGTGTACTAATATTGTAACTTGTCATGTATAACTTAATTTGTGATTTTAATAATGGGCTTGCTACATGGGCTCATTTCTAATTAATTAATTTGATTATCTAGTGGGCTTGCTACATGGGCTCATTACTAATTAATTTATTTAATTATCTAGTGGACTCCTCTCCTAATGGGCTACATTTTAGTTTATAGGTCCATGGATCAAAAGAAAGGCTAAATAAAACTAATGCATGCTAAAAATAGTAAAATGAGAGTAGCAAAATGAGAATAAAAATTTGCACGTGCACCATACGTGCAGAAAATCAAAAATGCATTTTAATCAAAACAAGGGGAAAATAAATTTTCATTTTATAAAATAGATTTAAATACATAAAAATAAATAATTTAAATCTATAGAAAATATTATACGTAGTGGTGGAAACACGTGCATCAAAACACGTAAAAAGCACGTAAATCCCAGAGATTGAAATATTATATTTTAGTTGACTGAAATCAATACGGGAAATGTATAAATATTACGAATCCAAAATATGTAGTAAAACACATTACAAAATATACGTGCGTAACACCCAGGGGCAAAATTGTAATTTTAATTTTGCGGGGTGTTACAGTTGTTCCGCTACCGGCTCGACTAGTTGCATTGCTCAATTTTCCTATGAACAAAGCTACTTCTTTGGAAATTATTTGAAACCGACTAGTGAGTGAGGCCGCTGTTCTGTCGGTGGGATAGCCTAATAATACCTTAAATGTTGAATAAATACGTTCCCAAAACTGTGCTCCGGATTGATCAGTACCGACAACTGGATCTTGTGTAATACTAATCCAACTCTGGCATGGCAGCAGATCTTCCTGAGCTGTATAAGCTCTGCCCCTTGCACTTTTAACATTTGCCATTATTTCTCTATGGCAACTCAAATGAAGACCGAGAAGAGAAACTCAATTGAAAGCCGAGAAGAGAATAATTTTGATAGAGAAGAAATATGAGATCTAGAATTTTTTGTGCTGAGATTTGATTGAGATTGAGTACTATATATAGGCAAATTTTTTTAACTACAATCGATAAAAAAAATAGCCGTTCGTTGGATAGATGACAAAGTAAATATAGCCGTTGAATAACTATTACTGTATTAAAGTTCATTTTCAGGGGAAATGGAGAGAGAGAGAGAGAGAGAGAGAGCGGGGTGAGGAGAGAAGCTGCCTTCCCTCAGGACCTGAGCAGATCCTATGCTCAGGTGCTTCAACTCCCCCCACGCAGACCCCCCCATCATTACCTTCCCCAACTGCCTCTTCGATCCCCGTACCACCCCCCACTACCATCCAAAATCCCCCCTCAAAATGTCACTTCACATCCCACCGCCATAAACAATCCCTCTCTCTCCAACCCAAAGCCATATTTTCAACCAAAACCCACCACCATTTTCCCCCCAAACCCCTCTTTTTGGAGATGCCCTGCACGCCGTTCCACGCCACGGAAGATGGAAATGAGATGCTTCAAATGTGGCGACGGCGACCATCTGGCAGCGGAATACAGAAAGCTGGGCTTTCACTGCTTTAACTGCAAGAAGTTCGGTCATAAGGCACGGGATTGCCCTCTCCATAACAGGCTAGAGATGCTGGAGGTCGAACTCCCCCACAACAATGCCATTGCCCAAGCCCTATCAGCACTGTATGCGAGTGCATTTCTTCATCTAATCAACCCACGACGGATCCCCCCAACGAAGGACCTTGAACATGCATTCAATTTTTCGTGGGGAAGGAGAAGCTTTTGGAGGTCGCTCAAGCGTGTCAATGACGGTGTTTATCATGTTCAATTCCCGATCGTGACTGAGGCAGAAGTGGCGATCGCCGAGGGGGTCTTTAATTTTTCTGGTTTCAATGCGACTTTTTCACCATGGTCCGCTGAGTTCGGGGCAAGGTTGAGGCCGAAGCCTTCTTACATTTGGGTCAATTTGCCCCTTCTCCCCTTCCACTTGTGGAATAGAGAGTCGGTTAAGCACTTGGTTAAACGCTTTGGCAAGCTTATCACCCTCAGTCGAGAAATGTTGAACGCTGAGAGCAGAGACCAAGCACTGGTTCTTCTCGAGGTTGAAGACCTTACCATGGTGCCAAAGTCCTTGACTGTTAAGTATGCAACTCCTTGGGATCGGAAGACCCATATTCATGATGTTCCGGTTCTCTTGCTTGGTAACCCCATCCCAGTGGAGGACGTACAGGCAGGCAGAGTCCAATTGTTCACTACTGGGACCTAGGCGGAGCCGGGGAGCACGAGCTTTTGGAGACCAATTGACCATACTGTTAACAGAGGTGAGGGTACGGCGGAGCGCCGGGAGCGGATCACGGCCGTGGCGGATGAGAATTTTTCAAATCCCCGCAATTTGGGGGAGGGGCAACAATTGGGCGCACGATCCTCGCATGCAGCTCCTGATATGGTATTCTTTTCAAATGCTCCCAATCAGATTGATTTAGCGCCATCTATGGAGATTGCACCAATCCTTCCACTATTATCGAAATCAACGGAAGATCCTTCACCGCAGCCAAACCCCATGATTATAGCACAAATCTCAAAGCCAGCTGGCAATCTTCTAGAGGAGGGCCCACAGGCTGACAAGGCAGTTATGCACAACACCGTTGAAGTTGAATCCTCTGGTGATATTTCTCGAGCTGATTTTCGGGAGATGATGTGGGAAGGGAAAGCTATCACTCTGCCTCTTTCCCTTTTTGATAAGATCCAACCAGTTGTTGAAGATGCACTCCGATACTCAGAGCAGAGAGAAGTTGGAAAAGTTGATAAAGAAGCATTGGGGACTTCAGACGAAGGCAACAGCAAGACTGAAAGTTTCCGCACACGTTCCCTGCTGAAAAGAACTGCTAGTCGCACAGCTAGCTCATCCGCTGCCGCCCCTCCAGGGTTCCAAGAGGGTCCTTCCAAGAAGGGGAAGCAATCGCGATCCATTAGCAAGCTCAAGAGTACCAGGCCTTTTATGAAGCACTTATCATCCACTATCAAGAAGAAGGCCTCAGGTACTTCCTCTTCGACTGCCTCTGTTTCCAACGCACATTTCAATCCTTTCGCATTACTGTCCAATGATGATATTGTTGAGGTTGCGGCATCAATAGGAGTGGAGGCTCTAGGTCCACACTCGGTTTCTAAGCTCAGAGAATGCCAAAAAGCTGTAGTTGATCTACCTGATCAACAACAGCATTCTGCATAGCATTCATGTTCTTTTGCCTTTGTTTTTGTGTGCGTGTTATGTTGTGTTTTTCTCTTCCAAATGAGGATTGCAAGTTGGAATGTTCGAGGGCTGGGCAACCCTAACAAATGCTCAATTATCAAAGATGGCATCAAGAGTTGTGCACCTTCTATTATCTGTCTGTAAGAGACCAAGCTCAAGAATTCGCGACCTCAAAAACTTTCATCTGTGGGGGGGATGACTATCACAAAATGGATTCAGTTAGATTCTATTGGGAGCTGCGGAGGTATTCTATTGGGTTGGAACGATCAGATTCTTGATTGCACATACTCAGCAATAGATATTTTTTCTGTGTCTGCCTCTTTCAAATGTAGAACTTCAGCCAGAGAATGGTCAGTCACTACTGTATATGCACCTTTTGAGCTTGATGATCGCGAACTCTGTTTTTTTGAAATCAAACAGCGTAGGCGACTCCTAAAAGATGCTTGGGTGCTGTGTGGTGATTTTAATGTAACTATGACAGATAAAGAGAGGTCCAAGGGCAGAGGCTCGAACAGAGACATGAAAGCTTTTTGCAGCTTCATTCAAGACTTGGAGTTGATTGATTTACCCCTCTCAGGGAGGAAATTTACCTGGACTAACCAAAGAGAAGCTCCGATAATGGCTCGCTTGGACAGAGCACTAATTTCAGCGGAGTGGGACGTTCTGTTTCCAAACTGCATCCAGTATTCGCTCCCGAGAATATCCTCTGATCATTGTCCCATTGTTCTTGATGATCAAGTTATCCATAAAAGGGTGAACTATTTCAAATTTGAAAAAGCTTGGCTACTCAATCCATCTTTCACACCGGCTGTTAATGAATGGTGGCATTCCTTCAGGTGCAAAGGGAATCAGGTTGAGATTTTTGCAACTAAACTTTCACTTCTTAAAAGAAGGATCAAATTATGGAGAAATGATAACTTTGGAAATATTTTGCGAGCTAAGAAGGAATTGCAAGATAAACTTCTCAAGCTGGAAATTGAAGCTGAAATTTCATCAAGCGCTATTGAGCCAATGAAGTCTGTACAGACAGAGCTCCAAGAGATCATCAAAGCTGAGGCGATCTACTGGAGACAGCGCTCGAGAGTGCAATGGATCAAGGAAGGAGATGCAAACACGCGCTTCTTCCACTGTATTGCAAACGGCCGTCGACGAAGGAACTTTATCCACAGTCTGATTATAGATGGTAATCTAGAAACTGCACCACTCCAAATTAGAGCAGCTTTTGAACAACACTTCTCTTCTATCTGTGGTACAACAACTGTCTCTGACTTTCAAATTGATTGGAACTCACTTTATCCCCATAGGCTACAAGATCTTGCTCATTTGGAGGCACCTTTCACTATGGATGAGATCAAGACAGCGATTTTTGGCATGAGCAGTGATAAAGCTCCGGGGCCTGATGGCTTTTCAATGAGCTTCTACCACACTTTCTGGGATATTATCAAAGAGGATCTCCTTAGTATGCTCCTTGCGATCCAGAGAAGTGAAGGCGATGTATCAAGGTTGAACTATTGTAACATCATCCTCATCCCCAAGTGTGAGGGGGCCAACTCTGTCTCTGAATTCAGACCAATCAGTTTGCTCAACTGCTCCCTCAAGATTTTCACCAAATTGCTGGCAAACCGACTTTCCCCGATATTACACACTCTAGTCTCCTCTTCCCAAAGTGCTTTCTTGAAAGGTAAGTCCACGATAGACTGTTTTGTTGTTGCACATGAGGCTATCAATTTATGCAGTAGGCAGCACTCCGACACCCTTCTCTTCAAAATTGATTTTGCTAAGGCATTTGACACAGTCAATTGGGATTTTCTTGTACAGCTCCTAGTCGCTAGAGGTTTTGGTCAGTCCTGGTGCAGATGGATTCTTATGATATTGAAGACTGCAAAATCCTCTATCCTCATAAATGGTGAAGGAGGTCGTTATATTAACTCCAAGAGAGGTTTGAAACAGGGTGATCCACTCTCACCAATGCTCTTCATCTTGGTGGTGGATGTACTAGCTCAAATGCTCAAATGTGGTCGCCGAAATGAAATCTTCTCCCCACTGCCAGTCAGAGGCGCAATTGCCAACCTGTCCGTGCTGCAGTTTGCGGATGATACATTGCTTTTTTGCAAAGGCGATGAGGATGAGGTCATTAACCTTAAATTAGCCCTGCAACTATTTGCTAATATATCTGGTCTTGCTATCAATTTTGATAAATCGTCCTTAGTTTATTTTGGATGATCCAAAATGAAACTTCAAGCCTTCTCAGCTATTCTTGGATGCAAAGAGGAGAAGTTGCCCCTTAAATATCTTGGTATGCCTCTCGCCTCAAATAAGCTCAGCAAACAATACTGGCAACCACTGCTCCTTAAGATCCAGAGACGACTATCATTGTGGAAGGGTAAAATGCTTTCTAGAGGGGGCAGATTGGTTCTTATAAATTCTGTGCTTAGTGCCCTGCCGGTTTATTATGCCTCTTTCTTTAAGTTACCCCTCTGGGTTATTAGGAGAATTGATCAGCTCCGCAGTAGATTCTTCTGGTGTGGTTCAGATGCTAATATCAGAGGCATTGCTAGTGCGCAGTGGGCACGAATCTGTCAACCGAAAATGCAAGGAGGTCTGGGGATCCTTGATCTAAAGGTCTTTAATGAAGCTCTCCTCATGAAGTGGTGGTGGAATTTGCTGGCATCAGACTCCCTCCCAAGCCAAACTCTTCGTAGCCTGTATCAACGCAGTGATTCAAACCAATTCATATGTCCTTCTACTGCCTCTAGCTTCTGGAAAGGAATTTTCCTGCTGAAAGACCAATTCCTTTGTAACATCACATGGAGCCTTGGTAAGGGTACGCTCATCAATTTTTGGACGTCCAAATGGATCCATGGAGCCAGTGTTTCTTCCCTATTCCCAACCCTTACTGCAACGGCATGGAACTCTGAACCTGACATTATATCACAGGGATCTTGGTCAAATGGCTCGTGGACTTGGCAACCGAGACTAAACTGTGTACTTACTGACTCAATGAGAGAGGACAAAAGGCGCCTGCTCGAGCTGCTTGCAGATTTCCAGCCCTCAACTTCTGAAGACCAACCATCCTGGCGACTGACTACTTCTTCTTCTTATACTGTCAAATCGGCTTATAACTTCTTCATCATGGCTGGCCTCCGTTCCCCTTACTACACTGCAACTTGGTCCTCGCCTGCCCCGCTCAAATGCAAGGTGTTCATATGGTTGCTTAGTTGGAACAAGCTCAACTCGAAGGAATTTCTTCACTCTAAGGGATGGTCGGGCGACACTACATGCACAGCTTGTGCATGTCCTGTCGAATCGACCTTTCACATCTTTTTTGAATGCCCAGTTGCTGCCGCAACTTGGAAACACTTCACTGATATGCTTAATATCCATAATATGCCCCATCATATACATGAGTGCTTCACGACATGGTGTTTTGGAAATCATAATAACCGACTCACTTGGCATCTTTTAACTATCTCAGTTTGCTGGAGTTTGTGGCTTGCTAGAAACCAACGCATTTTTACTTCAAAGGCTGTGCAAGCAAAAGATATTGTTACTAATGCCATTTTCTCTTTTCGTTCTTGGATAGATGGGATGGACAGCGGGAGGAAGAAGGCAAAGCTGATGGATGAGTTGGAAGTTGCAGGAGTGCAGGATGCCTTATTAAAGCAAGCACTCTTTCGAGCTGATCGGTTGGATAGCGATGTGGGGAGCTCATCGGTTGGATAACTGTTCGACCTAACCGTACAGTGCTGTGATATGTTGGTTATATGTGGATGGTTTAGGTTTTTTTGATCTTTTGGACTAACTATTTTATAACTGTTCTGATGTAACTAGGCATTTCTGTTTTGACTATCTGTTTGGAGGACTATTACGAGTACTGCTGTTTGGATGGAGAAGGGGGATGAGATCATGTTGTTGTGCCTAGTAGAGGAGTACGACAGTAGTCCGCTGCCCTCTCTACGGCACAACTTCATGCTATCTCAAGCCTAGACCCATCTACGGACTCGGTCCTTATCTTTTGTAACCTCCACTCAGATTGTTTTTTTGTAATATCTGCTTAAACACTTTTTTATTAGTAATATATATTTTGAGGTAGGCTAATCCTACCTTTTACTCGTCAAAAAAAAATATAGCCGTTGAAATGAATGGGGGCAATCTTGTCATTCGGCAAAAAATTTTTTTTTTAATAAATTCCCAACGGACGGCACATCGAGTGCCGTCCGGAAATAGTGGAAATGGCACAGACGGCACATAGAGTGCCGTCCGACGGTGGGCTTTATTTGGAATTCTTGGATTTAATTAATCGGTTTAATTAGAAATTTTTCGAACGGACGGCATTTCGAGTGCCGTCCGACGCTTAGAATAGTACTTTTTCGGGTGGGACGGCTATTCGAACGCCGTCCCTCAGATATCGATAAAAGCTATTTCGTCTCTCATATATAGCAATCCACTGTAGCGATTTATCGATAATATCGATATATAGCAAACGACTGCAGCTACTTTTTAAGCTAAATATCGATATTATCGATATATAGATAACGACTACAGATGCTCTTAGAGATTAGATATTTATTTGTTGTATGTGTTTATTTATCATTACATAAATGTGGAGTAATTTTTTTTCTGGTAAAATTTTGGAATATGGTTGCCCCTCTCATTTGATTATGTGTTATGCATGTATCTAGTTAGAATGTTAGAAGAAAAGGTAAAAAGTAGATGTTATTTGTGGAATCTTTGGATGTTACTCCTTTTGAAGAAATCGAGAGAGAGATCTCAAGGAGATGTTGTGCATTATCACATTTTCATTGATTAGTTAAATTCTATGGGAGTCCTTTGAATGTTAGACATCCTAGGTATGTTTATTATGCACTAGTTTGATTAAGATGCAGCAGGGAATTTCAGAAAATAGAAAATTCACTATGAAACTCTTGTATTAGAGCGGTGTATTGGATTGAAATTTGAAAAGAATTTAAAAGAATGTCAAAATCCTAGTGTATTCTATTAGGATTTTAAATGACTTTATAAAAGTTACAATTCAATTGTCGGTGTATTCAGTTGAGATTTTAAATAACCCCATTCAATTTTTGGTGTATTCAAAAAGTTATTAATTTTAGTAGAATTGAGAATTTGATTCATGCTGTATTCAAAAAGTTATTGATTTTAGTAGAATTGAGAATTTGGAAGATTTAAATTGAATTTAGGTTTGATTTATAAATATCAAAAGCCTTTGCAATTCTCACCTTCTCTGTAGAAACTTTCAAGTCATTTTGTATACTGGGTGAGTATGGTTTCCTACTGTTCATTTTCTTCTCCTTCTACATCCCTACCATTCTCTTCGAAATCCCAAGGCTTCAACATCCCGTCGCCGATATCCCCCAAACTCCGAAATCTCCCAAATCACCTTGCTGAAATTTGCGTCGCTCCCCCCGGTCGCTGAAATCCCCTCCCCCTTCTCCGAAATCCTCGCCAAAATCATCATCATCATCATCATCCCGTCTTCAAAAAGAAATAGTTCTAGTTGTTAAGGTTGGTGGGCGTTCTATCAGTATAAAGAAATCTGTCAAGGTATTTTTCAAAAGATATACAACTCATCATCATCCCATCAACAAGTATGACAAATGAGAAAGTTGTATGCACTATTTCAATTCAAGAAAATACTTGAGGTTGGTTCACCTAAACAAAGATGGTAAATTTTTGTTTACCAACTCAGGACTTTGCATAACTAGCAAAACTCCTTTGTTTAGAATTAGTCATTTTGTATACCAGCTACATAGGCATTGGTAAGCATCATGATGACCAAATTGTTCGGTAGTATAAGAAAACACAAAAAGGAAATTAGTCCATGAATCATATATCTACATAATGGGCAGTATAATTTTTATGTAGATATTGGTAAGCATCATGATGACCAAATTGTTCGGCAGTATAAGAAAACACAAAAAGAAAATTAGTCCATGAATCATATATCTACATAATGGGCAGTATAACTTTTATACGATACGCATAAGCCAGTCTTAAGACAGGGACTTGAGATGGATTTAATGGATGAAATATTGAACACAGTTACACACTATGATACTAGATTTGATTTTTCTTTTGATACATTTATGATTTCAGTTGATAATGAACATATTTGGTTTTTAACAGTTAATAGGTTATTAATGTAACGCGTTCATATTTGGTTTTCTAACATCGGGTCGATCATATAAAACTCCTGGGCGAAGCCGACTAACGCGATCGATGCAATCTCGAACTGGAATCTGAAGCTAAGACGGTTGCGGAAATGTCTGAAAAGTGGGCTAAGGACGAAAACGAGGAAACCAGAAGAAGAAAAGAGACGCTCAGTCTAAGAGTTCAGGAATTGGAAACAATGGAGGAACATAGAGCTCTGCAGGAGGCGGAATATGTAGAACTATCTAACAGCAGCGCTGAACTATTCCATATTGGGGAACGGGAAGAGTGCTATTCGAGACAAAGATCCAGGATCCAGTGGCTTAAAGAATGAGACTCAAACACGGTGTTCTTCCATAAGGTGGCTAACGGGAGAAGACGGAACAATCAAATTGAGGATTTATTTGTAGGAGACGTGTGGACGGAGGACGATATAGCTATTAGAAGCTATACAGACACGTCCTTCAGAGATTTTTTGGGTAAGAAGAGAATTCTTATAGGTAAACTGAACTCAGACATGTGGAGCGACTCGAGTATTGAGGGTGAGCGAAAATTTGGAGGAGCCATTTGAGGAGACATAAATACTTAAGGCTATCAAGGGCTTGGGGCAAGATAAGGCTCCGGGACCTGATGGGTTCCCGATTTTTTTCTATTCGCGGTTTTGGCCTATCATTAGGTCCGATTTTTTAGATATTGTTCGAGGACTTTTTGAGGAATCGATACAGATTGAAAGACTAAACTATGCAAACGTGGTGCTAATCGCAAAGAAGGCAGAGGTCCTTAGGGTTAAGGACCTACGCCCAATTAGTCTGATTAATGGATCTTTCAAAATCATTACCAAAGTACTGGCCAATAGACTATCACCTCACCTTAACGAGATTGTCGACGCATCTCAAAGTGAATTTGTTAAAGGGAGAGACATTCTGGATAGTATTGCGTCAGCCCATGAAATGATCTTCAGAGGAAACAAAGACAAAATCGATGGCTTTCTTCTAAAGCTAGACTTCGAAAAAGCCTACGTTACGGTGGAATGGGACTGTGTGGATGAAGCGTTGGAACTAAAAGGATTCGGAGAAAAATGAAGGAGATGGATGAAGATATGTGTCAGGAATGGCAAATCTTTTATCCAAGTTAATGGAGCGAGAGGAAAAGAAATCAAATGCAAGAGGGTTTTGAGACAGGGAGATCGATGATCACCTCTCATTTTTACGATCGTTGCAGACGGACTGGCAGAAATGACCAAGAGAGGAATAGAGAGAGGTATCATCAAGGGAGTCCAAGTAAAGGGGATCGCGTCTCCTTTGTCGATCCTACAGTATGCAGATGATACTCTCATTTTTGGGGTTGCAAAAGTGGAAGAAATAATGGCTATCCGTATTTTATTGAGGTGTTATGAGTTCTGGTCGGGACTGGTGGTGATCTTCACAAAAGCTGTGTGACGGCTCTTAGCAATAACAACGTGATTTCTATGGAGGACACCTGCTCTTTACTAGATTGTGAAAAAGGAGAATACCCTCTTCGGTATCTGGGAACAAATATTAGACCAGGTAAGATGAAAAAAGACGATTGGATGCCTCTTATTGAAAAGATCGAGAAGAAACTAGCAGGGTGGAAAGGAAAGTTTCTCTCGGAGGTAGAATCATACTCATCAACTCAGTCCTAAGTAGTTTGCCAACATATCTCATGTTCATATATGAGATTCCAAACTGGGTTATCCAAAGAATCGACAGATGCAGGCGAAGCTTCCTCTGGAAAGGAAACAGTGAGGCTAAGGGAGTATGCAAGAAAAGAGAGCTTGGCGGATTGGGTATCATCAACCTATGAGACATGAATAAGGCGCTCCTAGCCAAATGGTGGTGGAAAATGCACGAGCAACGAAAGGCTTGGTGGAGCAATTCCTTCATGAGATACAGAAGGCAGAAAATTGTTAGATTTGGAGGAAGAAACAAACAAGGAAATGCCTCATTCTTATGGAAAGGGATCGCCAAAGTGGGGGATATTTTCCATTCGAATACGATTTGCAAAATAGGAAACGGGAATAAAACTAGATTTTGGAAGGATAAGGGGTGCGGAGATAATACACTACAATCTCTTTTCCCAGACCTTGCAAACGAAACTATTGGGAAGGATGACCTGGTCGCGGATGTGTGGAAGAATAGAAGACTGAGATTAGCATTCATAGGAACCTTGTCAAGCATAGGAGTAATGCAACTGGACGCGCTCAAAGAAATGTTGAGGGGGACGGCTCGTTGGGAGAGGGAAATTCAGGATGAAAGAGAATGGATAAGGGGCCCATCTCTGGTGTTCTCAGTAGCATCGATGTATGGATTCTTGAATGATGGGGGTATTAGAAGCGATCAGGCTATGACAATCCGGAAATCACTCGTCCCAAATAAAGTGAAGGCCTTCCTCTGGCTAGTTCATAACAATGCTATCCTGACCAAAACCAATCTTAGGAAACGAAATCTCCCATTAGATGTAACTCGTCAACATTGCAACTTGGAACCGGAGGACACTAACCACATCTTCATTAGGTGTCCTAGAGCTACACTAATCTGGGAGGTGATGGGATTGGGTTTTCACACTGTAGAAACACTTAAGTGTATCGAAGATTTATGGGGGAACTGGCGATCCAGTAACATAAAGAAAGAACATTGGATAGGTTGGGACACTACGATTGGTGCGATTTTGTGGTCCATTTGGCTAGACAGAAATGATTTGTGCTTTTGTAACATTAGATGCAAACTTCATATTTTATTACACAAAATC
The DNA here is from genome assembly GCA_017893485.1 of Hemerocallis citrina. Classification (NCBI taxonomy): domain Eukaryota; kingdom Viridiplantae; phylum Streptophyta; class Magnoliopsida; order Asparagales; family Asphodelaceae; genus Hemerocallis; species Hemerocallis citrina. Next base: position 253,744,611 of record CM030363.1, on the reverse strand, counting down.
ATGGTCCTAATAGCTGAATGGACAGGTCACACAGGGTCGAGGAAGAGGATCAGATTCGAAGGGGCAGATTGATGAATGATGACAGGGCAACACTAGACTCCGAGAGGTCCTTTTGGAGGCAGATTATATAGGAGATCTATAATATTTTGGTTGTGATGTAACGAATAGTTGTTGTAAGTGCCATAGAGCACGGTACTTTGTTAGATAGTAGGTGCTTTGTTGTATCGGTATTTTGTTGTTTCTGCTGTAGCGCAATGATGTAGCGCAGATTTGTAGTTCGACTATTTTTGTTGTTTCGTTAATTTTTTATTAATGAAATCGGTGACCATGGTCACTTTTATCTATAAAAAAAACAATTAATAGGTTATCCATGTGATGATTTATGTCAATGACTTGCGAGGTGCATTGATGTTTATTCGTACTACTCTTATGAGAATGACAATCTTGTGTAGAAAATGAACTAAAAATTATAAAGTCTTTGAAAGTTCAATTGTCATTGAATTTCTTCGAATTACATCAAATTCATAATAAGAATTCCATCAAACTATTTTAAAATCCTTATAAATCCCAGTCAAAGTTTTAGGTGAATTCCTCATAAATCTCTTAAATACTGGGATTCTCAGTTCTTTTAAAATTTTTTGAAATCTCAATCCAATACACCCCTGTAAGTCTTGCATCTTGATTCCAATGAGATCATAATCAACAGTCTTCCTCTCACTAGAAAACCCAAATAATGTAGTACTAATCTCTCTGTCTAGCTCATCCATTTTATCATCTTCCAACTTGTTATCTGTTACTAAACCACCAAATTATACATCGTGCCTCCACCTCTGCCTCCAACAGTAACAATTGCAGACCTAATCAATCACTCTACTTTATAAACTCTACCAAATTATATTATTACATGCTCTCATAACATAACGCTCATTATATGTGCAAATTATCAACTATTTAGTAAACATAGTGGCTATTACTCCTTTTCTTTTGAAGGATATTAAATATAAATAAAGCGAAAAAAAGAAGAAATCATTGTCTACTAAAATATTTATCTCATTTTCAACTCTAACTTCCTATCCTAGCAGGTAGCAACTAATCACCATCCTCAACAAGGTGAGCCCACACCAGTGTTGCATAATGTCACCCACATCACCACCCATTTCCCCCTGCCCTCCACCCACCATCACCATCGTCCTCGACCAACACCACCGCTCTCCCGAGCACCTCCTCCAAATGCACATCGCCATTCTCTGCTCCAACCTCCCCTCACACCCCATCCTCAACTTCAAACTCTACAGCTCCTATTCCATCCCCCACCTCCTCCCTTATTCCCTCTGCCTCTTCCACCTGCTCACCCTAACCCTTATGACTTCTTCTTTGTTAGATATTATCATATATATTTTTAGTCCCATATTGGATTACTAGGTTTGCCCGTTGACACGTGCCTACGGCACGTTTTCGGAATGGTGCACCTTATTTGATCATATAAAATAGTTTTGGAGGTCCAGTAAATTAATTAAAGTAGCAAACATATTATATAAGAAACTTTTGGGGGTCCAGCAAAAAATATATTATATGATTTTTTTGATTTTTTTTTTGAATTATTTTTTAAGTATATAATTTTTTATTTTTTTTAGTTTTTTAATTTTTAATTTTGTAAAAAACTTTAAAATTTTTATTTTCTTAAAATTTTGAATAGAAGAGAGAGATATATATATATAATTAAATAAATATAGGAGTTATTTTGGGTGGGGATTTGAATTTGAGTTTTGGGGGAAAACTTTTGGGGGGAAAAATATGTTTTGTGAGGTTAGATCTGGGCCTTTAATTTTTTGGGGGATTGAAGGAGAGCCACTTGATAGCTTTCTTTGTGTTTTATTATATAGATATAGTAGTTTTAGTATTTAGTTCTCTACTATATATAGAAGATATTGTACTCAGTTATTATTCAATTCAATAATCCAATAATTTTCTCCAATCTCTGTTAACCTTCGTGGTATCAAAGCCAGGACCCTAAATTTCTTTCTCCCTCACTAATTCCTCCTAAATACACAAATTTTCTTCTTCTCTGGCAACATCAACTCTAGTCACCAACAACAACAACAACAACTTCGACAACAATTCCCGAATGCGGCAACCCCCCAAATCCCACAATACCCAAAATTCATTCCTTTCTTTGTCGACTGAGGCAACTATCACCAACACCAACTCTCGTCGACTGAGGCAACAACAAGTGTTCGTCGACTGCATCACCAACTCCCGACAACAACAACAACTCTTCATCATCTTCAACTCCGGCAACAACATCAACTCCCCAAATCTACCTTTCCAACTCTCCCTAACCCAATCACCAATCACCCTCCTCCTTCCTCATCCTACACCGCCTTCACCAACCCCTACCACCCGTAACCTAGCTTCCTCTCTCACATCCTCTTCAAACCGTAATCCACAAAACTGAACCCATACCATTCTCTCCTTTATCCCAAATCAAACCCGACCCGAACTCATACCCGAAACCCACATTCCTAATACCCTAAATCTGATAACCCTACCCTATTCCTAACTTCTATTATTTCTAATCTATATTCAATACCCAATAACCCCATACCTGAATTCTCAAAACAGAAAAAAGCCCACACCCAAACTCTAAACACTTTTCCCAATCCAAACCCGACCTCATAACCCTAACCCTATCTCTCCTTCCTCTTGTTCGTCTGTTATTGCTGACCACTAATTTTCATCACCGCTGCTGATTTCCATCGTTCCTCGTCGAGAAAAAAAAAATCAGAAAAAGGGGGTAAAAAAAAGAAATCCAAAAAAATTTGCAGGTACTAGAACTTTTTCAATGGAAAATTAGTTTCGCCATTGTCTTTTCGTCTCCGCCGACTTCCTCGCTGTTACATCTTACTCTTCACTCTCCCTCACATCTTGATCCCCATACAGATTCAGACAGCAGCAACGCCACCCCCATCCTGATTCCGGCCTCCTTTCTCCTCTTAGCATCATCTGTAACCCTGCTCCAGTCCTTTTCTGACACCGGTAACACCATCCAGCTCCCTATCCCGATCTCGACATCAACAACATCTTCTTCATCATTTTGATCCATGCCACAACAACACCGGTCTCATTCCTCGCAGTACTTCTTTCCTTATATCTTTGGCCATAACTGTTACTTTGACTTTGTCATCTCCTGCTGATTAGGCCAATCTTCAGCATCGGCTCGCTCAGCTGGAATTTCAACTATTGGGCCAGTCTATCACTACTGGCCCTTCTGCCCCGGTATTTTCTGTTACTTCTGTTATGAATTCTTCATGGATTTTAAATTCTGGTGCCTTACGTCATCTTAATTATAATTACACACTACTCACCACCAACATTGCACTGCTCTCTCACTCTCTATCCCTTCACACAACCGATGGCTCACAACTTCTCACTACACATGATCTATTAGCTCTCTCACTCTCACATCACCCTATGTTCTTTATGCTCATCATTTATCCATGAACCTTATTTTCAATAGTGCGTTGTGTGATAATGGTCTTGTTGTTATATTTGATTCTTCAGGTTGTTCTATTACCAATTCACACACAGGAGTTTGGATGTGCTAGTCGACAAAGTCGTCTATACCATCTAGATTTTCTTTATGCACATAAATCTCATCCTTCTTTTGTTGGGTCCTTTGATGCTGATATGTGCCACAAATGTTTAGGTCATATTAGTGAGTCTCGACTTAAGACTTTAGCCCGTAGTGGTGCCCTTGCTTCTATTTCTTTTACACATTTCTCTGATTGCCATGGTTGTCCTTTGGCCAAACACATTTCACTCCCTTTTAATAACAACATCACTTCTCCAACCGCCCATCCTTTTTAACTTGTTCTTTTTGACATGTGGGGACCCTCTCCTGTATCTTCGTGGAAATATTATTTCTATTATGTAGTCTTTATTGATGACTTCACTCGGTTTACATGGAATTTTCTTATGCATCATCGATATGAGATTCCCAATATTTACAAGTTCTTTACGACCATGATTCATACTTAGTTCAGTGTGCGCATCAAGAATTTTCGCTTAGACAGTGCTCGTGAGTACACTTCCAAGACTATGAGATCGATCATTCAATCTTACGACACACTTTTTCAGCAATATTGACCTCACATACGTGAGCAAAATTGTGGTAGTTGAATGCAAGCATTGTCACATTCTTGAGATAGCTCGTACTCTTTTACTCTCCACTTCCCTTATCTACCATATCTGGTACACCACCTTATGAGCCTCTTCATCACTCACCTCCAGACTACAGTATGCATTGTACTTTTGGGTGCACCTGTTACGTCATTCTCCCTCCTACTGAGCGCACGAAGCTCGCCGCTCACGCTACAAAGTGCATTCACCTAGGCATCAATTCAGAGCACCAAGGATATCGTTGTTTTCATCCATCGGGGGGTCGTGTCCATATTTTCCGCCATGTCTCCTTTGTGGAAGACTCTCCTTACTACTTGACCTCTCATGACGATACTACCTTTCTCATTCCCCAGTTGTTGGGCTTACCTCCCCGGTCACATCTTCATGCATTTCCTTCGATCCCACTCCTTTGGCTCATTTTCCACCTCATACAATTGTTACACCTATTGTTCCTTCTATGGAGACACCACCTGCATCACCACAGCATCATGAACCCACACCACCTGCATCCTCATAGCTGTATGCACCCACACCACCGACCTCACTTCCACACCCTGCTAATCCACCACTGGTTCGCCAGTCTACACGTTCCACTTCAGGCACCCCACTGGCACGTTATACACCTGATGCCACTGGTCCTTCTGACCAGTTTAGTTTTGCCACCCTAGCTTCCTACTCAACATAGTTTCATGCATATCTCACTGCCATACACTCCACACGTGAACTCATAACCTATCAGGAAGCAATTCAATATTCTAAGTGGTGGAAAGCTATTACAGAGGAGTTCAGTGTATTTAATCAGATTGACACTTGGGATGTTGTTTCCCTGCCAGTAAGTGTCCAGCATGTTAGCTGCAAGTGGATCTTCAAGGTCAAATATCGACCTGATGGCTCTATTGAGCGGCACAAGGCCCATTTAGTTGCCCGAGAATTTAATCAGGAGCATGCCATTGATTATGATAATAATTTTGCTTCAGTTGCTCAAATGACTACTGTTCGCACTCTCCTTGCCGTTGCCGCCATCCATCAATGGTCGTTATACCAGATTGACGTGAAGAATGTCTTTCTTCATTGTACCTTATCTAAGGTTATTTACATGCATCCTCCTTCTGGCCTTACCACACCTCCTCGTCATGTTTGTCGTCTACGTCATGCTATATATGGTCTGAAACATGCCCCTCAAGCTTGGTTTGAGTGTTTTCGTTGTGTCATCACACATGCCAGTTCCAGTCAGAGTTCACAGGACCATTTTATGTTTATACGGTCGACACCACAGGAGATGGTACTTATACTATTATATGTTGATGACATGATTATTACTGGGGATGACACCATAGGCATTGCATCCACCCAGGCATACCTTCACCAGCAGTTCCATATAAAAGACCTTGGCAGACTACACAACTTTTTGGGTCTAGAGATTCTCCATAGATCTCGGGGGATACTCATTTCTCAACAAAAATACACATCATACATTATCTCCGCTGCATGTCTCTCTGACAGTTGATAAGCCAATACTCCCTTAGAGCTTCACGTGAAGTTTCGTCCCACATATGGTGAGCTCCTTCTCGATCCAACTAGATATATGCATATTGTTGGACAGTTTGTCTACTTATGCATGACCAGACTTGATATTGCTCATGTAGTCAGTATAGTCAGTCAGTTTGATTCCGCTCCTACATCAATTCACTACATTGCTCTTCTTCGGATCCTCAGATATCTTTGGGGCACTATGACTCGCTCATTATTCATGCCTTCTACATCTAAACTGAAGCTTAGTGCATATTCTGATTCAAATTGAGTGGGGTGATCCTACTATCAGACGGTCTACCACATGCTTCTGTTTATTTCTTGTTGATTCAATGACCTCATGGCAAAGCAAGAAAAAAGCAGTTGTTGCATGTTCTTCCACAGAAGCTGAGTACAGAGCGATGACAGCTGCTAATAGAGATATTGTTCATGTTCGTTGGCTGTTATCAGATATGTGTGTAACTCTTACAGGAGATACTCCTCTTCATTGTGATAACCAGAGTGAAAAAATTGCAAGAAACCCGGTCTTTCATGAGTGAATGAAGCACATAGAGATTGATTGCCATTATGTTCGTGAGCGTTTTGAAGCAGAGACTATTCACTTCATCCTGTTATCTCTTCACAGCAGACAATAAACTTCTTCACCAAATCCCACACTGTTCAGAGATTTCGATATTTGGTGGGCAAACTCACACTATTCAACCCACCGTGAGTTTGAAAGGGGGTATTAGATATTATCATATATATTTCTAGTTTCATACCAGATTATGTAATAGTTTTAGTATTTGGTTCCCTTCTATATATAGGAGATATTGTACTCAGTTATTATTCAATTCAATAATCCAATAATCTTCTCTCAATCTCTGCTAACCTTAACATTCTTCACCAACTCCATCCACTCCCTCGTCGTCCACCACCTCCACTTTGATGCCCTCATCCTCTATTCCAAGCTCATATATTCCAACATAACATCCAATGCATTCACGTTCTCCTCCACCCTCAAGCATTCAGTATGAAATTTCTGTTCAAAATCGTACATTTCTCGTATGCCACGATCACCCGAAGTTTTGCCACGCTCCATGCAGCTGTCAATGGCTTCTGTGATCGAATGCCACTAGATAGAATTTCTCAATATGTGGCTCGGTCAACGTCTGTCTGGCAAAGTAGTAACCTTCCGAACGTGGTAAGCCTTCAAGCAAGAAAGTAGAAGAAATGAATTACAAGGTGCAGGCTCAACAAAACTTCCTCCAGCGCGCACAAGCTGCCTACAATGAAGCCTTACGCGCAGTAGCCTTCAGTCATTAGCCTTCGGGGCAAGGAATGACACCAACTCTTCTTCCGTCTTCTAAAGGCTCCTGCTCGCCAACCCTGGCAGGAGGGAGGCCTTGCCATTCGTTCTCTTGCAATCAAAAACTCGGCCTTTCGACTTAGTGTTGTATAAACGAGGATTCAGTGGAGTTATCTATTTTATCATGTTCCTTATTGTCGATTTCACACTAGCGAGACCCCCAAATCAACTAGTCCGTCATTTAGTTAAGGTTTTCGGTCGGAAAGAAAGAAAAGGAGTTTGGGTTTTCGTTCGGAATGAAAGAAAAAAATATATAAGTAAAGAGAGAGATGAAGAACTAAATAAGGCAGGGGTATTAACCCCTACTAACAGTTGATACTATTTTGGAATAAACATTTGGACTTTAGGTATTATTTTGAAATTAGCGAAACGATGTTATTTTGAAATTAGCGAAACTTTAGATGTTATTTTAAAATTATCATAAAGTTTGGGCATCATCTTGTCATTAACCCTATAATAAAATGGAGCATGTATCATTGTTAGAAAAATTGTGTTGAGCATGATTTCAAAATTGAGCAGTGCTTATCAATTGTTCCATCAGTTGCAGAAATATCCTAGCTGCCTGCCACTATTTAGTTATCCCTTTGATGTTCTGCTGTTACTAACAGCCATGTGCACAAATCAGTTGCAGTGGTGGACCTGAAAGAGATCAATTTTTTTACACAACTAGGGTAGAATCTGTTATTATTATTATTATTATTACTGGAAGGCTGTAGCTGAATTATGGTAAAAGTTTACTGTAAATAAAGGGTGTTGAATCCTTTCACTTGTATAGTATGTATCATCATTGTGCTCTATTCCAAGAAATATGCTCCATTCTCTCCCACCATGCTGTGATGTTTTAATATGAAGTGAGCTCACAGAAAGACAATTCCTCCCTAATGATATCCTCAAAATTGGAGAGGGCACACTTAAGGATATACACTTCTCCCTTGCCATTCCATGAGATAAATCATATGATTCTTACCTTGATGAACAAAACCGAGTAGTACCACCACAAGCTGAGTATTGATCCCTGAGCAAACATCAATGCGCCAAAAATCACATTCTTTACCAGCATAACAATTATACAGTCTATGGATAGATAGGAATGAATTTTGCTTCCGTAATTCTAGATGTTCATTTCATATGTTAATCCATAAAATACTATTTCTAATAGAAGTTTGGACAGGTCAAACAGGTATCTGGAAGAAGCCAAGGCTGGAGGGTGCTTAGTAGATGGTCAAGGTGCATGGCTTCGTTACTATCAGGGTCAAAAAGAGGAAGTTAGATTTGTATGATCGGTCGTTTTGGGTATCATAGTGATATTTGATGTTGTATTTCTTTTCAGCTAGTGTGGAACTCTATTTTGTAATAGACTGGATTAAGGATATTTTGTATTAGTGGATCTTCTTGTTTCGTTAATCGATCATTAATGAAACAGGTGACCATTTCGTCACTTTTATTTTCGGAGAAAAAAACAATTATACAGTTCAAGGCTACTGAGGTAGAGGCCAAATAATTTATTTCTTTAAGATCAACTGGTAAACTCTCTGGATTTTTGCATTCTAAAGAAGCAGAAAAAAAAAAAAACATAAGAAGAAGCTAGCTTTAACTCTATAAATTGACTTTTATATCCATGAATAATACGGTGCAAAAGAACAGCTATCAACATAAAATCAAATTTCTACCACCCAAAAGAGAGAGAAAAAAAAAGAGTAAAAAACAACCCGCATTTAACTTTTCACTCCCAAGCACTAATTCACCCAAAAACTTATCAGACATGTACAATTATCATTGAACTAATTAGCTCTCTCTATCATCTGGGACCTGAGAGCTCAATGGCTTCAACCACAAGAGATGAATCCTCCACAAAGTCCAAATAGGTTGGAGATGCAGATTGTGGCTCAAAAGAAGAAGACCGAGGAGGGAACTTCGGCATATTTTCACCCTTATTTTGAGATTGTGAGGCTTCCCACTTCTCGGCCAGTCCATCTCCTTCTAACATTCTGACCACTTCCGACATTTTTGGCCGGTGAGATGGGTGATACAGAGTACAAAGAAGCGCAACCTGGACCATCTCCTCCAGCTCTACCCGGTCATATTTGTTCTTCAAGTCCTTGTCGACAATTGCATGGAGTTTGTTCTCTTGGTGAAGCTTCTTCACCTGACATCAAAGTTGTTTGCAACTTAGAATATGAATATTAATCTTTCAACCCTCACTATAGCTTGGTTTCGATGCAGGGAGATAGTTACCAGAGCTACAAAGTGGGATACTATAATAAATGTATCTGTGCAAATATTGAAGACATCTCAAATTGCGATTTCGATATAAGGTTAAGGGCCAATATATCAACTAAAAGAAAACAAGTACTGTATTTTAAAGCAGAGGCAGATACAAACGGGAACGCCGACACGTTCACCAACGACACAACACATTGACAAAGAAAAATTTTGACCAACTGCATTTAACTAGCTAATGTCATGTTGAATATGTGTGTCCAACATAAGTGTCTGACATATGTCAAACACGACATTGTTTCCACATAGAAGTGCTTGTGCTCCATAGCAGGGATCAAGTAGTTTTCTCTTTGTCAAATTGGATGAGGCTTATGTCCTATTCAATTCAATGGTAAATGTATGTGTGCAATGCATATACTATTTTCTCAAAGCCTTTGTTTGGCAAGTTGGTCCAAGTTTTCGATAATTTATTTTATGCAGTGTGAAATTCATGGTTTATCCAGAAAAGATTTTTTTTTTAAAAAAAATTGATTAGATTATACTCCCCCCATTCCAAAATGCAATTCGTTTAAGGTTTTCACACTCTTTTTAAGAAAGACATAAATTGGTGTATTATGAAATAAATATCTCTCTTAATTGAACCAATTAATTAAGTTATTAACAAGTGTACTTACGAAAATGCCCTCTTATTTGATTATTATGTTTATTTTCTAAAATTAAGCTCTCAAGGGTAGAATTGCAAGTTCAGTTAAAAATTAATTAGTGAGAGATTGAGAATAAAACATAAATGACTTACATTTTGGAACCCAATAAGAGCATAAACGACTTACATTTTGGAACGGAGGGAGTACAACTCGTATCATATAATGATTAGATCAGATAAAGATAAAACTTTTGTACATTGAGTAACAAAAATTTTCGTGACGCGGTACGTGGAGTATAAGAGATTGCCTAATGGCCAAAAAGAACTCCTGTCTTGATTACAGATATACAGGGATGAAATAACAAGCTCCTATGATTTTGACACAAATTCGCATATGTTCTCAAACTTTGAGAGGGAGTGGATATTTAATAATCCCAGTATTTCTTTTAATTTGAAAGATTTGAAGAATCCTTAGTTTGATCCAAGGAAATATTTCGACCATTACTTCCAAAAGAAATGCTAAAAGTGGAAATGGATTTTTTCCCTATTCATTAGTTGTAGCTTGTTGTGCGGAATACAAACTAACCAACAATCAAACGAGAGAAACAGCGAGAAAAACAGAAAAGCAAGCAACACAAGAACACAAGATTTAATGTGGTTCGGCAAAACACATGCCTACATCCACGGGGCGGTTGGGGTTTCTTCTTGCTATAATCAACGATGGGCAAAAACAAAGTTTACAAGAGATGACGGCTGCAAAATCCGAAAAGAGGTCTCTAATTTTGTCTCAGATTACAAAACCCTAACAAGTGTATTTATAAGAAAACTACTGGGCCATTTCGAATTGGGCCTTTTCTAGTTCAAAATCCCGTACACAGTCGACTCCCGTACACAGTCGACTGGTCATCTAAACAGTCGGCTGGTCATCTAAACACTCCAAACAACTATTCATTAGTTGTAGCTTTCACAAACCATATTGTTTACATGGTTTGGAAATTCTTAGATTATAAATATGTTTACGGACTGTCTAACCTTTCATTTACTTCACCGTAAATCTTAGGACATTAACTTATATTTTTAAGATTAATCTAAAAACCAATAAGTAAACATCGACTTCATGAAAAGAAGGAAAGAAAAAGCCATGTCTGACCCCAACGATTTTGAGGTCAAGAGGAGCTTACCCAGTCAAGCATTACACCTTTCTGATTTGCTATTCTTCCAAAATCGAGTGCCTTCTGACCTGTAATCAGCTCAAGCAGTAGAATTCCGAAACCAAAGACATCAGTTTTCTCTGATGATTGACCCGTTGACAAATACTCTGGAGCTATATGACCGACGGTCCCACGAACTGCAGTGGTAACATGTGATTCCCGATGATCCAAAAGCTTCGCCAGTCCAAAGTCACCAACGATCGCTTCAAAATCTTCGTCTAGAAGAATGTTGGCAGCTTTAACATCACGATGAATTATTTTGGGGTCACACTGCTCGTGCAAATACAGTAATCCCCGTGCTGTCCCCAATGCTATTCTTTTTCGCCTCGACCAATCTAAGGCTGGCCTCCCATGTACATGTTCTGCAATATTTCAAAAAATGTCTTATAGGTAAAACTCTATAAAGGAATAGTTTGCGAAAATTCTCTAGATTCTGACACTACTGCTCACAATGAAATTTCTAAGGAAGTTGGTTGTAATGAGGATTATTATCAGTTCTGAAAAGTTGTAAGCAAGACTGATAAAAACATGTTAACAGCTGATAAAGTTCTTATTAGTTCTTATTGCACCTATTCAAGTTGGTACGGGACAACATTCTCCAGATTCTTCTCCTGATCAAGAAATGTCCAGAGCTATGGTTGTATATGGTCAGTGAGCTGCTTGTGTTGATCCCAGTATTTGACTAACTTTGAAGCTATATTAGTGTTCAGTGATGCGGTAGCTGCCGCTCTTTCCTTCAAGTTGTTATGTTTGGTCTCCTCAAGTGAGGCCTGATTATGAAGATCTTATTGCCCCTTGCTCTTTTGTCTCAAACAATGATGTCTTTTGTGTTTGTAATCAGTGTTTGTCTAACCCTTAGTTTACACATTTACTCTAGCTTCAATTTCTTTCCTTATGTTTTTAGTGTCATCTTTTTAAGATGGAGGTGCAAGGTACTTTGTATCAATTGTTTATCAGCTCCAATTGTACTTGATCACCCTTTTATCTTTCTGTAATGTACTACGAATTATTATCTTTTTTAATTTTTAGCTGGAGCTCTCTGAGCTCTATCTATTATATCTCAAAAAAATAAAAATAAAAATAAAAATAAAATAAGATAAAACATACAAAATAAAAAATAAAAATTCTTGTTACTTTATTAGTTTTTATTTTGAATTGAACAGAAATAAGCATTTTTAATATTTATTATATGAAAAATACAACAATACATTTTAAGGGTAAAATGACAAGAATTCCTCCAATGAGTAAATTGACAATAATAAAGATAAGTATCAATCTATTATGATAAACATGCATAATTCTCTAAGATCTCTCTTTGTTGCCTTGCTTTTATTAATATTTTAAATATATGTTGAACTTTAAGGCCCTGTTTGGGAATGGAGTTTGCATAATTAAAGTTACACATTAGGCAGAGGTATAGGTTGAGAGGTATGCAAACTTTAGGAGAGTACCTCAACCTTTACTTAAAAAAATAACTTTAGTTGACTTTTTATGTGAGAATTTGGAAACTAGAGAGAAGGGGAGAGAGTATAGATAGTTCAGATAATTAGGCAGATGGAGTTTAGATAACTCCAGTTATCTAAAGTTATTAACTAAGACAACTGTAGTTATCTCAACACGAAAAGGTCTTCAACGTTCAAACAACCAAAGTTAGGATGGCTATATAACTAAAGTAACTCTCTAGTTGATAAGAAGAAACATGCATGTGTTAGTTACTTGTGCTCACCTCTTAACTGAGAAGCAACACTCCCATTTGGCATATAAGGGTAGACGAGAAGTCTCTCATTCTCAGTTGTGCAAAATCCGAACAGCCGAAGGAGATTTCTGTGAACAGCCAAGCTTATCATCTCGACTTCGGTTTGGAACTGCACTTCCCCACCAACAGCATTATAATCTTTCAGCCTCTTAACAGCTACAGTCGTGCCATCCCGCAAACAACCCTTGTAAACAATTCCATATCCCCCTTTTCCCAAGATATTTTTTGACTTGAAATGATTGGTAGCGACTCGGAGCTCCTTGAAGGAATAACGCTTCAAGTGACCCAGGCGAACTTCTGGGTCATATTGATCTGCATAGAAAGAGAAGCTTTTAATAAAGAGTAGAAAGGAAACTATAGGTCCAACTTCTTCAAATTATAAAACACAAATGGAAGTAGTTAAGCTGCTGCTAAGGATGGATCCAGAAATTTTGATTAGTAGGGCAAAACATTCATATACACAGACAGTAAAATAGAATACTTCCATATTTGGCACTATAAATGACCATTTCCTCATTTTACATCAAAATGGAAACCAAAAAATAAATACCAGTATTTCTGTATAATGGTTCTTGACGAGTTTTAATGTTTTGGAAATGTTGTATGCTTATCTCATTTTTAGAGTCAGAAACGAGAGGATAAAGGAGAACTTAAGGAGAACTTGTGAATCGTCGGCTAAGAGAATGGTAGTGAAGGACAAGAGGAGAACACACAAATAAGAAGAAAAAAAAGTTCTGAAATGGTCAGTGGAGAGACACGTCTAGAAGGCTTAGGGATTCAAATTATTTTATGTAAATTCAGGTTAAGACTAAGAGTTATCCATACAAATCTGGCCAGATGAGCTCACCTACTTACAACTTCAGTCTAGGGACCAAATTCCTGTTTTTTGCTCACTAGGGACCAACTTCAGTATACTTACAACTTCAGTCTAGAAACACATATTTCGTTCATCACTATATTCTGCATTTTCTTCTCTCACATGAATTTCCATGCCAACTTATTTCTCTCATTTTCTCTTGTTGACAAACCACGCAGAAAGGTACACTAAACTTATTTTTTAAGGAAAAATAGAGCTAGGCTGACAGAAGCTAGCGTACCACCACATCCAAATAAAATAACTCTTCCTATCCTAAATCTATTCCTGAAGAGGGCGTAAAGGAAAGGAGAAAACTTTCGGTAAACAAACGAAGTAAATACTAACCTAAATACAAATTAAAAAATTAAGTAAATACTATTCTAAGTACTAATATACTATTGCTGTGGCTAGGAACTCATAAGCTAGTTACTACAACTCTAAAACTGATAGCGTTGGAGAAGTATTCAGAAAGGGTGGGGGAAAAAGGTATCTCACCATTTACATCATAGAAAATTTGCTGGGTTCGTCGCTGATGCCACCAAAGAAGTAATCCGACAACAATGACAATCAAGACAACAGAACTTACACTTACGCCAAGCACAATAGCCACACGGCGGCTCTTCATTACCCCAGGCTTTGACTGAGCTGAGAAATCCAAGATGCCTATAAGTTAGAATAGTCGTTCAAATAAATTATCAAAGTGTATGCAGAAAAAACTTATTTGATCTGAAATTTTAAATTATTATTTAAAATTATTATACACTTCTCCCTTGCCATTCCATGAGATAAATCATATGATTCTTACCTTGATGAACAAAACCGAGTAGTACCACCACAAGCTGAGTATTGATCCCTGAGCAAACATCAATGCGCCAAAAATCACATTCTTTACCAGCATAACAATTATACAGTCTATGGATAGATAGGAATGAATTTTGCTTCCGTAATTCTAGATGTTCATTTCATATGTTAATCCATAAAATGCTATTTCTAATAGAAGCTTGGACAGGTCAAACAGGTATCTGAAAAAAGCCAAGGCCGGAGGGTGCTTAGTAGATGGTCAAGGTGCATGGCTTCGTTACTATCAGGGTCAAAAAGGGAAAGTTAGATTTGTATGATCGGTAGTTTTGGGTATCATAGTGGTATTTGATGTTGTATTTTCTTTTCAGCTGGTGTGGAACTCTATTTTGTAATAGACTGGATTAAGGATATTTTGTATTAGTGGATCTTCTTGTTTCGTTAATCGATCATTAATGAAACAGGTGACCATTTGGTCACTTTTATTTTTTTTAAAAAAACAATTATACAGTTCAAGGCTACTGAGGTAGAGGCCAAATAATTTATTTCTTTAAGATCAACTGGAAAACTCTCTGGATTTTTGCATTCTAAAGAAGCAGAAAAAAAAAAAAAAAAAAAAACTAAGAAGCTAGCTTTAACTCTATAAATTGACTTTTATATCCATGAATAATACGGTGCAAAAGAACAGCTATCAACATAAATCAAACCTCTACCACCCAAAAGAGAGAGAGAAAAAAAAAGAGTAAAAAACAACCCGCATTTAACTTTTCACTCCCAAGCACTAATTCACCCAAAAACTTATCAGACATGTACAATTATCATTGAACTAATTAGCTCTCTCTATCATCTGGGACCTGAGAGCTCAATGGCTTCAACCACAAGAGATGAATCCTCCACAAAGTCCAAATAGGTTGGAGATGCAGATTGTGGCTCAAAAGAAGAAGACCGAGGAGGGAACTTCGGCATATTTTCACCCTTATTTTGAGATTGTGAGGCTTCCCACTTCTCGGCCAGTCCATCTCCTTCTAACATTCTGACCACTTCCGACATTTTTGGCCGGTGAGATGGGTGATACAGAGTACAAAGAAGCGCAACCTGGACCATCTCCTCCAGCTCTACCCGGTCATATTTGTTCTTCAAGTCCTTGTCGACAATTGCATGGAGTTTGTTCTCTTGGTGAAGCTTCTTCACCTGACATCAAAGTTGTTTGCAACTTAGAATATGAATATTAATCTTTCAACCCTCACTATAGCTTGGTTTCGATGCAGGGAGATAGTTACCAGAGCTACAAAGTGGGATACTATAATAAATGTATCTGTGCAAATATTGAAGACATCTCAAATTGCGATTTCGATATAAGGTTAAGGGCCAATATATCAACTAAAAGAAAACAAGTACTGTATTTTAAAGCAGAGGCAGATACAAACGGGAACGCCGACACGTTCACCAACGACACAACACATTGACAAAGAAAAATTTTGACCAACTGCATTTAACTAGCTAATGTCATGTTGAATATGTGTGTCCAACATAAGTGTCTGACATATGTCAAACACGACATTGTTTCCACATAGAAGTGCTTGTGCTCCATAGCAGGGATCAAGTAGTTTTCTCTTTGTCAAATTGGATGAGGCTTATGTCCTATTCAATTCAATGGTAAATGTATGTGTGCAATGCATATACTATTTTCTCAAAGCCTTTGTTTGGCAAGTTGGTCCAAGTTTTCGATAATTTATTTTAGGCAGTGTGAAATTCATGGTTTATCCAGAAAAGATTTTTTTTTAAAATTGATTAGATTATACTCCCCCCATTCCAAAATGCAATTTTAAGGTTTTCACTCTTTTTAAGAAAGACGTAAACTGGTGTATTATGAAATAAATATCCCTCTTAATTGAACCTATTAAGTTATTAACAAGTGTACTTACGAAAATGCCCTCTTATTTGATTATTATGTTTATTTTCTAAAATTAAGCTCTCAAGGGTAGAATTGCAAGTTCGGTTAAAAATTAATTAGTGAGAGATTGAGAGTAAAACATAAATGACTTACATTTTGGAACCCAATAAAAGCATAAACGACTTACATTTTGGAACGGAGGGAATACAACTAGTATCATATAATGATTAGATCAGATAAAGATAAAACTTTTGTACACTGAGTAACAAAATTTTTCGTGACGCGGTACGTGGAGTATAAGAGATTGGCTAATGGCCAAAAAGAACTCCCGTCTTGATTACAGATATACAGGGATGAAATAACAAGCTCCTACGATTTTGACACAAATTCGCATATGTTCTCAAACTTTGAGAGGGAGTGGATATTTAATAATCCCAGTATTTCTTATAATTTGAAAGATTTGAAGTATCCTTAGTTTGATCCAAGGAAATATTTCGACCATTACTTCCAAAAGAAATGCTAAAAGTGGAAATGGATATTTTCCCTATTCATTAGTTGTAGCTTTCACAAACCATATTGTTTACATGGTTTGGAAATTCTTAGATTATAAATATGTTCACGGACTATCTAACCTTTCATTTACTTCACCGTATATCTTAGGCCATTAACTTATATTTTTAAGATTAATCTAAAAACCAATAAGTAAACATCGACTTCATGAAAAGAAGGAAAGAAAAAGCCATGTCTGACCCCAACGATTTTGAGATCAAGAGGAGCTTACCCAGTCAAGCATTACACCTTTCTGATTTGCTATTCTTCCAAAATCGAGTGCCTTCTGACCAGTAATCAGCTCAAGCAGTAGAATTCCGAAACCAAAGACATCAGTTTTCTCTGATGATTGACCCGTTGACAAATACTCTGGAGCTATATGCCCGACGGTCCCACGAACTGCAGTGGTAACATGTGATTCCCGATGATCCAAAAGCTTCGCCAGTCCAAAGTCACCAACGATCGCTTCAAAATCTTCGTCTAGAAGAATGTTGGCAGCTTTAACATCACGATGAATTATTTTGGGGTCACACTGCTCGTGCAAATACAGTAATCCCCGTGCTGTCCCCAATGCTATTCTTTTTCGTCTCGACCAATCTAAGGCTGGCCTCCCATGTACATGTTCTGCAATATTTCAAAAAATGTCTTATAGGTACAACTCTATAAAGGAATAGTTTGCGAAAATTCTCTAGATTCTGACACTGCTGCTCACAATGAAATTTCTAAGGAAGTTGGTTGTAATGAGGATTATTATCAGTTCTGAAAAGTTGTAAGCAAGACTGATAAAAACATGTTAACAGCTGATAAAGTTCTTATTAGTTCTTATTGCACCTATTCAAGTTGGTACGGGACGACATTCTCCAGATTCCTCTCCTGATCAAGAAATGTCCAGAGCTATGGTTGTATATAGTCAGTGAGCTGCTTGTGTTGATCCCAGTATTTGACTAACTTTGAAGCTATATTAGTGTTCAGTGATGCGGTAGCTGCCGCTCTTTCCTTCAAGTTGTTATGTTTGGTCTCCTCAAGTGAGGCCTGATTATGAAGATCTTATTGCCCCTTGCTCTTTTGTCTCAAACAATGATGTCTTTTGTGTTTGTAATCAGTGTTTGTCTAACCCTTAGTTTACACATTTACTCTAGCTTCAATTTCTTTCCTTATGTTTTTAGTGTCATCTTTTTAAGATTGAGGTGCAAGGTACTTTGTATTAATTGTTTATCAGCTCCAATTGTACTTGATCACCCTTTTATCTTTCTGTAATGTACTACGAATTATTATCTTTTTTATTTTTTAGCTGGAGCTCTCTGAGCTCTATCTATTATATCTCAAAAAAATAAAAATAAAAATAAAATAAAATAAAACATACAAAATAAAAAATAAAAAATCTTGTTACTTTATTAGTTTTTATTTTGAATTGAACAGAAATAAGCATTTTAAATATTTATTATATGAAAAATACAACAGTACATTTTAAGGGTAAAATGACAAGAATTCCTCCAATGAGTAAATTGACAATAATAAAGATAAGTATCAATCTATTAAGATAAACATGCATAATTCTCTAAGATCTCTCTTTTGTTGCCTTGCTTTTATTAATATTTTAAATATATGTTGAACTTTAAGGCCCTGTTTGGGAATGGAGTTTGCAAAATTAAAGTTACACATTAGGTAGAGGTATAGGTTGAGGTATGCAAACTTTAGAGAGTACCTCAACCTTTACTTTAAAAAAATAACTTTAGTTGACTTTTTATGTGAGAATTTGGAAACTAGAGAGAAAGGGAGAGAGTATAGATAGTTTAGATAATTAGGCAGATGGAGTTTAGATAACTCCAGTTATATAAAGTTATTAACTAAGACAACTGTAGTTATCTCAACACGAAAAGGTCTTCAACGTTCAAACAACCAAAGTTAGGATGGCTATATAACTAAAGTAACTCTCTAGTTGATAAGAAGAAACATGCATGTGTTAGTTACTTGTGCTCACCTCTTAACTGAGAAGCAACACTCCCATTTGGCATATAAGGGTAGACGAGAAGTCTCTCATTCTCAGTTGTGCAAAATCCGAACAGCCGAAGGAGATTTCTGTGAACAGCCAAGCTTATCATCTCGACTTCGGTTTGGAACTGCACTTCCCCACCAACAGCATTATAATCTTTCAGCCTCTTAACAGCTACAGTCGTGCCATCCCGCAAACAACCCTTGTAAACAATTCCATATCCCCCTTTTCCCAAGATATTTTTTGACTTGAAATGATTGGTAGCGACTCGGAGCTCCTTGAAGGAATAACGCTTCAAGTGACCCAGGCGAACTTCTGGGTCATATTGATCTGCATAGAAAGAGAATCTTTTAATAAAGAGTAGAAAGGAAAACTATAGGTCCAACTTCTTCAAATTATAAAACACAAATGGAAGTAGTTAAGCTGCTGCTAAGGATGGATCCAGAAATTTTGATTAGTAGGGCAAAACATTCATATACACAGACAGTAAAATAGAATAGTTCCATATTTGGCACTAAAAATGACCATTTCCTCATTTTACATCAAAATGGAAACCAAAAAATAAATACCAGTATTTCTGTATAATGGTTCTTGACGAGTTTTAATGTTTTGGAAATATTGTATGCTTATCTCATTTTTAGAGTCAGAAACGAGAGGATAAAGGAGAACTTGTGAATCGTCGGCTAAGAGAACGGTAGTGAAGGACAAGAGGAGAACACACAAATAAGAAGAAAAAAAAAGTTCTAAAATGGTCGGTGGAGAGACAAGTCTAGAAGGCTTAGGGATTCAAATTATTTTATGTAAATTCAGGTTAAGCCTAAGAGTTATCCATACAAATCTGGCCAGATGAGCTCACCTACTTACAACTTCAGTCTAGGGACCAAATTCCTGTTTTTTGTCCCCTAGGGACCAACTTCAGTATACTTACAACTTCAGTCTAGAAACACATATTTTGTTCATCACTATATTCTGCATTTTCTTCTCTCACATGAATTTCCATGCCAACTTATTTCTCTCATTTTCTCTTGTTGACAAACCACGCAGAAAGGTACACTAAACTTATTTTTTAAGGAAAAATAGAGCTAGGCTGACAGAAGCTAGCGTACCACCACATCCAAATAAAAATAACTCTTCCTATCCTAAATCTATTCCTGAAGAGGGCGTAAAGGAAAGGAGAAAACTTTCGGTAAACAAACGAAGTAAATACTAACCTAAATACAAATTAAAAAATTAAGTAAATACTATTCTAAGTACTAATATACTATTGCTGTGGCTAGGAACTCATATGCTAGTTACTACAACTCTAAAACTGATAACCTTGGTGAAGTAGTCCAGAAAGGGTGGGGGGAAAAAGTATCTCACCATTTACATCATAGAAAATTTGCTGGGTTCGTCGCTGATGCCACCAAAGAAGTAATCCGACAACAATGACAATCAAGACAACAGAACTTACACTTACGCCAAGCACAATAGCCACACGGCGGCTCTTCATTACCCCAGGCTTTGACTGAGCTGAGAAATCCAAGATGCCTATAAGTTAGAATAGTCATTCAAATAAATTATCAAAGTGTATGCAGAAAAAACTTATTTGATCTGAAATTTTAAATTATTATTTACCTTTTAGATCATCCGGTGGATATGACATGGGGTCAATAGAGACAGAGGAGCAATTGTTCACAGAATTTTTCCCGCAAATTAAAGGATTGCCTACAATACTGATGAACAATATAATAGATTAAAATGTGTTCTAGTTTGTTGCTTTCATCGGAAAAAAATGTTAGTAAAGAACAAGAAAAGCTTACTTGAAAGTTCTTGCTGATATCCTTGGTAAAGAACCACTTAAATTGTTGTACGAAAGATCCCTGAAAGCATGATCATCATCATCAATATAAGAATGATAAGGCTAGATAAGAAGGAACTACAATGAACATTTGGCGTTTTCAGGTAAACTACCATGAACTTGCTTCAATATGTGTAACAACCACAGATTAGAGACTTCTAGTAACTGCCAGATTTGAATGAACAACTTGCCTCCAGCCTCCCTTCTTAGAAATTTTTAAGGTTCACAGTAGTTTCTTGTGTATCTTTAAAAGTTTATGGTAGTTTTATGCGGGTTCTTAAAGGAGGAGACGAAGTCTTGGAATATTTAGAAAGGAGAGTGCTTGGTCACTAATTTACTTGTCGAACACGCAGGATAATAGTTATTTGAAAGTGAACATCAACGTCTATTTTAGTTATGCACATTAAAGCAAGTCCATAGTACTCAGTTAAGAAACTCCTAAGATTCATGGTAGTTCCTTGTAGTATAGCCCAATAACAAAACATCTTGTCCAAAATTAGAGAGAAGCCTATGAGAAAAGGAAAACAAGAGAGCACACACGTACAGGAGAGTGAGACCTTTGATGTTGGAAAATGAATCAGGGCAAGGGCCAGAGAGGCTGTTTTTGTTCAGTCGTCTGCATTGGTCAACATTAGACCGAGGTAATTGTTAGTGTTGGCACAGACACAAAATAAGTACTATTAAGGTAAAAGATGTTTCGTATAATTATGCATAAATCTTACAGATAGTTTAGGTTCTTCAGATCACCCAAGGAGCTGGGAATGCTTCCACGGAACTGATTGCTAGAAAGGTCTAGTGTTTGGAGCTTCTCCAACTTTCCAATCTCGGCCGGTATAGGTCCAGAAATTGCATTGTTCTGCAAGAGCCTATAGGAACAAGATCCAAATTATATTTTTACTATTAACAGTACTCTAGCATATAAAAATTAAGTATCTAATTATGAAGCTTTGAGATTTCTTAACATAAAAAATACGAATTCATTTTTATTAATTTTTCACTATTCTAGGCCCCGTTGTTTTCTATTTGATTTTCTTTTACACATTTTATATTTTCAGCCATCAACGTCCATGTCTTAAGAATTCAAACTCCTTCTATAGAAGGTTGTCAAAAGAAACCTTTGGACGGAAATACTTCTATTTTATTTTTCTATAGAATTATTCCCTTTAACATGTATTATTAAGACACATATACTATGTCTGACTATATTGTACTTTTTTCTTCTTTTTTTTCTTTTGTGAAACATACTACTTTGTATAACACTAAGGATTCTTTCTTTCCCAAAAATATTTATTTGGATAGTGAGGAGTCACAAGTAGGGGCTTACAAATACTCCACATCTATATCTAAATAAATGAGGTATAAGCTTACACAGATTGCAGGTTTGTAAGATTTCCAATTCCTGGCGATAGAGTCCCTGACAAGCTCTGGCTTGGCAGACCTCTGCAGGCAAGAAGAGAAGATTCCAAACAATTAGTAAATTGTGCAAGTGTTCATATCAGAAAGAAAGGAATTTATTTTTCTGCCTGCATTGGAAAAAATTGGAGGATGTAAAACAGTGAAGAAGAATTGAGTTGTATCTTACAGAACAGAAACATATCCATCTGATGAGCAGGTAACCATCCTCCAGCTACATGGATCCACTGAGTTAATATCCCAATTCTCAAGAACATTATACGGGTCATTTAGCTCCATTTTTATTGCCATCAATGCCACAACTGCATTAGCAAAGGAAAGGACAAGGGATGAGAATTAAGATTGTGAAGACAATCAAGGAGATAGATGATCAAGGTTGGTCATTCATAGATGATGAATACAATATAGTGATAACACATTTTATATATCTTACAAGAAAAGGACAGTTAGATGCAGATAATCTCTTTTGTTATCAAGTACTTCCAAATAAATATAACCTAACAAGTATCGACCAACAATAAGGCATGAAAACACCCATGGATTCTGGTGGTCAATGTATACTAAAACAGTTGTGCAAGGAAGTAACAAATTGCAAAAATGCAATTTTTTTATGGAAATAAATGACTATCAGGTGTCACTGCCCGCAAGTCTGGAAAAAACTACTTAAAATAAGCCAACGCTATTTGAATCAAATTAATCAAATGTTCTGCACAAAAGCCATGTTCATTGACATTTTTATCAAACCCATTTCCCTTAAAAAGTAGTGAAATTTTTAAAGGAAAAAATATTTTGAAGACCTAAAAATACAGACACTAAAACCAATCTATTTCAACATTAAAACCCAAATCGAATTTCTTCACAAGTAGAAAATATAAGACAAAATAAATGTTCCATCTCTCTGCTACTGGCTGCTTAGTTTCTCTCACCTATTGCATTGCTTATCACAGCTCCAGTTTCATTAGAACAATGTGCATCCCCCCACTGTATCATGTGATCTGTGAATACTCCTGATCCCTCTCCCTCATAAAATAAACTAAAAAATCCATCACGCTGCCAATACTGAAAACAACTACCCATTGATACTATTCTTCAAAAAATTAAAAATTAAAAGTTACCATACTAGATAATGGGATTTAAATACTTCAGAAACATTGATTCCGGCGTGGCTAGAATCTTTGGGGTGAGACCTCTCATGTCCCAATCCCATTGCCTACCAGTATACCAAAGTTCCTCTCTAATGCAATGATGTCACCAAGTGCTTTTCTTAGGAAGAACACTAATATCACCAATCCTTCTTAAAAAACTTATAACGTAAACACAAATATATCAACAGCCCAGAATACCATACCATAAGAGCATCTGTAGTTGTTTAAGTTTGAAAATGGGTATATGAAAATTTTGGAAATAGCAAAAAAATAAATAAATAAAAAATACCGTTTGAAGATCTGCGTAAAAAAAATTATATATTGTGAAGGTGTCTCGAAATTTTTTTATAAAAAAAAATTGTGAAGGTGCCGTCCAACACATTTGAACAATTTTTTTTTCTATCTTCAAACGGAAGATGATCTTCCTAATTTTTTTTTAATAATCCGGACGGGATATCATATCCCATCCAACCATTTACCAAAAAAAAAAAAAAATCAGATCAGACGACAAATCATCTACCGTCCGACTATAAAACAGTAAATCATCTTCCGATTTCCAAAATATGGATAAAGCCATTTCCGTCTCCCAAATTTGGCCGTCTCCTGTTCATTCCAAACCCAAAATATGGGTATATAGATGACGACTACAGATGGTTTTTTTTCAAAAATATCCATTTTTTAGATGTATAGCAAACGACTACAAATGCTCTAAGAAAGGAAATTTGTCTCTCTGTAGGAAAAAGCATCCTAACACAGATGATTTATAAATACTTCATATATTTGGTGCAATTATCTAACAAAAGACCACTACAAGCTTTATCCATAATCAAATCTAACCAATCAACAAGAAGTAAACCAAAACATATAAGATTTGCGGATATGAAACAAGAAAACAAACTGACCTTCATAGTTTATACCAGAAGGAGAAAGAGTAGCGGAAGCCACTGACCAGAAAGCCAACACCATCACCAATCTCAGTATCCGAAACAGAGAACCCTTTCTTTCCATCTTATTCTTACCCATCCTGCTCAAAATCTCCACCACCTCTTTGTGAGCATCAACAAATCCACAGCCCATTTACTCCACTCACCTCACCTCATCCACAACAAACTCCCAACAACAACCAAACCATCTCATAACCTGAAACCACCCAATTCCACCAACATTTCTCTCACCAGAAAAACCCAGATGCCCGAGTCTCCTGAAATCAAGAACCCAGATGGGAATGGGGCTCCTTGAGCCTAAATAGCAAAAACCCAGATGCAGAATCCAACACAGGTGCAGAAAAAAAGGAGGACAAGGAAGACCCACCACTCCACTCCCAACTCCCAAGAAAATTCCACAGTTACAACTCAGAAAAAAAGGCTCTCAAAAAGAGGCACCCCCTATCTTTCAATCAACTTTTCCTCTACAAAATCCCTTTTTTCCCTGCTCTTTTTGATGGGGGAATTCAAACAGGGAAAAGCACAAAAGAAGACAAAACTCAGTAATGCTTCAACCTCGAAGCTAATTGGATTCTTGTTGGTCAATCCTCTTCTCACTCTACCCTCTCTATCTCTGTACCAAAGAGTGAATGAAGAGAGCAGAAAGAAGGAGAACAGACCAAACACACAAAGGGCCAATGCAAACTGCCAAAGGTGACACGGACGCAGATGCAGAAAGTGTGCTTCGTTACAAAAAGATGATATTGGATCCCATGAATAATTATTTTTAAAACAAATATCAACAAAGAAAAAAAAAAAACTGAAATGAAATGAAAATTCTTTTTTTTTCTTTTTACCATAAGAAAATAATTTTTTTAAAAAAAGTTTGTGTCAGGTCACTCTCCGTATTTTGAATCCCTGTGTTTTTTACACAGAAGTCATCCACAAAATTGAAATTTCATATAAGCCCCCAACAAATCCCTAATTTCAATCAAATACTTGTAGAGCAAGTGACAATACTTCTCACATCTTAGTAAGAGGTTATAGATTCGATTTCAGTCTGAAACGGAATTAATGTAGAAATATTGCAAAATCCCCTCACCTCCCCCAAAATGGGTGGCTACGGGTAATGTCTAAAACAAAAATAAAACATAATAATAATAATAATAATAATAATAATAATAATAATAATAATAAAACCTCCATATAATATAGCATTCAACTGCTAAAGCGATTAGTCGGATCTCAATTGCAGGATTATAGAAATGTTGATGCGTTAAACTAAGTTCAGAAAGAAATTAAAGTGGAAGAGCATGATTCTCTAAAAATAGTATTTGCACTCGTGACCTTATTCTCTTATCCGGCAATATAACTTAATATTTTGTTTCTCCAAAACTTAGTTCAATAGGTCAGAATTTTTATAATGTTGCATTTGGATCATAAATTGATCACTTTTAATATATTTTCAAGTGAATAAAGAGAATAATATAAAAATAATGATTTATGGGGTACTTATTTGGAATCTAAATATTTGTGGGAGGTTTGCAAGGGAAAAAAAAACCCAAAAATAGTTGGAAAGATATTGTAAACTATGATATGTGGTCTCACACTTGTATTATATATGCTTTTCGCGCAGTTACATGTTTTATACTAAATCTTAAGTGGAGTTAAGGAAATTTAAATGGAGCTTCTAATGGCTAAAGTTCGTGATGAGATAATCATGCATTAAATATGCTAATAATTTATGGCTGATATGCATATTAATCCGATGGGCATTGATATTTGATTTTTTTTATATATATAGTTCAATTTTCGAAACTATTTATAGGAAGATAACAGTTGACAAAGTATTTTGTGCTCGTTGACTCAATAACTAAACTTGTCGTTCCCAACGACGAGTTTAGTTGTTTCATGCTCGCCATTGAACCACGATTAGCGTGGGTTTTTTTTTTTTTTTTCTTAGAAACTCGTCGTTTCCAATGACGGAGTTTAGTTAATTTTTTTTTAATTTAAAAAAAATGGGATAATTTGACCAAAAGCGGTTTTAACATAATATATAGTATAGAAATAACACCAGATAAATCAAAAAATATACAAACAAGCAGGTAGGAAAACAAAAATAGTTGCATTACTCAGGACCACCTCTTGCTTGGTAAATGGTTATTACAGTGCAATCAACAAAGTTGCTATTATAACTGCTGACAGTAAAATTCTAATTGGGGTTGCCACTTACAAGCAAGCAAACTAAATACATACACCCTCAAAGGAAAGTGATGTTTCTATTCGACATGTTGTATTATATAAATGCAGGACAATTGGATAGATTAATCAATGTAAGAGGCAGTTTTGCATCTCCATCATCCATTATTCCATATTCCATCAGTAAATGCTTATCAACCATCTCTCATTCCATTGATTGTCTGGATTTACTCCTGATCCACATTGTGTATGCTGCACAATTCAAAAGTTTATAGTCAATAACTTACTTAAGTTTATCATGTTTTTTTTTTATTTTGATAAATTATTTAAGATATTTTTTTAATAGAATTATTTAAGATTCTTGTTGGTGTAAAATACAAATATTGTGCAAATTGAAACTTACGTCCAGACAATAATCTCTAATCTCTAATATTTTAATGGGAGAGTTGGGGTTTGTAACAAACAAATCTTAACTTTGTAACTATATAAACACGTTTAATACACGTTCAAACTATATCCAGTAAAAAAAAATGTGCAACACACGTGTAGCCCAAATCAAAACATTCAAATATAAACTTTTTTTTTTCCTTATTAGATACATATTCATTTAATTTGACTACTTTATTTTTTATAGACGTGCATCACACGTACATTATAGTACTAGTGGTATTAATTACTCATATTATAGAACGCAAATCTTGCTGACTCTATAGCTGACATGTGTGTTTCTCCTCGCCACCCACTTTAATAGTTAAAAGGATGAAAATGCTTGAAATATATATATATATATATAAAAGAAAAGTTAGCCTTATATTTGTGTGTTAAAATTTTCTCATACAAAGTGAGGTGTCAATAATCATTAGATTATAGGTTTAATTAAATGACTCATTTATAAATTGCAAAAGAGAATCTTAACAACTAAGATGAACCAATATGTTATTTAACAAACCTATAATTAGCACGTGCGATGAATGTCTTAATTTTAAAAAAGTTTGGAGCAAGTGAGGTGTCAAGAATCATTAGATTATAGGTTTAATTAAATGACTCATTTGTAAATTGTAAAAGAGAATCTTAACAACTAAGATGAACCAATATGTTATTTAACAAACCTATAATTAGCACGTGCGATGAATGTCTTAATTTTTAAAAAGTTTGGAGCTGGACGGACGATACACGTATTTTTAAAAAGGGAAAAACATTGATTTGTGCGTGCGATGCACGTGCTAATAAATAGATTTGGAGTTGCACGTGCGGTGCACGGGTTTGTTTAGTAATTAGCACGTGCGATGAATGCCTTTAATTTCTAAAAAAAATTGGAGCTGAACGGACAATACACGTATTTTTTTAAAAATTAACAATAAATTTTTTTTTTTATGTGCAATGCACGTATTGATGAATAGATTTGGAGTTGCATGTATGATATACGAATTTGTTTGGTGACAAAATGGTGTTTGTTGCGTGACAAAAAAATATTAAAAAAATATTTGTTTGTGACAAACTCTCCAATTAGGAGAGATATATATGATATCAAATTTAAAATTTAAAAAAATAGCTCTAGCTCTTATTTTTTTACAAAAATAATTTTTCCTAATTTAAAGGGCAGCATTTTTTTTGCAAAGGAAAGGAAAAGGAAATTGGAGAGGGGTAAATAGCAGGAGCATGTGCAATTTGTATGTGTGAACTAACCTTGTAGCTTACTAATAGGAGGGGACCATCAAGCAAATAAGCTTTTAGTATGTATACACAGATATACATCTAAAAATACAAATATTCTTTAACTAATACTCCTAACTTTAAATTCAAAAAATTAAAATTATAAAATTCAAACTACCCACTCATAAATTAATTAGCAATAAATAACTTTTCACATTAATTTTTTCATCAAGTGTCATGAAAGTTTAAACCATCCACAGAAAATATAGCAGTAAATAAAATTTTCTTATAAATGTCTAAAATATGGATATGTACATCATTATACATTAGAGCATCCACTATCGTTTGATTTAAAATATGCATATTTAGCATTTGGAAAATAGAAATAAAGGGAAAGCGTTGCTATCGTTGTGCCAAACTCTCTCTCTCTCTCTCTCTCTCTCTCTCTATACATATATATATATATATATGACATTTTCGTAATTTTCCAATGACATTTTAGTAATATTTAGGGGGGGAAAGTTGGAAGAAGTTGTTGAACGGATGTTAATATTCCAAGTTTTTTTTAATAATTATTTTAATAACATTTTCGTAATTTTTGGGGGGAAAAATTCTAAGAAGTTGTCGTACGGAAGATTTTCTTTCGTTAGACCATATTAAAATAAATAAATAAATAAACAGACGAAACATCATTATCTGTCTTATATATTTAGCAAATGCTAAATCCATCGCCCATATTTAGCTATCCACTATTCATTTTCATTGCTATAAATGGAAATTTAGCAAACAATAGTGTGTATGATTTTACCACAATATGTATTTTATCTTGCATATTTAGCAAACGATAATGGTTGCTCTTAGCATACCTTATTCTCTTACTTCAAGTTGAACTAGTAACTGCACGTTCGATGCACGTTCTAATTAAAATTTCTTTTATATAGTAAATAATAAGACTTCTCTTTACTTATCACATACTCTTTACAAATTAATCATAGTGTGTCACAAACTTTTATTTTATACGAGTGATACTTTTGTAAATAACTATGTCGTAAATAAAATTGAACTTTGAGGGTATTATGGTAACTAACAACAGCTGAGTAAGTTAAAGGTTAATATAACTTTCACTTAAAAATCAATTGTTGAGATTAAATGTTTGAATGAATGTCTACAAATGACAACCCAACTTTCTCATTATAATATTAGAGATTAGAGATTACAGATATAACTGCACCTGTGATTGCGATTAGTGAAACAACACTGATTAGACGATAAAGATTTGACATTTATTTATATAACAAAACACCAAATATAAAAAATAGCAGCTCACATGGTTGGTGTTTTTTTCCTTTTGTCTCAACCTCTGTTGGCTTCTGCTTTTCTCAATTTCTCCCCAGTCCTTCAGCATCTGAGATATCTGCGAGTCTTATACACACCGACACCCTGTGGAAACTCAAAACTTTTGTATGCTTTCAAAGAATTTTCCTTGTGTCATATGAGCTAACTTTTGCAATATTTTGTTGCTTAGCATTTGTTTCATTATGCAAAGGGGGGACCTTTGAAAAATACTAGTAGATGAGAATCATATTAGTGAAATAATAATCTTTATAATAAAACACAAAGAAAAGCTATCAGCTCTCATTCAATAATAAGAAAATCAATGGTCCAGATCTAAGCTTCCAAAAGACATCTCCAAAAAAGTTTTCCCCAAAACTCAAATTCAAATATCCCCCAAACAACTTCTTTATTTATTTAATTATTTATCTCTCTCTCTATATACTTATGGAAACATGAATTTTTATACCATAATTTATAATTATTTTTCAACATATACTAATTGAAACATGAACTTTTATTTACAACTAATTATTGTCATACTATTTAAACTTGAGCTACATAATTGTTAATTTACTGTTTACAATGCTTTTCATATGTTATATTGTTCTGAAGACGTGTCGTAAGTATGTACTCACGGGCAAATATATAGAATATATAGTGGCTTTTTAAATAGTGAAAGGAGGGGGCAAGTGGAAGTGGCAAGTGACACATACAAAGTACGGAGTACTAATAAACAGTGGAACCCTAAACCCTTTGGTTTCGAGGCTCTTACCTCTATGAAATCCTCCCAAGCCATCACCCCACCTTTACAAAGCTACCTTTGGCATGTTTTAATTTTAGCTTTTTAAATTGTTATACTGACAATTGATAAACAGTAGGGTATGAACAGTGCAATCGGCCGCACTCTCATTTGCCCCGTTCTTTCTTGTGTAAAAGATTCCTACTCCAACAAGTAAAAGGTAGATTCCTACCCCCAAAAGATTTCTAACAAAATGTAGAATTTTTTCACAAACTGGCCCACTTTTTGAAAGTTTTTTTCAAACTGATCCATTTTTTGAAAGTTTTTTCCAAACTAACCCACCTTTAAAAAAAAATTAAAACGGCCCACTCGCTATCTCAGATAGCGAGTTTAGTAAAAATCAACTTGCTATTTGAGAAAACGAGTGTTGTTTTAGGTTTTTTGGTTTCTTCCCTCACCAAGACTCATTGTCTCAAAAAACGAGCTTGTTTTAACCAATCTCGCTTTTTTTAGCTCGCTTTTTTGAGACAGCGAGTGTCGATTGGGGATACCTTAAACCCGAACCTCGCTATTTTGATCTCCATCTAACGACAACACAAAGCGGCAGCGGTGGTCGGCGGGTTGTCGAGCGGAGGAAAGGGGGGAGGTGTTCGACGGGGGCAAGGAGCACCAAGACAGCAGCACCTACAATAAGAGACAACAACAATAATAACAAGGCAGCGGTAGTCGACGAGGCGCGGGGGTGGGTTGCGGCTCAATGATGGCGAGGATGGGCGATGAAGGCGGCGGTGAGGGTGGTGCCAGGCGGCGACGCAGAAGAGATGGGGTTGGGTGGCTTCGACGATGAAGATGAAGGGTTTGACAATGGGGATGTAGAGGATGGGTTGACGGTGGCTGACTGGTGTCGGCTCGAGGGAAGGAGGAGAGGGAGATGTCGAGGCTCGAGGGGGTGCTCAAGGACTAGGCAGAAGGGTGACGAGATGCGATGGATGGGGGCGATGCTAGTGGAGTGCGGATTCGAGGACAAGGATGGGAGGAGCAGGTGGGTACTGGCTGTCGACGGGTCGCACTCGAGCAGGAGGTGCGACGAGGAGGGCGGAGGGCTTCGGGGTGATAGGGAGGAGAAGTAGGGCTGACAACGGGATGGAGGAGCTACTCTATTCTGGTTTAGGAAAACAGAGGAAAGGGAGAGAGAAAGTTAGGGAGAGAGAGCGGGATCGAAACAGCGAGGCTGGGGTTTAAGGTATCCCCAATCGACACTCGTTGTCTCAAAAAGCGAGATTAGTTAAAACAAGCTCGCTTTTTGAGACAGCGAGTCTTGGCGAGGGAAGAAACCAAAAAACCTAAAACAACACTCGTTTTCTCAAAAAGTGAGTGGATTTTTACAAGGTCGTTTTGGGAATTTCGTAAAAAAAGGGCCAGTTTGAGAAAAACTTTCAAAAAGTAGGTCAGTTTATGAAAAAATTCCAAAATGTAGATATATAATTAAAGTAGTTTTTTTTTTAATTAATAAAGAGCTAAAGCGGTTTATAGGGTTGGCTACACCAAAAGATACTGGATTCGGATCACTTTTGTAACTAGATAATAAAATCAAGCACACTTACAATATTTAGGTAAACAACTTTATAGATACAAATAAAAGTAAACTTACTTTTTAGTTACTGATTTTGTATAAATCACATGATCCCATCTGGGCCCTCAGATCTCCTCAGGTTCCGCTCTCCTAAGATCATCAGGTCAAACAAATCTAACAGGCTTTTACCAGCTCAGGCTCATGGGCAAACGGGTCCAACCCGACCCATTAAGATCTCAGGCCCGTTTACTCTTGCCTATAAATACCAGACCCTCTCATCACTTCCAAAGGTAATCAATCTTTCCCCACCTGAACCCTAGCTACTGTTACTTTCTCAGTGACTGACTAGATCATCGGAGGGTCTGTCTCCGGGAACTCTTCCTGAGTTTCTAGGCATTGTGCAGGTACGAAGATCCGAGCCGAGCTATGAGCCTCAACCTCTCTCTTGCTACTCCCGAGCCGGTCCTACAGCCGGTGATCAAACCAACATTAGTGTCGTGTCTTTCGCTTCACAAATTACAAGAATTCACACATGTTGCCCCACACCCAAAAACAAGCAGCATCAGGTTGGCGCCGTTTGTGGGAACACACTACGTCACTGACACCGGTCCGATCCCAGCCTAGGACGTTATCTTGAATCTAGGCTCTTTCATGACTCCCAAAGCCAGAAGGGCCGTCACCTCTAGACGTCGCCCGGACCCTCCTCCCCTTTACAGCCACGTGGATGTCCAGGGCTCTGTCACGTCCTGCTTCCCAAAAATACGAAGTGCAGCACATGACACGACCCAACGAATAACTTGCGTTATCCATAGGCTGTTATCGATCCAACTCAACAATATAAACAGGAAGTAATACAACCGCGCATGCAATGAAAGATTAATCACATAAATAACAACATTGGGATTTAAGCATAAAAATAACCAACATAAAAATAATCCAACATAAAAATAATCCAACATCTAGAATAACAAACAATATTCGGGTCAAGCCCACAATACAAAGAAACAACATTTGTTCAATTTGTTAAAGTTCTCAAATAAAGCAACATTTCTTTAAGCGGCGAAGCAAAACATTTCTTTCACCATTGTTGCTCCCCTATTCCGTCAGGTAAATCTCCTTGATTACCTGTAAGCTGTTCATCTAAAAGAGAGGAAAAAGTATCCTTAGAGCAAGTCATGGACAGCAAGTAGAGAAGCAGAAAACAATGACAATAACAGTATAACGATAAATTCAATGAACGATGAAATTAATAGTGTTGAACAGTGACAAAGGGATAATAGTACAATGTGCAATAACGATGATTTATAACGATAACGATAAACAATAACAATAATGGTAAACATTAACGATGACACTGTTCAATGAAGATAACAATATGCAATGACAATGTGATGAAAATCTTAAGTCTATTATTCATTTTTAATCCTAACTAATGCACGTACTACTGCATTCCATACTACAGGTTCCATGCATACAATCAATTTCGTTTAAACTACGGTGGTAGATTCTATAGGTCATATACTCGCACGATAATAATAGTAATTTCTTGCACAATAACGATAACAATAGTCGGCACGATAAGTCCTAAAACAATATACGAAGAATTGGGATACCGTGGTCAGTAATCCAACAATAAATCGATAGCACTAGCCGACACAATATTTTGGGAACAAGCCCACAATTCCGAGTACAGTCACTATATTATCAACTACCCTTGTCAACCCTTAACTCCGGCTTGATTAACATTCTTTATTCCATTAACATACAATAATGCGATTAGTAAGGGATGTTAGGAGGATGACAACACAACCCTAAGATCATGCAATGTATTCTATACAATTAAATACACCAAATTCAACATTATAGATTCAAATATATATATTTAAACATAGAAACTCAATTCTGGACAGCAGTAGGTTGCTATACCAAAATCAGAATTTTCGTTGCTACGAGATAGCAAATGTGGATCTGTCAGAAAGTCTAGAAACTAGACTCCTGTCCGGTTCTAACGCATATAATTAAGGTACATAAAAGTTTTGGAAACATGTGTCAAAATACTAAACTATACAGGATTAGTGTTCAGCCAGAATTTGTAAAGCTGAATTTATACATATGAAACAGGACTGAAACTTCATTAATTAATTCCAGAAAAATTAAGCAATGTTCTCTAGTGTGTCTAGTATCAGCATACAAAATTTTAAGTCATTATCTTATAGGTAGCATGGTTAAAATAATTGTGAATGAGAGTGTGGCAGCAATTTTTAGAATCGGGAATTGTACGACACAGCAGCAGTAAAATAGCGATATCTCATAAACCGTAACTCGAAATTCAATTCCGGCGAAGGGATAGTAAACTAGACATCCGGGGCTACATTTCATATTCTGGAAGTTATGATTTTGATGACATTATCTAGGTTGAACAACAAGGTAATGTTCAGGTTGGCGTTAATTTTCAGGGTGTCAACATATTCTTTTTGAATAAAACGATTAAAAAGTTAAGGATGATGAATTGGGGGTTAACAATCACAAATCACAGCAAGCTATACTTATGTGAACATGGTATTAAGATATATAATTTCCATAATCTTATTAATCACAAATAACTAACACATTAACATCAATCATAAAAGCCATCAATACTAATATGCAATCTACAATTGTTGTGAGATGTCATGACATGAAATACAATAATAATCCATATCCCTATATTCAATAACTAACTATATGCATGTATGTAAGATCTCTATACATTGGAGATAAGGATGGCACGAAGTCAAGACCAGCACTTGGATTCGCTCGTGTAAATCCGTAGTATCCCAACGATAGATAACAATAAGCAATACATGATAATCAAATTGGATCTACTTGCGGGATTCAATAAAAATCTCAAATATGATACGATAACTATTCAAGAAAAAATGACTTGCCTTTAGATGATGTTAGCTCCGATATAATGAGAATAACGGGATTAAGATCCCAGGCAACAATCCAAGACACGTGCGAGCTACGTGCCAAACAAACAACAAAAGCAAGAACCAAACAGAAAAACACCAAGAGCTTGATCCCACACTAAACAAAACAGCAAACACTGCACACCGAATCGAGATCCCCCACTCCACAAAACACCATACAGCAAAACTACCTACTTATTGCCTCCCTTCTTCTTAGACGCACCAGAGAAAGAGAAAGAGAGAGAGAGAGAGAGGGAGAGGAGACAGCGACTTCGACGGCGGCAACTGGGGACTGCGACGCTACGCTGTGGCGGCAATGACGAGCGGCGTTGCTATGGTTGAGGAGCGACGACAACGACCAAGAGAACGGCGAGCTCTGTTTTCGCTCCGAAAATAGGGGAGATGAGCGACCCGGGGAGGGAGGGGGGTACGGGGCTTGGAAGATGACGGCAAAAGGCTAGGGGGTCTGCGTTGGTTGCGGTGGAGAAGGGAGGTCGAAGATAGCAGGAACTCGAGCTTTGAGTTTAGCAATGGCGGTCGCGACAATGGGTGCGAACGGAGTAGACGACGAAACTGGCGGTGGAAGGCGGAGACGGGGATGACGGTGATGGCGTTGCGGTGAGGCCGCGATGGGGAGAGGGCGACAGCGAGCGACTGCGACGAGGGCGCTCGCGAGGACGAAGGTCAAGTGGAAGGAGGAAGACGATGGGTGAGCGGGAAACTTGGGGTTCAACAGTAATGGGGGGTAGGGGGTGAACAGTGTGGCTGTGTAATAGGGTATTAGGTTAGGGTTTGATTAAAATAGTAATGGTGAGAGATTATAGGACTGGAAATCAGGGATTCAATCTTCAATTATTGGGGGGTTACAGGATGTGGGGGTGATTAGGAGAGGTTTTTGGGGTTTGACTGTTTGTAGGGATATGGAGTAGTTTTGGGTTAGTGGGTTTGGGTACAAGATCTAATAAGAGGTGGATATTGGGCTTTGGGTACAATATAGATCAAATAGGAGGACAATTCACAATCCAACAAGACAAAAGGCAAATTTATGAAATTAAATTTGAATTAGGAATACAAGGAGTAGATTCAAATAATCAAACTGGGTTCAGAAATAAATTATGAATAACATTAGAATTAATATCATTCGATACAATAATGAGACAAAATGAAATGTTCTAGAATTACAAAAGAGATTAAAATGGGGATCAATAACAAAAGGGGAAAAATGAATACGGGAGTTACTGGCTCTAACCAACAGCGAGATAACGACGCAACCTGACCTGGATCAGGCGCTTCACACTCAGTTGCGACTAATCAGCTGCGCGTCATCCAGAATTGGCAGGCCAGTAGAACAAGGGAAGAGGCCGCTTCCAACTCGGTCTCCAACCATGGCAGATAGCCGACCCTAGAAAGGGAACCAAGGCACAACCGCTCACCTCGAAGACCTCCCCTCTGCGTTGCCCTGCGGAGCAGGCCCAGTCACGAGGGCCAAGTTCCAAAACTTCAGGAACGACGTCCTCCAGGCAATCCGAGGCGGTCCCAGGACCGAGGCGTGCAACAACTCTTACCCTCAGTTAGAAGCTCGAGGTAGTGAATCCCACGGCTCAACCCGCCCACTAGAACAAGAAGATGCTGTCCTTTGACGCCTTCGGGAGATAGAGAACCGCCTCGCCCATCTCGGCGAGGGCGGGCCGATGTCAGGCCAAGGTTATAGGCCGAACCGACCCCCATTCTCCACCCAAATCTTGAAAGTTGAGATCCCCGAAAATTTCAGGCCTTCCCAATTCGAGACATACAACGGCGAGGGTGATCCCGCTGATCACATGGAAGGCTTCAAAACCCTCATGTTGATTCACAGCGCTTCGGATCCTCTCTTATGCCACGCCTTTCCTGCCACCCTACGTGGCCCAGCACAGAAATGGTTCTCGAAGCTCACCCCCGGCTCGTTCTTCTTGTTCGACCAGCTAGAAGCAATATTTCTAGCCCACTTCGTGATCAGCAGAAATGTCGAGAAGACCAGCGCGTCCCTTCTGGACCTCGGGCAAAAGGAAGGGGAACCACTCTGCAAGTTCGTTCAGAGGTTCACCGCCGATGTGAGGTCAGTCTCCTCCCTCG
The DNA here is from genome assembly GCA_017893485.1 of Hemerocallis citrina. NCBI lineage: Eukaryota > Viridiplantae > Streptophyta > Magnoliopsida > Asparagales > Asphodelaceae > Hemerocallis > Hemerocallis citrina. The sequence continues at coordinate 253,707,751 of CM030363.1, read as the reverse complement.
ATGCGGGCATCGCTTCCGCAGCCTTTCGGTACAATGTTCACCACGGACAACTGAAGGCCTCCTTAATCGAGAAACCACCCCTTGACTTCCCCGACATCCTCAACAGGATTGAGAAGTACATTCCAGTAGAAGAGGCTCTACACCTCAAGGGTACCAAAGAAGCCATGACCAAAGGAAAGCGCAAGGCGGACGACGCCGAGCCCGCAAAAAGCTACAAAAGACACAGCTGGTCTGAAGAGGCCTCCTCCGGTCCCCCATTTTGAAATATATACGCCGCTGACCCAAAACGTGTCAGACATCCTGTTAGAGATCGAGGACAAAGGAATCGTCCGACTCCCTCCCCGACCAAGCAACAACAAAAAACAGGACCAGTTTGAAAGCTTCAACCTCTCCTGCGAGAGGTTGAAACCAGTCGGGTACATATTCCATGGATAATTTGGCGTCCCTATCTAGATCGAGGGCATTGTCACGCTTGATGTAACGGCAGACACGGCCCCGAGCCTCAGGACCGAAGCAATGGATTTTATGGTGGTCAATGTCAAGGCCACCTATAACGTCATTCTCGGCAGACCCGGCCTTTGCACCCTCCAGGCCGTTCCTTCCGCCCACCACTTAAAGCTCAAGTTTCCCACCGATCACGGGGTGGGTGTTGTCCGAGCCAATCAGGAGTCGGCACGTTCGTGCTACATGACCGCAGTGGGGGGCGGTGTCTTTCCCCTCGATGTTGTAGAACTACATTCAGAGCGAGGATCGGAACCCGTAGATGTTCTTGAGGAAGTCTTTTTTTTCGAGGAAGAAACGTCCAAGTGGTTCCGAGTTAGCCTATCCTTAGCCCCAGACCTAAAGCAAACAATCATTGAGTGCATCCTCCAGAACTCCGACCTCTTCGCATGGACGCCGTCCAACATGCCAAGAATCTCTGAGGACATCATAATGCACTGGCTGAGCGTCTGTCCGGACTCAAAGACAGTTCAGCAGAAGAGGCGTAAGTTTGCCCCTGACCGATAAATAGCGGTCAGGGAGGAAGTTGGGAAGCTCCTCTCGGCACGATTCATTCAGGAGGTCAGCTACCCGGAGTGGCTGGCTAATGTGGTAATGGTGAAAAAGGCGAGCGGTACATGGAGAATCTGCATTGATTTCACAGACCTCAACAAGGCCTGTCCCAAAGATTCATTTCTGCTCCCGAACATCGATTCCCTCATAGATGCGACAGCAGGGCACGAACTGCTCAACTTCATGGCTGCCTTTTCAGGCTATAACCATATAAAAATGTTCCCCCCAGACATACCAAAAACCGCCTTCGTGACCGATTAAGGCCTTTACAGTTACTAGGTCATGTCTTTCGGGCTGAAGAATGCCGGTGCCACCTATTAGAGGTTCGTCAACCTCGTCTTTAGGGACCAGATCGGGCAAAACATGGAGGTGTATGTGGACAATATGCTCGTCAAGAGTCGCTCGGGCAAAGATCACGTTGTCGACCTCGAAGAAGCTTTCGGGGTCCTGCGATCTTACAATATGAGGCTAAACCCTTCCAAGTGCGCCTTTGGCGTCTCCTCGGGGAGGTTCCTCGGATTCATGGTGAGCCACGGTGGCATCGAAGCAAACCCTGAAAAGATTCAATCCATCCTCAATGTGGCTCCCCCTAGAAACACCAAGGAAGTACAAAGGCTCGCGGGACGGCTGGCGGCCATTGGTCGTTTCCTCTCCAAATCTGGAGAGAAGTCGCTTCCATTCTTCAAAGCCCTCGGGGGGAAAAAAGCTTCGAGTGGGTGACTTCCCAGTAGGAGGCATTCGACTAGCTGAAGGCATACCTCACTAACCCACCGCTCTTTAGCAAGCCAGAGCTAGGCGAGCCCCTATTCCTATACCTAGCTGCCACTGAACACGTGCTCAGCGCCGTGTTGGTCAGAGAGGAGGATGGATCGCAAAGGCCCCTCTACTATGTTAGCAAGGTCTTGCACGGTGCAGAAGTTAGATACCCGAGGACGGAGAAAATTGCCTACGCACTGGTAATGATAGCGTGAAAACTTCGACCCTACTTTCAGGTCCACTCCGTTCGCATCCTCACAGATCAACCTCTCAAGACAGTCCTTGACAGCCCAAAAATTCCGACCGCCTCATCAAATGGTCAATCGAACTCAGCCATCAAGATATCAGCTACCACCCTCGGACAGCAATCAAGGGCCAAGCTCTCGTGAAATTTATCACCAAATGCACCATCCCTGAGTCCCCAAAAATTCAGGAGGACTCCCCGGTCTAGGACGTCTATGTCGACATTTTGTCCTGCGTGGAAGGGAGCGGCGAGTGAGTCATCCTCAGAGGCTTCGACGACTTCGTTCTTTAGTACTCTCTTTGGCTTAACTTCCCAGCCACAAACATAGAGGTAGAATATGAGGCTCTGATCGCAAGACTTACCCTGGCCTACAGGGCGGGGCGAGGCAAATACGAGTCTTTAGTGACTCCCAACTCGTGGTTAATCAGATCACGGGGGAGTACGAGTCCCGTGATCACCGAATGACCCAGTACTTGGCGCGTGTAAAGCAGCTCTAGCAACTCTTCGCGCAGGCAAATGTCCGACAGATTCCAAGAGAACAAAACTGTCACACCGACTCCTTATCTAAACTCGCATCATCTTCCCTCAGAGGATTAGACCGCACCGTCCTAGTCGAGGTCCTTCTTAAACCGACCATCGAAGAGCCTGAAGTCTTCTGCCTCGCCAACGGTGATTCCACTGAGACATGGATGAGCCCCATACACAAATTCCTAACAACTGGCGAGCTGCCACGGGACCTAGCCTCGACACGAAGTATTCAGGTGCGGTCTGAAAGGTTCACCATAATTGAGAACGTGCTCTTCAAACACTCTTACACCAAGTCAGACGAGAGACCCTGTCTCCGCTGCCTAACACCATACGCGGCTAAATACGCCTTGCAAGAACTGCACGAAGGGATCGGGGGATGTCATATGCGCAGCAGGTCGCTGGCCCGAAAAGCACCAAACCGTGGCTACCGATATGGCTAAAAATGGGATTAAATCGGAACCGTTCGAATCGGGCACGGATCTTAAAGCTCAGAGGTAAAACGGTAATTTTACTTACAAACGGGTCTGAAATGGCGACTGGATCTTTCTTCAAAACCCAATAACCCATAAACGGATCTGTCTTACTAGGTATGGGTTCCAACCCATTACAAACCAGTTCAGAAGAATAAAGAAGAATTCAGATTCATAATTATCCCTAAGAAGTGATCTTAATCGCTTCTATCCATTCACACCGGAAAGTAGAGATATGTTCTTATCTCGAAACGGATCCCTAAAGGCGACTATAAAAACCCCTCTCCCCCACTATTACCAGGTAATCAATCTTTTACTAGTTTAAGTTCTTGATTAATCATTCAGATTACTGACAAGAGCGTCGAAGGGTGCGTCGCCGGGATCCATCCCAGTGTTTCACACTTTTTGCAGGTCAACGGCAATGGCAAGAAATTGGTTAACAAGTTGGTCAAGGTCAATAGGTCAACAGGTTTGCTTTATTGTTTTCTCCAAGAATCCACAAATTCATCTGTTTGCTCCCCACCAGCAACAGATTGGCGCCGTCTGTGGGAAACGAAGAAGCAACCCGACCTAAATTCATCAACGAGACTAGTTTCAAGCCATGCATCCAAAACAGAAGGGGAAGGCAATGGCCTCCAGTCGAAGAAACACTTCTCTTCCTTATTTCCCTCCTCCAGCTCAAAGTGCTCCTCCTCAATAGGCCCCTTAAGGGTCTCGACGGGCTGCCCAGGGGGCTCTTGTCAGAGTCGTCCGAAGCAACATCCTCCTCATGACCATGTCGCGGGTCCCAATCCTTCAGTTGAATCTATGGCTTCTCGAAGCCCTTCCGAGCGGGATCTTCGTCAAGTGATTGCCGACTGCTAAAAGGGGGTCAACCTCCGAACTTGCCTGAATGGATGGCGAGCCCTTGCGGGAGTCCATCAACCTGAACACCTAGGGGCCTCAAGAGTCTGGACCCCCCGCCGACCGAGGACCAGAAGATTCCCTCCTTCGAGGAGGCGAAGAGAGTCCCCTCAGTGTCATTGGTAGAGAACTCATTCTCCAATAAGCCGAGCCACGCATAGGGACCGCCAAGCTGGAGAGGCATCAGTCACAAGGGCAGATCTTCAAGACTTCCAAGCGGCAGTCTTACGGGCCCTCAATATCGCCCCAAATAACGACCAGAAGCCACCTACTCATGAGCCAGCTAGGAGCCACCTCCTTCACACTCCCGGTCCTTGTCCATCTTCAAGTTACCATCGCCGCAGCCACAGTCCACCCTCGTACGAAGATGAGTTCCGGGGCTCGACAAGATATGATCAAAGAGAAGACTCAGTCTACTGCCGTCTTCACGAGATGGAGAGGCGCCTCAGCCGAACTGACAGGAAAGAAAAGCAACGAGCGATAAACCTCTGCCCGAGCAGACCTCCATTCTCCCGCACCATCATGGAAGCCCCCATCCCAGAGAACTTCAAGCCGCCTCACTTCGAGGCGCATACCGGGGAGTCGGACCCTGCGGATCACATAGAGAGTTTCAAAACTCTCATGATGATCCACCATGCTTCAGAAGCCCTCCTCTGCAAGATCTTCCCTGCCATGTTGAAGGAGCCTGCAAGAGAATGGTACTCTCGACTCGCCCCAGCCTCCATCTTCTCATTCGATCAGTTCAAAGGGCTCTTCCTTACTCATTTCGTGAGTAGCCGCCGGGCCAAGAAAACAAGGTATCTCTGGTGACCCTCAACCAAGAAAAAGGTGAACGCCTAAGGAATTACGTTCGATGCTTCACCGCCGAAGCCCGGTCCATTCCTTCCCTCAACCAATCAGTAGCCTCTGCCGCATTCGAGCGCAACATCACTAATGCTCGCCTCAGAGCGTCCTTGGCCAAGAATCCTCCTCAGAACTTCTTGGAACTCCTACTTAGGATGGAAAAGTACATACGAGTGGAAGAGGCTCTCAACCCCCTAGTCTCGAAGAACCATCTTCCGGGAACAAACGGAAGAATACGAGCGAAGATGGGTCCCAAAAATCCCAGAGGGATGACAATGGCCAAAGCCGCTCAGCTCCTCGTTTTGAGAAGTTCACCCCCCCCCCATTGCTAATATATCAGAAGTTCTTATGGAGGTGGATAAGGAAGGGCTACTCCGCGCTCCCCCTAGAATGAATACCCCTGGTAAGAAGAGGAACAAGGATTAGTGGTGCCACTTTTACAGGGACCACGGCCACGACACGGATGATTATCGGGCTCTCAAGGAGGAGATCGAAGAACTCATACAGTGGGGACAGCTGACCAAGTTCGTTCAAAAAGATGGGGCCGAGCTTCCTCCCTGAGGAGCCTACAAACGAACAGAGAGGTCCGCCGAGTTTCAGGACTCAGAACCTGGGGCCGCCTTCCACCTCATCCAAGGAGGTCCAATGAAGGGAGAACTCAGCTCCTCCCAAGGGGCCTTCACCTTATCGTAGAAGTAGGATCTTGTTTTTCAATAAGGTCGATGCTTGTAACCCGGCCAATAGCATGTAATAATAGCTCGCCCTATTGAAGCGGCCACTTAGTTTATTTCAATAAAACTTTACATTTTTTCATTAAAAATTATTGCTATTGCTTCATTTCTATCTCTCCGAGTCACGACTCGCTAAATGGTGAGTTCAGAGTCCAGCTTCTCCTACATGGCTACTCCCGCAACTTACTAAGCTCAAAAAATGAGTTTGGAGTCCAACACTTAGTTCGACGTTGCTTTAGCCACTTGCAAATAAGCAAGGGCAGGGCAGCTCACCATTCAGAGTTGCTCCTACAACTCGTTAACCCCCTCTAACAAAGAGTTTGGAGTCCAACACTTGGTTTGACGTTGCTTTAGCTGCTTGCAAACAAGCAAGGGCGGGGCAGCTCACCATTCAGATTTGCTCCTACAACTTGTTAACCCCCTCTAACAATAAGTTCGGAGTCCAACACTTGGTTCGACGTTGCTTTAGCCGCTTGCAAACAAGTAAGGGCGGGGCAATTCACCATTCATAGTTGCTCCTTGTTAACCCCCTCTAACAATGAATTCGGAGTCCAACACTTGGCTCGATTCTGCTTTAAATTACTCGCTCATAAGTGGGTAAGAAGTGGTTCGCCATTCGGAACTGCTACCACAACCGTTGAATCTCTCTTAAACAACGAGTTCGGAGTCCAACACTTGGCTCGATTCCGCTTCAAATTACTCGCTCATAAGCGGGTAAGAAGTGGTTCGCCATTCGGAACTGCTTCCATAACCGTTGAATCTCTCTTAAACGACGAGTTTGGAGTCCAACACTTGGCTCGATTCTGCTTCAAATTACTCGCTCATAAGTAGGTAAGAAGTGGTTCGCCATTCGGAACTGCTCCCACAACCATTGAATCTCACTTAAACAACGAGTTCGGAGTTCAAAACTCTCCGCTAGAGTTGCTCCTTAAATTCGTCTCCCAAATGGCTCTCTCCTAGAGCCAAGCTCTTCGCTCTGCTCCCTCCAAAGCGAACCTCTTCTCAATGAGTTCGGAGCTCAAAACTCTCTCCTAGAGTTGCTCCTCAAACTCATCTCCCAAGTGGCTCTCTCCTAGAGCCAAGCTCTTCGCTCCGCTTCCTTCCAAAGCGGACCTCTTCTCAACGAGTTCGGAGCTCAAAACTCTCCACTCGAGTTGCTTCTCAAACTCGTCTCCCAAATGGCTCTCTCCTAGAGCCAAGCTCTTCGCTCCGCTCCCCTCCAAAGCAGACCTCTTCTCAATGAGTTCGGAGCTCAAAACTCTCCCCTAGAGTTGCTCCTCAAACTCGTCTCCCAAATGGCTCTCTCCTAGAGCCAAGCTCTTTGCTCCGCTCCCCTCCAAAGCGGACATGTTCTCAACGAGTTCGGAGATCAAAACTCCCTCCTAGAGTTGCTCCCCAAATTCGTCTCCCAAATGGCTCTCTCCTAGAGCCAAGCTCTTCGCTCCGCTCCCCTCCAAAGCGGACCTCTTCTCAACGAGTTCGGAGCTTAAAACTCTCCCCTAGAGTTGCTCCTCAAACTTGTCTACCAAATGGCTCTCTCCTAGAGCCAAGCTCTTCGCTCCGCTCGCCCCCCGAGCGGGCCTCTTCTAAGCGAGTTCGGAGCTCAAAACTCTCCCCTAGAGTTGCTCCTCAAACTCGTCTCACGAATTGCTCTCTCCTAGAGCCTTGTGATGTTCTTCACTCCGTTCGCCTCACGAGTGCCTTCCTCTCAATGGGCTCCGAGCTAGAACTCTCCCCAGAAGTTGCTCCTTGCATTCACCCCCAAGAATGGATCTTCCGATGGCTCTTACGAGGATCTTCCTAGCCCATCTTCTTCGCTCCTAAGAGTGGAGCTCCTCTTCGAAGATTTAGAAGACCAAAACACTCCTCAACTTCATGAAGACAAGAATATTGCGGGGCTATTTTGACCATGAAGAAGGGTGATTCTTCAGCCCACTCCTAAAGAGAAGTTGTGGACCTCCGAATTAGCTTCAAAACGAGGGGTTGCACTTCCCGGTCGGACCTCCGTAGCACCGGGAAAGTGGATCGCAACACAGCTACGTCGAGCTACCGAGCTACAATGCCGAGCTACCGGAGCACCGACCTCCGTATTGGGGAAAAAACACCCCCGAGCTCCTTGGATAGTCAGATCGTCCAGATGTTCGCGCCAATGGCTGATGGATGACTCAGATTTTGCCAAGTCTCCACAAAACGACAAGATCACGTTTTCTCGTGATTTGAGCCTCTTGCCTCGTGATTCGCGCCATGATCGTGCTCAACCATCCAGATGGAGCCACGTAGCTCGGATCTGAAATTCGAGCTACCGAGCTACCGAACTACAAAATGGCCAAAAATGTACCTCAAAATCTGTGCTCGAATTCGCCGAACAAACAAAACAGAATGTAAAGAGAAGGTAAAGAAAGGCCAACGGGTCGGGTCCAAACCCGTTTGGACCCAATAACCCGAACACCTGTCTCCTCCCCTTCCTCTTCTTCAACCGTTTTGGCGCCAAAACCAAACAAAAAAACCCAAACTCCTCTTCTTCACTGCACCGAGCTCCTCACGCCGCCGAGCTCTCCCTTCGTCGACGAGCTCGCTCATCTCCAACCTCCACAATCTCCTAGATCGACCCATTATCAAGCTCCGAAGCTCCTCGCCATGCCGAGCTCCACCTCTGACGAGCTCCGCTCCTCTCGACGAGCTCATTCGTCAAAGCTCCGACCACCTCCACTATCTCCGAGCTCGACCCATTATCCATCTCCGAAGCTCCTCGCCATGCCGAGCTCCACCTCCGACGAGCTCCACCTTCCTCTCCTCTACACCGAGCTCATAATGTAGAGAAAAATGATGCCAAGCTATACAAGCCGTCCGATCATCTCAAAATTCGCGCCACGACACGATTGACGCTCAGAAACACGCCATGTGTCCAGAAAAATGATCTGCTTTGCGATGCGCGCCATCTGATCATGATCGACGTCCAGAAATGCGCTACGTGTCCAGGTAATATTTAATTAATTTATTTATTTATTTAATTGAATTTATAATTTAAAAAAATCCAAAAAAATATTTAAAAATCGAAAAAAAAATTAATTAAAAAATTCTAAAACTAATTATTACTTCAGAAATTAATTAAAAAATTCTAAAAATAATTATTACTTCAGAAAATAATTTTAAAATTCTGAAAATTGTAATTATTAAATTAGAATAATTAATTAAAATTTTCGATAATTAATTATTTAATTCAGAAAATGAATAAAAATTCAAAAAAATGAGGGAAAATCACAAAAAATCTAGAAAATTCTGAGGATGTTTTTTGGCATTTTACAAGCTCAGAATAACACCGTTACACATCGAGTAAGATCTGAACTCTCTTAAGAACTCCGATAAAATCTCGTACGCCATTAGACCAGCAAAACTACTCCTTAAAGACTGTAAAACTCAGTCTCCAGGAGTGGGGGGCTCGTGATATGGCTAAAAATGGGATTAAATCGAGACCGTTCAAATCGAGCACGAATCTTAAAGCTCAGGGGTAAAACGATAATTTCACCTACAAACGGGTCTGAAATGGAGACTGGGTCTTTCTTCAAAGTTCAATAACCCATAAGTGGATCTGTCTTACTGGGTCCCAACCCGTTACAAACCAGTTCAGAAGGATAAAGAAGAGTTCAGATTCATAATCATCCCTAAGAAGTGATCTTAACCGCTTCTATCCATTCACACCGGGAAGTAAAGATATGTTCTTATCTCAAAACGGATCCCTAAAGGCGACTATTAAAACCCCTCTCCCCCCCCCCCACACTGTTACCAGGTAATCAATCTTTTGCCAGTTTAAGTTCTTGCTTAGTCATTCAGATTACTGACACGGGCGTCGTAGGGTGCGTCGCTGGGATCCATCCCGGTGTTTCGCACTTTTTGCAGGTCAACGGCAGTGGTAAGAAACTGGTCAACAACTTGGTGAAGGTCAACATGTTTGATTTATTATTTTCTCCAAGAATCTACAAATTCATCTGTTTGCTCCCACACCAAAATCAGCAGCAACAGCTACTACTGGCAAACTATGCTGCAAGATGCTAAAAACCTCGTCCAAAGTTGCGGCCCCTGCCAGAGGTTCTCCCCCGTTAAACACTCGCCCTACGCCGAGCTGAAGTCTCTCGCCAGTCCTACTCCCTTCGCCATGTGGGGAATGGACCTGGTCGGTCCCTTTCCACAAGCGACCGGCCAAAGGCAATTCGAAATTGTGGCCGTTGACTACTTCACCAAGTGGGTAGAGGCGGTGCCCCTAGCTACGATCACCAAACATCAAGCTCAAAAATTCTTCTAGAAACACATAGTATGCCGATTCGGGATCCCGCGCATGCTAATCACCGATAACGGAACCAAGTTCACAGGCAAAAATTTTCGGAAGTTTTGTGACGACCTCGGCATTCAGTAGCGCTTCTCGTCAGTTTTTCATCCCCAATCGAACGGCCAAGCCGAAAATACCAACTGTCAAATTCTGGACGGTCTGAAAAAGCGGCTGGACCAATTACCCAAAGGTCTGTAGGTCGAGGAGTTGGCAAGCATCCTTTGGTCACATCAGACTACCAAAAGAATTCCAACGGGCAAGTCCCCTTTCAACCTAACATATGGGACTGAGGCGGTCATCCCTCTGGAAGTCGGCCTCCCGTCACCGAGACACATGGGCTTCAATGAAGAATCAAACTCAGGTGACCTCAGGGCCAATCTGGACCTCGTTGACGAGGTACGGGAAAGATCCAGCATCTGACAGGCTATTTACCAACAATGGGTCGAGAGGCTCTACAACAAGAAAGTACGCCCAAAAAATATCAAGGAAGGGGACCTCGTGCTCCAAAAGCTAGCAATCTCCCAACCCACCGCCAGAGGCAAGCTCGTACCCAATTGGAAGGGCCCGTATAAGGTCTCCCAAGTGGTACGTCCCGGCATGTACCGCCTCGAATACCTGTGGGGCAAGCTGGTTAAGAGGTCGTGGAATGTAGAGCACCTCATCAAATTTCAAGAGGAAAAGTGAGGGGGAGTCCACTGTTGTAAGCGCTTTGCGCCAATTCACTTGTAAGCAAATGGCCAAGATATAAAAACAGTATGTTTTGTTCTAAGTTCGCACTGGTTGCTCCTAAAATTCTAACAAGTTTGGACGCATGACGCTCGGCATGTATCTCGAGCAAGGCACCAGTTTTCTAACAAGCTTGGATGACGCTAGGCATGTATCTCGAGCAAGGCACCAGCTTCTTCACAATCTTGGACGCCCGACGCTGGGCATGTATCTCGAGCAAGGCACCAGCTTTCTAACAAGCTTTTATGCCCGATGCTCGGCATGTCCCTCGAGCAGGGCACCAACTTCCTCACAAGTTTGGACGCCCGACGCTCGGCATGTATCTTGAGTAAGATACCAGCTTTCGCACAAGCTTGGACATCGAACGCTCGGCATGTATCTCGAGTAAGGCGCCAGCTTTCTAATAAGCTTTGACGTCCGATGCTCGGCATGTCCCTCGAGCAAGGAACCGGCTTTCTCACAAGTTTGGACGCCCGACGCTCGGCATGTATCTCGAGCAAGGCACCAGCTTTCTAACAAGCTTTGACGCCCGATGCTCGGCATGTCACTCGAGCAAGGCCCCAGCTTTCTAACAAGCTTTGATGCCTGACGCTCGGCATGTCCCTCGAGCAAGGCACCAGTTTTCTCACAAGTTTGGACGCCCGATGCTCGGTATGTATCTCGAGTAAGGCATCAGCTTTCTCATAAGTTTGGACGCCCGACGCTCAGCATGTATCTCGAGCTAGGCACCAACTTTCTCACAAGCTTGGACGCCCGACAGTCGGCACATCACATGCTCAAGCCCTCGCCATATGTCACGGACTAAGAGCATCCACAAGGGACTCTACATTCCCTCAACCCCTTCAAGCACCTAAAGGGGTTTCTTCAAAATTTCCCAAATCCTAAACCATCGGGCGGGAATTCGACTAAACCCCCAACACAAAATTTTTGCTTGGATTTACGGCCCCCGCCCACGGCGAGAGCCACCAGACCCCAAACCACGGAGCGACCCTCTTTTCACCTGCTGGCAACTGGGGGTAAGCAACACATAGCCATTACCCCGAATTGTCAGAGGATGGTAGGAGAGCCATCAATCTGGGCTCCCCCAAACAAGAGCTTCAGTTTGGGGACACTCGCCTACAACAAACGCCCCGAGTCCTACCCTCCGGGATCGACTGCCCTTCCACCCGCTTGCAGCTAGGGGTAAAGCGGCAGTCATCGCCATTACCCCTAATTGTCAGAGGGTGGTAGGAGAGTCACTGGCGGTGAGGACTTAGAAAATGAAATGATGAGGGGGTGGGGGGGTATATAGCCCTCAGGTGAGGTGCATTTATTACGAGGGAAGTCGAAATGTCTAAAGAGCCATTAATGTTCCCGGAAGACGAAACGTCCTCCGTTACCAAGCTTCCAAGGCCCCTTAGGATCGGATTCCTCGCTCGGCTCAACGCCGAGGATCGGCCATCGGAACTAACCATAAGACAGAAGAACAGCTAGGGCAGGACAATTGTTTTCTCATTATTATTTCATCAAAGGAAATTGCGTCATTACAAAGAAAAACTTCGTTACATTGGTAAAACCTACCCTAGGGCTCCCATGCCGAAGCCATTAGATCGAGGCAGACAAGCTCTAGTCCGGCCGACCGAGTCGGCTCCTTCGCTGGGTCTCCTGGTTTCGCTAAGGTCGACACACTGGCGACTGAGCTCTGTGCATCACAAGGCCTCTCCGGACCAATCCTTGGGGTCGACAATGAAGCACCATCAGGGGGACGGCGGCCTGTGAAGGAAACGGACCGAGACCCGAACATCCCTATCATTATCTTGTATCGTTGCACCTCCAATTCCTTCTCCACAATAACCTCGCAGAGGAAAGACTCAAATGAAGGCGGCTGGGAAAAAGTACTAGCCATAAAAAACGGAGCTCCAGTGGGTCCAAGTCACGATCAAATAACAGCTTCTTAAACCTCGCCAGCTCCACGCTGAGCCTTTTAGACTTGTCCATGAAATACTTGACAGTAGCCTCACGATCACGAGCCTCCTTACGGTATCAAGTCAAAGCAAAATCCATCGTCGAGATTTTACCATTCAGCTGGCTCACCTCCGAACCGCCAAGGTCCCCTGTCGGGGTCACTGTCATCTGCCAAAGAACAGAGAAATATCACTCTGAGCCAAAAACAGTTGGCTAAAAATTCAAGCCAAAAATCTAAATTCATCCAAGTCAAGAGTTTCGGCCAAAAATGCTTTTCATAGCTCAAAAATGTAATTTTACAAAAGTGCGTGGACAGTCCACTTTCGGCTATTACAAAAAATGCAAACAAAAACGAAACGAGGAAAAGAAACAACGATGACTACTACTATCCCACCTCATCCTCGGCCTGATTTTCGGGGTGGGGCTCATCGTCCACAGCATCATCACCACCCCCGGGGGTCAGCGGGAGTTCAGGCACGACCAAGTCGTAGTGAAAGCTGCTCAGGTCTAGCTCCGGATGAAAGTGCTTGACATGCCGGATCGCCCTGGCATAGACCACGTCCTGGGCCTCGATCATTTTGTCCATCGCGGAGTCCTCATCTCCTCCACGTGCGCGTCGGCCTCCGTCCTCAAATCGAACATTCTTCTTATATAGGCGTCTTCCTGGTTCGCCAACTTCGCCTAAAGAGCCTGGATCTGGCCCTCGAGGTCCGTCTTCTCCAACTTGAGCTCTTTCGCCTCCCACTCCTAGCGCTGCGTATTCCTCGTCTCGTTTGCCAGCTCCTTCTTGTGAAGCTTCATCAGCTGAGCGCCTTCCACGCAGACCTGCAACCGAGGAAGATAGACTTAGAAAATGGGCCAAAAGTATGAACACAACCCATTACCACGTTACCTGCAAGCTGGCCAGAGCCCGCTTCATGTATGAGGACTCGACGATGTCGCACTCCCGGGCCTTCTGGTCTCGGGGCAAAGTGATCTTCTCAACCATCTCGATGGCCACCGGCCCATCCGCGATGGTATCCCCGATCTTAACTGCCCCGTCCGGCGCCGAGGGCCGCAGTCCTACCTTGCCATTGATCTGGTCGGCCATCGGAGCGACGGGAGGGAGGCCCACCTTCACCACCGAAGCGACCTTCTGGCTGCTATAACTGGGGCCCGATTTCGAGCTCTTATGCTTCTTCAACATCGGGAGTGGGGTCTCCTCCGCCACCCCCTCGGGAGGGGCTCTCCCATGCTTCTTATGGTGGGGTCGATCGGCCTTCTTGGCCGCCTGTTCCTTCTACAGTGCCCTGGCAATCACATCATCATCCATGTTTACTAAAAAGGAGAATCACGTAAGACGAGCGAAAATACTTGAAGGAAAATTAGATAAAAAACATACTGATAGAGGTGGGGCTCAGTCCGATTCAAGCCAAGTGCCTTTCCGTCATGTTCGACCAACCGATGCTATTTCCTGAACATATCTTCTCAACATCTGCCCATTCCTCGACCATCAAATCTGACTTGCGAGGACCCTTTAGATTGGGCTTGTAGAACCTCCAAGTCGTGGGTATCACCCATGGGGTCAGGTTCCGAACGATAAAGTACTTCTCTTTCCATCCTTTGATGGAGTTCAGGTGCCCGTGCACGACCCTTCTCTTTCGTCTCGGTGAAATATAGTAGATTCCCTCATATTCGCCGAACGAGCTGAGGCCGATGATCACCCGAAAGTACTTCAGTTTCGGGTGGACCCCCCGTTGAGCGCAGAGCAACAGGAAGCACATTATTTGCTTCCAGGAATTGGGCCCGTGCTGCATAGGGCTAAGGGACGCCCAGTTCAAGACTTCCATAATGAAGGGGTGGAGTGGAAGACGCAAACCAGAGCAGAAGGCATCAATGGGGAACATGCAGAAGTGGGGCTCCAGTTTGTCCATAGGACGGATCACAGGGATGGGGAGCAGCAGCTCATACTCTTCAACGATGAAGTAATTCGCACGGATGATGGGGAGGTCGTTCACCGTAAAGACGGTCGGCACCTTATCCATAGCAATTTTTTGCCTACCGGGCGAGGAAGCCTCCTCATCCTCGTCAAATCCTCCCCTGTATCGGAGCAACTCCTTGAAATCATCCGAATACATTCGAATAGAGCGCCGCTGGACCTCAGACGGGACCTCAAGGTTAAACATAGGAGCCTCCTCGTTCGGGCTGTCCTGATGAACCCACTTCGTCTTCTTACGTCGAACTCGAGGACCCATCGGGGAGGACGGCATCGCCAAAGGGCCCTAGTTGTCATCCTCGGGCGAGTTATTTTCCACTCCAAGTTCACCCTCTTCGGCCGTTGCGACCCGCTCTTCCTCTTCATCTACTTCAACCTCTCCTTCTTCCCCCTCCTCGGCCACTACGATCTGTTCTCCGCCCCCCTCGATCACCTCGACCTCCTCCTCACCTTTGACCAAGGGTACATCCCGTTCCGAGTCACTAGACTCTACCACAAAGGGCCTTCTACTACGTAAAGGCACAACAATGCAGACCTTTATCTCTGCCTCACAAGATGTTGAGTCAGAGGCACGGGGACCCTCGTCCTGACCCGAGGTGGTAGCGGACGAACTAGACTGAGCTCGCGACATACTCAAAAATAAAATTAAAACCTTTTCGAAGAAACAGTTGAGGATATCGGAAAAACTCGTCGCCGGTGAATGAAAAACGCTAGAAGGGGAGATTTGAGAGCTTGAGAAGAAAAGACAAAGATGGGAAAGGAAAGGGGAATGGAGGGATTTATAGCAAAACTAGCAACACTTCGTATTCCGTGAAAAACATGACGTCATCAATTACACGTGTCGCCACCTTATTGGCCCACGAACGGTCCAAGTCCCCAAAACTCCATCGCTCGGAGCTCGCAGTACACTTCGTACACACCAAAAACCGAACACCCAAATTGCTTTTTCCAACAAAGCTCCCTCTCGAGTCTGGGGGGCTCGGCACTCGGCAAGTATTGCGAGCACCCACCTAGCTTTTTCCAACAAAGCTGGCTCTCAAGGCTCAAGGCTCGGTGCTCGGTAAGTACTGCGAGCACCCTCCTAGCTTTTTCCAACAAAGCTGCCTCTCAAGGCTTAGGGCTCGGTGCTCGGCAAGTACTGCGAACACCCACCTAGCTTTTTTCAATAAAGCTGTCTCTCAAGTCTGGGGAGCTCGGTGCTCGGCAAGTACTAAGAGCACCCACCCAGCCTTTTCTAACAAAGCTGTCTCTCAAGGCTCAGGACTCGGTGCTCGGCAAGTACCGCGAGCACCCACCTAGCTTTTTCCAACAAAGCTGCCTCTCAAGTCTAGAGGGCTCGGCGCTCGGCAAGTACTGCGAGCACCCACCTAACTTTTTCCAACAAAGCTGCCTCTCAAGTCTGAGGGGCTCAGCGCTCGGCAAGTACCTCGAGCACCCGCCTAGTTTGTTCCAACAAAGCTGCCCCTTAAGGCTCAAGGCTCGGTGCTCGGCAAGTACTGTGAGCACCCACCTAGCGTTTTCCAACAAAGCTGCCTCTCAAGTCTGGGGGGCTCGACGCTCGGCAAGTACTGTGAGCACCCACCTAGCTTTTTCAAACAAAGCTGCCTCTCAAGTCTCGGGGGTTCGGTGCTCGGTAAGTACCGCGAGCACCCGCCTAGTTTTTTTCCAACAAAGCTTCCTCTCAAGTCTGGGGGACTCGACGCTCGGCAAGTACTGCGAGCACCCACCTAGCTTTTTCCAACAAAGCTGCCTTTCAATTCTGGGGGGCTCGGTGCTCAGTAAATACTGCGAGCACCCACCTAACTTTTTCCAACAAAGTTACCTCTCAAGTCTGGGGGACTCGACGCTCGGCAAGTACCGAGAACACCTACCTAGTTTTTTTTCCAACAAAGCTGCCTCTCAAGTATGGGGGCTCGGTGCTCGGCAAGTACTGCGAGAAACCACCTAACTTTTTCTAACAAAACTGCCTCTCAAGTCTGGGGGGCTTAGTGCTCGACAAGTACTGTGAGCACCCACCTACCTTTTTCCAACAAAGCTGCCCCTCAAGGCTCAAGCCTCAGCGCTCGACAAGTACTGCAAGCACCCACCTAGCATTTTCCAACAAAGCTGCCCCTCAAGGCTCAAGGCTTGGCACTCGACAAGTACTTCGAGCACCCACCTAGCTTTTTCCAACAAAGCTGCCCTTCAAGGCTTTGTGCTCGGCAAGTACCGCGAGCATATGCCTAGTTTTTTTCAATAAAGCTCGGCAAGAACTTCTAGCACCCACTCAGCTTCTCATTGAAGTTGCCTCTCTTGAAGCTCTCCGAGCCAACTCTCCACGCTCGGAGCTTGGCAGTGACTTCGAGCACCCACTCAGCTTCTTACTGAAGTTGCCTCACTCTAAGCTCTCCGAGCCGACCCTCCACGTTTGGAGCTCGGCAGTGACTTCGAGCACCCACTCAGCTTCTCACGGGGGTTGCCTCACTCGAAACTTTCCGAGCCGACCCTCTAAGCTCAGAGCCCGGCAGTAACTTTGAGCACCCACTTACCTTCTCACTGAAGTTGCCTCACTCAAAGCTCTCCGAGTCGACCCTCCACGCTCAGATCTCAGCAATGACTTCGAGCATCCACTCAGCTTCTGATGGGGATTGCCTCACTCGAAGCTCTCCGAGCCGAACTTCCACGCTCGGAGCTCCGTAGTGACTTCGAGCACCCACTCAGCTTCTTACTGAAGTTTCCTCACTCGAATTTCTCCGAGTCGACCCTCCAAGCTCGGAGCTCGGTAGTGACTTCGAGCACCCACTCAGCTTCTCACTGAAGTTTCCTCACTCAAAACTCTCCGAGCCGACCCTCCACTCTCGGAACTCGGCAGTGACTTCGAGCACCCACTCAGCTTCTCACTAATGTTGCCTCACTCGAAGCTCTCTGAGCCGACCCTCCACGCTCAGAGCTCAGCAGTGACTTCGAGCACCCACTCAGCTTCTTACTGAAGTTACCTCACTCGAAGCTCTCCGAGCCGACCCTCTAAGCTTGGAGCTCGGCAGTGACTTCGAGCACCCACTCAGCTTCTCACTAGAGTTGCCTCACTCGAAGCTGTCCGAGCTGACCCTACACGCTCGGAGCTCGGCAGTGACTTCGAGCACCCACTCAGCTTATCACTGAAGTTTCCTCACTCGAAGCTCTCCGAGCCGACCATCCACGCTCGGAGCTCGGCAGTCACAGCAAGCACCCACCTAGCTCCTCTCCCTAAGAACCCCTCACGGAGTGCTCGATGCATGTCGGACGAAGTCGTCCCTCGACCTTCTTCCCTCAGAATTTGGCCCTCAGCCTTTGACCTTCGGCCTAAATTGTGGCCGGTTCAAAAAACACCTCTCAGGGATTCAGAGCAGCAAATCTTCGCCAAATTCTCCCCTCCTCTCTTCCCATAGAGACAAATACTCCTACATGGTTGGGTTAAACAGTCCTCTAGGAGTGGGAGGCTTATGATATGGTATAAATCACATGACCCCATTTGGGCCCTCAGATCTCCTCAGGTTCCGCTCTCCTAAGATCATCAGGTCAAACAAACCCAACATGCTTCGACCAGCTCAGGCCCATGGGCAAACGGGTCCAACCCGGCCCATTAAGATCTCAGACCCGTATACTCTTGCCTATAAATATCAGACCCCTCATCACTTTCAAAGGTAATCAATCTTTCTCAACCTGAATCCTAACTACTGTTGCTTTCTTAGTGACTGACTAGATCGTTGGAGGGTCTGTCTCCGAGAACTCTCCCGAAATTTCTAGGCATTGTGTAGGTACGAAGATCCGAGCCGAGCTACGAACATCCGAGCCGAGCTACGAGCCTCAACCTCTCTCCTGCTACTCCCGAGCCGGGGATCAGACCAACGTCAGTGTTGTGTCTTCCGCTTCAGAAATTATAAGAATTCATACCTGTTGCCCCCACACTTAAAAAAAAGCAGCATTAGTTACAAAAACTGTCTTTTGTAACATTGAACTTGCACCAATTGTAGGTGCAAGTGAGTTGCAAGTCAATTTTAATAACATTTCATAAGATCACAAGGAATTAAGGGCCAATCTTATAAACCTGTTCAAATATGCAATTAGAACTACAGTTGCATCAATTGTAACAAGTACAAGGCAACCAAATGCCCCTTGTACTCAAATCTTAAACTTTCGAATATCCATTCAAATTCTTGATTTTTTTTAAATATATGTTATTTTTCGAAACTATTTGAAAAAAGATAACAGTTGTCAAACTAATTGCGTTGGGGACTCAACAACTACACTCGTCGTTTGGAATGACAAGTCTAATTATTTCGTGCTCACCGTTGAGAACGGAGGATCTAGTTTTAATTTTTTTCAGAGAAATTCGCCGTTTCTAACTGTGAGTTCAATTCAAAATTATCAAATAAGACTCGTCTTTCCCAACGACGATGTTCTTTATACGAGACTTGCTGTTGAAAACGACGAGGTTATATGAAATTTCACATAGTGAAATATAGTTTTTCAAAAATTCACCAAGTCCAACAAAGAGTTTCGCTCTTTGTAAAATTTCATATAATTTCGTCGTTTCCAACAGCGAGTCTAGTATAAAGAACCTTACCGCTGGGAACGGAGAGTCGTGTTTGATAATTTTGAACTAAACTCGTTTTGTGGAACAACGCCTCCAAAAAAATAAAACTAGGTCCGCCGTTCCTAACGGTGAGCACGAAATAACTAAGCTCGCCGTTGGGAATGGTGAGTGTAGTTGTTGAGTCCCCGAGCACAATTAATTTGACAATTGTCATTTTTTTACAAATAGTTTCGAAAAAGGGTATAAAAAAAACAAATCCAAATTCTTTAGTATATGAGCTACTACTAATGGTAACTAAAATCAGTTTTTAGCAACACAAGAGAAATATTTCTGCTACTATAATGGTACTATAATGGAAGAAGGCTTTAGTGTAATTTGTCCATCTACTAATCCGTATAACGCTCGTGCATAACTATTATAAATGAAGTCTTAGATCAAATTCAGAATACGTCTGAATTTTTACTTTTAAAAAAATTATATTTATTAAGAAATGCATCGCGCGTGTAAGCTGCTAGTAATTGGTTAATGGGATTAGGAATAACACAACTGGGTTGGAAGAAAACGAAAAAAATATCATGTGGATGATTAGCATGATTTGCGATGGATCCATATCTAGATGGATCTAGGGGCTGCTAATGCTGGTGGCAAGCATCACAAATTAATCATGATTCTATCCTTTTCTGTAGGTACAATCATTCAATCCATAAGCATCTTCTATTAAAAGTATGCACTATTTAATTAATTATTTTTTAAATACATGTAGTAATTAGACGAAATCTGGCCTCGAACTTGGAACTTCTCTTTACTCATCACATACTCTTTATAAATTATCTTCAGTTTATTTTATATGAGTAGCACTTTTGTAAATAATTATGTCGTAAATAAATTTGAAGTTTGAATATATTATGGTAACTAACAACAGTTGAGTAAATGAATGATTAATACAACTCTCACTTAAAAATGAATGGTTGAAATTAGATGGTTAAATGCCTATAAATTACAAGTTATCTACAAATGACAACCCCAACTATTCTATTATAATGTTAGAGATTAGAGATGCTGGTAAGTCCTTATTGCACCATCTAGATAGAGAAATCTATTCTTGAAAGCTGGGGAGAATTTTTTTTTTTTTGAGCTAAAAGTACCTCCTATTGTATTTATAGTCACAAGTTCGGGTTCGAGAATAATTCCTTTAGGTTCATGTTTGAAATTCGAAAAAAAAAGCGATCAAATTCAGCAAAAATTATGTAAAATACAGAAATTATTTTCATATATCAATAGATTTGTCGATGCATATATGTATGTAATGATTTATATCAGTGGTGACCAAATATATGCATATATGTATGTAATGATTTATATCTGTGGTGACCAAATATATATGTTTTCTATACATATTTACATATTAAAATGTGAAATGGGGTATACTCCAGATTTAATAAAAACGTAGTTGTATTAATATATATTTTTTGACGGCTGGAGCCGTTTGGCTCTATCCGATTCATCAAAAAATAAATAAAAACGTAGTTGTCTCGTAGAATATTTGTTTCAATAAGTGTTTAAAGGGAATAATTTTCTCTAATCTACTCCAGAACTCACTCTCACACACAGCCTCACATGTAATTGATGAAAAAGTGCATGAAGCATTACTCTGAATAAAACTATCCTTTTTGACTAAATAATTCTAATTATATCCCGCTTCTTCACCCTCCCTAAGCCATTCATGATTGCGCCGTTTGAACTCATTTAAGTCTCAAAATATTTTTTTTTATTTCTCATATTCTGTGGTTAAAACATGCACAAATTATTCGTAAACTTCACAAATCTCACAAATAATGAGCGAATTTAGTGATTAATTCATGTACGGAGAATAAATCACCAACCCATTTGGCCCTTAGAGCATCTGTAGTCGTTGAATGTAAAAATATCCATATATAGATAAATAAAAATAGAAATTCAATTTTTGCTGCACTCGTAGAAAGCTATTTTTTAGCTAAGACGGCACTCGAAGTACCGTCGGAGCGCACGTGAAGAAACGTGAAGAAAAAATAATATACTTTAAAGAGGCGGAGAAGAAAAAAAAAACAAAAAAAAAAATTTCAAGCCAAATGGGACGGACGGCACTTCATGTGCCGTCCAAGAGCCCAGGTGGCAACTTTTTTGTCATCTTCCATTCTTTGGAATTTGCAAAAAAAAATTCAATAATTACAAAAAAAAATCAAAAAATTACGAAAACATTTTAGAAATTGCAAAAAAAATTAAAAAATTGCAAAAATATTTTCAAAAATTACGAAAAAAATTTAAAAATTACAAAAACCTCCGGACGGCACTTCAAGTGCCGTCTGAGGATTTCGGCAGCGTGTACTATATGGCGATATAATTTATGCGATAAATTAATTAAATTTTCAAACGGACGGCACTTCAAGTGCCGTCCGACGAATAAAAAATTATTTTTTTCAAACGGACGGCACTCGAAGTGCCGTCACTCATATATGGATAAAAGTTATGCGGATTCTCATATATAGCAATCTACTGTAGCGATTTATCGATAATATGGATAAATAGCAAACGACTGCAGCGGTTTTTTTAGCCATTTATCCATATTATCGATATATAGATAACGACTACAGATGCTCTTATAATGTCTGCGAATTTTGTGAATAATTCGCGAATATGAATAATTGGTGTTAAAATAACACAAAATTGTAAAGTAGTCTTATATTTTACCCTATACCAACTCAACATGTCATATCATCCATCACATGGCCAGCCCTAACCTAAAGGGACCGAGACGAACTGCTGAAATGGGCCCCATACATAATTTAAGAAAAAAATTGGCAAATTTTTTTTTGGTAAAAAACTTTTTTTTTTTGCAAAGAAAGAGATGCCGATTGGCAGGGTCGGCCCTGAGTTCCCGGAGGCCCTAGGCGAACTTCCGAAATGGGGCCCCTAATAACATATATTTTTTTATGCGCAAAATACGTACCTATATTTACAGGGAAAGTTCAAATTTGGGGCCCCTAAAATCGCGAAATCTCCGGCGGCCCAAAGCGGTCGCCTTACCCGCCTCTAGGGTAGGGCCGGCCCGGTCGATTGGTCGACGGAGGGTTCTTCTCGGTGGTCGGTGTTGGTGTATGCCCTAGAGGCCAGTTGAGTACTGACATTACTAGTTTACATTGTATCATGACATTTATTTTATATTTAGGCATTTCATTTATTCTGTTATTTATTGTGAATTAAATGAATATAATGAATTCCTTAGAATAATAAGTTCAGTGTCATGGGATATCAAGTGCATAACTTAATTGTGAGATTATATTAGGCTGAAATCAGAACATTGTTCTTAAATGTCTCTAGTCAAATTTTGTTGTGAATTAGGACAACTATAATACATAAAATTAGTTTATGCGTAGGCTGATGACCATTCTCACAAGTCATGGATATGAGATATCAAGTCATCACATGAGTACATATTAGAGTAATAATGAAATGAACTGAACCACCATGAGAACACTGCATGAATCGTTACATGAGTGTCATAAGCGGTTCTCACAGTGACCATGGTGTACATTGTCCTTTGACTTGAAGTCACTACGATTTCCTACATGGTAAGTTATATGTTTTAATTACGTCAAACGTCGTCTGTAATAAAGTGATTAAAAAGTCGACTATTGGATATACTACAAATCATGCGGATGGATGTGAGTGACTTAGATAAGATTTGTCCATCTTACATAATATGAACGATATCTACGGCCAATTGATTGAGTGAGACTATAAAATGCATGGTCATGCTCAAATGAGTCAATATAAGATATTAATCTCATTTGTTTGAGTAAGTCTACTCGGATATCAAGAAACCAAAGATTGAACTATACAAGGGTGACATGCTCTATGCATTGTGGTCAATTAATATATCTCAAAAGTGAACTAGATTACATGGTAACATTGGTCATGGATAGGTTATGTCAAATTACTGACATTTCCATTACTTACGTAGCAGTGATGTATTGCTAGATACCGCTCACTATTTGTAATACTCGAATATGATTTTAGTATTACTATCAATGTAATGAGAACCTACAGGGTCACACACTTAGATCGAAATTGGGATTTCAATTTATAAGATGAATTTAATTAGGGGCCCAAGTAAGACTTGGACTCCTGACATTGGTTGGATATTTAATTAGATTAAATGAGACGATTAAAGTTCACAAGCCCACACACAAATCTGATCCAGGTCAGATTGTGAGCCCAACAACCTCATTACTCTCTTAGGGTTGGTTTTCTGCACCTATATATGTGATACGTATATGTGGAAAAGACACATGAAAAACCTTAGCCGTCACAGAAAGTGAGAGAGAGAATTCAAGAGGAGGAACATCCCCTTTCACGCAGCTAGCACCGCGGCCTGAGGGAGAGCTATTTTTCGTTCCATTGGCGTGGATACCGTAGAGGCACTGCAATATTGCAGTGCTGTGATCGGCATACTGTGGAGACAACAAATCCATCTTTAAGGTATAACTCCTAAACACGATTTATTGTTTTTGCAAGGATCCATGGCTAGGTTTTGATATTTTTTAGTAATTTTTCTGCTGTGTATTTAATCTGTAATTGCATTCGAAACCTAATAGTGGTATCAGAGCAACTTATGAAACCATAATTTGATTATGTATGATATGTGATTATTCATGATATGTTCGCACTTTTTGGAAGAAAGATTCATATGTGATATAATGCTTGCAACAGCTGTAATATAAGGATTCGTTTATGTGTTGGTTGTTAACATAGATGTCACACCAGAGTAGCCCTCGGTTTGGAACCATTAAAAACCCTGGAGTAGTAAGATGTGATTTGCAGTGATGTTAGGGTTTCTTAAAACGTGAAGAGTTCATGCACCTGCATCGTTCGCAATGGCGTTAGGGTTTCTTAAAACATGAAGAATTCATGCTCTGGAGGTGACAAGGGATGCTGAGGTAAATTTTTGCTCCGGGGCGCTGCCCCGTACCCCGCAAGGGGCGACCTCCCCTTGAACCCCACCCGCTTAGCAGGTAGCGGGACACTCATACCAACTCTGCATAGGACAATATTGATTCTCCCAAAATCAATCATTTTAAAATAAACTAAATAAAATCATAGCAACATATTCTTTGTTTATTATGTTATGTGATGCATGGTACGCGGTTCTGGCCTTAGTTCAGTGATGCATGGTTTATGTTATGTGATGTATTGTTTATATTTTGTATTTTGAATACGGCCTGCGTGTCGTGTCTTTCTCGTTACATTCTCAATGTAATCATTTCTCTCTACACTCAGATTGTACATTCTTTCTTTATATGTAAATGTAACCCTACTGAGGAGGCAAGAAATTGGTAACCATACAAGGACAAAATTGAGAAGCTGCTTGGAGAAGACGGTATAATCCATTCATTCAGTTTTTGATACTCTCATTGGCTTGAGAGAATCATTGTGTTAAGGCCAACACCATGTCAAATATATTTTATGTTTTAAATTTTGTATAAGATGCATTGTTTTAGTTGTATGCTAATAGATGATAAATGGTGAGATCAATTAAGAAAATAAAAAATCCCTCAAAGAAAATATTAAGTCGCAATAAGATGTCTTCCAATGCGTGACACTCGTCTAGGCTGTGATCGATTAAGTGCAGGTCTACCAAAGCTGGGTGCCTTTATCTATCATAGTGAGACGTGATAGAATAAAAGTAATATTCAATTGTCAACCATTTGGTCTAACTTAACTAGGCTATTTCAATAGGATTGAAAGTTAGAGGCATAGAGTTGGGCTTTAGTCTATAATATAGATTAGAATAAGTGTTATTCACTAAACTATCCAAGAGTTGCATACGATGTAATTGGAAAGTGTTCTCAACCTAAATAACTGAATTTTGGGTGATCAGCCAAAGCTGACTCAGAACTAGGCAAAATATGGATCTTGGCCTACTATAAAATCTTACGATGGGATTTTTCGAGTCAATGATGAGGATCGTTGATTTGAATAAAAATAGTAGAAAGTGTATTTAATAACATACCTTATTAAATATTTCAATGTCATGATACATACTTTGCATATTTCGGTTTAATATTTCAATAAAATGATATTTACTTTGCATATTTTTTTTGGTAGATTACCATGACATCCAACACATCAAATAACCTATCATTGCGATCTGTCCTTTAGGAGGACAAACTTTCTGGGAAAAATTTCCTAGACTAGTCCAAAAATCTGAGGATAGTCCTTAGGCATGAGAAAAAACTGTATGTTTTAAAGCAGCCTATTCCTAAGCCACCTGTTGCAAGTGTCACTCGTACCGAAAATGATGCTCATAAGAAGCATCAAGATGATGCATTGGACGTTGGTTGTCTAATGCTAGCCACCATGAACTCTAAGCTTCAGCAACAACATGAGAACATGGATGCCTACGATATGATCGTACATCTCAAGAGGCTCTATCAAGAGCAGGCTAGACATGAGAGAATTGAAGTCTCAATGACATTGTTTCAGTGCAAAGTGGCAGAAGGAAGCCCTGTTGGAACTCATGTTCTCAAGATGATTTGGTACATAGAGAACCTTGAAAGACTTGGTTTCCCTTTGGGTCAAGAGTTTACCACTGACTTGATCCTGCAATCGTTGCCGAAAAATTATGGTCAATTCGTCATGAACTACAGCATGAATGAAATTGAAAATCCGCTGCCAGAACTGCTAAGCATGTTGAGACTGAGTGGATAATTAATAAGGGAAAAACCATTATGATGGTCCAACAGGCTAAAGGTAAGGGCAATGGCAGAAAGCAGATTAAGAAACCCAAGGGTAAGGGGAAGGGCAAAGACAACATCAAGCCTAACACTTATGTCTTGAAACCTAAGGGTGGGGTAGTAAAGGAGGTCACATGCTTCCACTGTGGTGAGACCAGACATTGGAAGAGAAACTGTCATAAGTACCTGGAGGAGCTTTAGAATAAGAAAGGAAGTGAGACTTCCACTACATGTATTTTTGTTATAGAAATCATTTTATCTACTTCTGCATCTTGGGTATTAGATACTGGATGTGAATCTCACATTTTTGTAAATGTGCAGGATCTCAAAATGAGTAGACCATTGGCTAAGGGTGAAGTTAACCTACGAGTTGGAAATGGAGCAAAAGTTGCTGCTTTAACTGTATGAACTTGTCATTTATCATTGCACATTAGGCTTATCATTGAGTTAGAGAACTGTTATTTTGTGCATGCTATTAGTAGGTATATTATTTCTATTTTTTGTTTAGACAAGAAGAGTTTTTCATTTATAATAAAAGACAAAAGTTGTTTTATTTATTCGAATGATATCTGTTATGCTAGTGCACAATTGAGTAATGGACTTTAAATTCTCGACCTCGAAATGACCGTCTGTAATATAAATACTAAGAAGTTCAAATCAAATGATATTAACCCCCATTTACCTCTGGTATTGTCAGCCACATAAATGAGAATTGCATATCCAAACTCCATAAAGATGGATTCTTGAACTCATTTGATTTTGACTCATATGAGGTATGCGAACCTTGTTTGTTGGGCAAGATGATAAAATCTCCATTCACTGGAAAATGTGAAATGGCTAGTGATCTTTTAGATATCATAAATAGTGATGCTAGCAGACTTTTCAACACATTGACTAAAGGAGGTTTTCAGTACTTCATTACATTTACTGATGATTTTAGTAGATATGTGTTTGTGTATCTAATGCAACACAAATCAAAGTCATTTGAAAAGTTCAAAGAATTCAAGAACGAGGTACAAAACCAACTTGGTAAAAGTATTAAAGTCATTCAATCAGATCGAGGTGGTGAGTACTTAAGACAAGATTTTGATGACCATTTAAAAGAGTGCGGGATAATATCTCAACTCACTCTCCCTAGAACACCACAAATGGAATGATGTCTCTGAGAGGAGGAACCAGACATTGTTAGACATGGTCTGATCTTCCAAGCTCCTTTTGGGGATATGCTCTATTAACAGTTGTTTTCACAGTTAACCATATTTAATCTAAAACGGTTCAAGAGACACCATATGAGATATTGACTAGAAGGCATTCTAGTGTGTCTTTTATAAAGATTTGGAGTTCTGAAGCCTATGTAAGGTGCCAAGTATCTGATAAAGTTGATCCCAAATATGATAAGTGATTCTTTGTTGGATATCTCAAGGAAACCAAAAGATACCATTTTTTCGCTGTGTATTTAATCTGTGATTACATTCAAAACCTAATAGTCGACGTCGATAACTATAAGACTGTAACATCAACAACAGTGTGTGGCAACAACAATGATGACGGCTATAAAGCATAACCTCGGGTTTGGAGTTTTGAGTCGGGTTCCGGTTTGTATATAGGTTGGATATGGGTTTTAAATGGAAGTTGGGTTGGTGGTTGGCGCTGTTAATGAGATAGATGGTGATGGAGTTGAATGAGTTTCAAATGGAGGTCGGGAGGACAAATGAGCCAGGGAATGAAGTTTAGTGGATTTAGGAATTTAGGGGAGATGGAAATTAAGCAGGCTGTTTGGTTTGGGAATCGGGTTCGGGCTCGGGTGATCTTGTTTGAGGAGCGGGTTCGGGTGATGGGGTCGGATGACTCGGATCCATTAATGATCCAGTGATCCCGTCCCCATCAATTTCTTTGTTTGTGGGTATATGTATTAATTAAGAACACATGCAAAAATACGTAATATATAGGTTTTTCCAAAAATACGGAGGACCCTAAAATGCGCAAAAATCTTGGGTCCGAGGAGGTCGTCTCTCTCACCGCCTCTACTATAGGACCGGCCTGATCCATCAATCATGTCATAATGTGCCATCCAACGCTGTACAACAATTGTCAACTATAATAGGATGCATAAAATTAGATTTGATGACAATGTTAAAATGACTTTTCTTTTTCTCCAGTCTCTTGTTCCTAGATTTTCATTACGAATCGATAATTCTTCTTGTCTCTTGTAACTTATGCATCATTCACGAAAGTAATACTAAATTTCAAATGAATTATTGACTATATAATTTTCAGTGAAACAGAAGAAAGAAAAAAATTCATAGACGATGCCTATCAATATTAACATTTCCAAAGGTCGGGCATTAGAATACTTGTCTTTAAAATCCTGTGCTTAGAGCGTCCACTATCGTTTAGGCTAAAACTGTTGGAATTGAGTATACATTCAAAACACTTCTTTTATTTACAAAATTGTCTAATGGCCCAACATAAGATTGGGGGTTCAATTCCTACATTCCACATATATATATTTATACATCTTGAAAAAAAAACATTTTTTTGGGGGGTTTTAAATAAAAAAACGTTTCATTTCTTACTGGCTTATTTTTTGACCAGTAAAATCATTAAAATCATTTTTATGGCACTTTATGGTCTGGTTGTTATGATATTAAATCAGAAAGATGTGTATTTTGGATATAAATATATGGGTTATGTCATATAGATGAGACAGAAAAGAGAAAAACAAATTCTTCATCTCTTCTAAAATATTTCTCCAAATTCTTGAGTAATCTTTTACTCAGTGTGGTACAAGTTGGTACGTGCTGCTATTGGAGCATTAGGCAGCTGATGCGGTTTATTTCTGGGAGACGTATGGATGCACCAGGTGTGAGTTCGGACTCAATTTATATTGAAGGAGAAAGCTGCTTGTCAGACGACCCTCGGAGTGACCAGGCGGCTCCTGCAAAGGGCTCGGAGTGAAGTGGATGCCTCGGCTCGGATCAGAGGGTTCGGATCCGAGGTCTTGTGTACCTGCAGACGGTCCTGAAACACCGGGGTTTATCCCGGTGGCGGACCCTCCGACGATCTAGTCAGTCTCTGTGAGAGAGTAGCAATAACTAGGTGAATTTAAGTGGCAAAAGATTGATTACCTCTAAAGGTAGGTGAGGATCTAGTATTTATAGGGAATTCCAACCGGGTTTGGATCCGCTTGGGGGCCGGGTCTGAACCCGAAAGCCCATGGGCCTGACGTGGTAGAAGGCCCAGGTGGTTTAGGGCTGACGTGGCAGTACCAGGAGTGGTATAGGGCTGACGCGGCAAAGCCCTTGGTGGTATTTGAAGCTGACATGGCAGATCATGGGGCTTCTGTGCTTCTGGGAGGATCTGGTGGCCCAGGCTGTGCCAGGTCATCCTCATTCGATACCAGGAGGGGCGGACGGCCCGGAGGGCTGTCGTGGATCGGAGGTCGAGGGCCATCGTTGCTCATCGGATACGAGGAGACCAGATCTGTGGGGGTGAACTTGAGGTTCGGCGCCGACCCTGCAGTGGCTCGAAGCCGAACGAGACTGCTGTTTCTACCAATTTTTGAGTGAGAGTTGTATTGGGCCCTGGTTGGGCCCCAAGCCATTTTTACCCTACCACACAAGCCCCCCACTCCTGCGGGGGTGCGGGAGCTAGCTGTGGAGGAGTGTTTACGGTTGTAGAAATGGGATGGCAAGCCACTGGGCCTTCATGAGGAGATTATCTTGGTGCTAGACCTAACCTCGAGCAGGCGAGGGATTATGGGTCGGCAAGGGTGATGGCGAGCCGTTGAGCCTTCCTGAGAAGACTACCCTGGTGCTAGACCTGACCTCGAGCTGTCGAGGGATTACGAGTTAACAAGGGCGATGGCGAGTCGTGGAGCCTTCCTTAGAAGACTACCCTGGTGCTAGACCCGACCTCGAGCTGGCGAGGGATTTATGGGCCAACAAGGGGGATGGCGAGCCGTTGAGCCTTCCTGAGAAGACTACCCTGGTGCCAGACCTGACCTCGAGCTTGGCGAGGGATTACGGGTCGGCAAGGGCGATGGCGCGCCGTGGAGTTTTCCTAAGAAGACTACCCTGGTGCTAGACCTGACCTCGAGCTGGCGAGGGATTATGGGTCAACAAGGGTGAGGGCGAGTCGTTGAGCCTTCCTGAGAAGACTATCCTGGTGCCAGACCTGATCTAGAGCCGGCAAGGGATCTACGGGTCGGCAAGGGCGATGGAGAGCCGTTTGAGCCTCTCTGGTATGACTACCCTGGTACTAGACTTGGCCTCGAGCTGGCGAGGGGTTACGGGTCGGCAAGGGTGGGGGGCGAACCATTGTTCCTTAGGAATGTTGAGCAGGGTAGCCCGCTGTCTTTGCGGAGCATTAAAGGCGCCCCGGGATCTGTGTGATGTTTCAATTTCCCAGGGGCCTTAATGGTGCCGCCTAATAAATGCATGGCGCATGGTCTTCCGTCGTTTGGTTTTCCCCATGTCATAAAGGCTGGCCTATGGGGGAGGCTATAAGTACCCCTCTCTCTGCAGCGGGTTGGATCACAGCAAGGGTGGTTTATTGGCCATCAAAGGTGTCTGCTCCGGCGGACGTCTGTTTCTTGCAAAATTTTACCCCCGGTTGTGTCGGAGAGGTGGTTTCTCTGTCGCCCGGACCTTCTCTTGGATCTGATGGCTCTGATACGGTAGCCAGATCCAGGGGGGATCAGGGCGAGAGGGGTAACGACCGAAATTCGGACCGATGGATGAGAAGCCTCGGATTGGTGATGCCTCTGCCGTCTGGATCCTTTTTCGGGTCAGACGACCCTGATATGGTTGTTTGGCCCGAGAGAGATCCAGACGGGAGGGGCATCAACCATATCCCGGACTTGGGGCTGGAGAGCCTCGGATAGATGGGTTGTCTCCGATTGGAGATTGGCCACTCTGTCTTCCAATAGGGCTCCAGGTGATGGCGGTTTCTGTCTCACCCTCGAACAGTTCGGGGTTTCGGCTGTCGAGGCTGTAAGCCCCGAGCTGCTCGTGGGTGAAAGGGGAACCGACCGAGCCCTGGAGCCCGGGGCGTCTGTCTAAGGACGGTGCCTTAAATCTTAAGTAAAACGTTCTCTTTGCCGAATACCCCCTCTGAACTGACCCCTGCGTCTGGCTGCCAGCCTGGCATTGGATGACGTCAGCAGCGCACGTTTTGAGGACGTGGCGCGATTTCCCAGGCGGCAGTTGCACGTCAAATAGGTGAACAGTTCTTGCGGAAATCGAGGAGTCGCTTTCATCCTTTATAAATACTCCCCCCTCTCCCCCTTTAGCCCACTCCTTTCTTGCCACTTTCTTTTTCAAAATTTTCCCAACACTTCAGCGCTCATCCCCGCAGTTTGCTGTACTAGACTCGCCCTTCGGAAGTGACCTCAGGTGAGTTGGTAAGTCGGTTTAGTTTAGGCACAGATGGATAGGGCTCAGTCTGGCTCGTCAGCGTCGACGTCTAGGGGGGAAGTGAAACCTGTCTCCAGATCGACGTCATGGGAGGAGCCCGTGCTTGAGGAGGAGTCAGTACATGTTGAGGAGCCTTCCGATTCGGTTTCGTGGGAGGAACCAGTAGGTGAGGAGGAGGAGGTACATGGTGCCAGGCCGTTACGCTCCCGACGTCCCTTCGTGGTGGAGAGTAGCGAGTCGGAGGAAGCGAATGATGGCTCGGATGGCGTCCGTGTTCTGGAGTTGACTTCCGAGGAGGAGGGAGGCGAGGGCGGCTCAGTAAGAAGATCCACAGTTCAGGGTGCGGGTCCGAGTTCCATGCCGACTGGTCTGGGGCCCTTATCTACTCCCTCGCCGGAGCGAACCAAGAAGAGGAAGAAGGCTCCAAGGAAGGCAGGACCGAGGACTGGTGGTTCGAGCCAGGTGCCTGTTTACCGCAATTTGTGGACAGGTTCGCCCGTGCAGCCGAAGCCTTTCCGTCAGTATCCTGACGACCTATCTGACAAGGAGCTCTTCGGCGTGCAGGCCTCTTCGCCGAGTCAGAAGAGGGTGATGATGGACGCGATTCAGACCGTCTTGGAGGGTGGGGACTTGGAGGTTTTGCAGCTGGCGTACCACATAGGTCCTGGCTACGAATTGATGCTGCCGAGCTCTACTCTGCGCCCAACCGATCCCCTATCTGCTTGGTATTGCGTCTTCCCAGTGGACGCCTTCATCTCTGGCCTGAGGCTGTCAGTCCATCCGTTTGTTCGGGAAGTGCTGAACTGGGCCTCCTTGGCGCCGATGCAGTATGGGCCGAACTCTTGGAAGCAGATAATTTGTTTTGTACTGATGTGCGAGGAACAAAAGGTACCCCTGCGGTTGAACGTGTTCCGAGCGATGTTGATGATCAGCTCGGCGGCTGAGGGTGTTTACTATATCTCCCCCCGGAGTAAGGGGAAGGTCGTTCACAGTCATCCAGACTCCATCAAGGATTGGAAGAAAAAATATCTGGTGATCCAGAGTGAGGAGCCCTGGGACATTCCGACTCGATGGAACCATTCCAGGCCGAGCTATCAACCGCCGAGACCGAGGGATCTAACGGCCGAGGAGTGGGGGTTTGTCGAGCGCCTCCGTCTGTCCCCTAGTATCGATTGGACGAAGGTGACGGAGGCCCACCTAGCGAGCGTTGGACTGAGCCCAGCCGTTCTACGTATGTAGTTGTTTCTTTTCTCTCGGTCTTTTCGTACTTTCTTGTTCATTGCTCTTAATGGTTTTTTCTGTAGATATGGATGAAGCATCGATCAAAGCAAGGAGGCTCGCCATGAAGAAGGAGAACGCCGAGAAGAAGAAGGGGGAGGCAGCGAAGAAGCCGAGGAAGCCGTCCCTGGTTATCTCGGAGGCCCCGCTCGAACTGAGGGCTAAGAGGACTCGCTCGGAGACGAGCAAGGGGGTGGCCCCTTCGAGGGGTAAAGGCCCAGCGAGGGCATCCGATCTCGACAAGGGGAAAGGTCCCTTGGTAGAGGTGGAGGAGGAGGACCCGGTGGTGGAGATGTTGCGACAACGGTGGGCGCCGGACTGGTCGGTTCGGATGGGCGACTGTCTGACTGAGGAAGCCCAGGCCGTTGAGGTGGTGGAGAAGTTGGCGACCCCTCGCGATCGCCAAGCGATAGAGAGCGAGCCCGTAGAGGTGGCATTTACGCGCCTGGCGCAGGCCACCGTGCTGGTAAGCTTGTCGACCTTATCCCTCTTGTTAATCTTGCTTCGGGAGTTTTCTTCTTATCTGTGCTTGTTGGTCGCAGGCTTGTATGCAGGGAGCTAACGTAAAGAACCTCTACGAAGCATCCCTGTCACAAGAGCGGGCTCGGGCGGATAAGAGCGAGCGGGAGATGAAGGAGATGAGGATCGAGCTCGAGGGTTCGCATAAGAGGGAGCAGCAGATGAAGCTCGAGCTTGAGGCCAAGGACGCCGAGTGGGGGAAGAGGGTGGTCTCCTTGAAGAAGAAGTTCGCCAAGGAGAAAGAGGAGTTGACGGCTGCGTTCGCCAAGGAGAGGGAAGAGCTGACGGATGCGGGTCAGCGGATGGTGATCAAGGCTCAGGATGAGTGCTACGCGAAGGCCCTCAGTCATGTGAGGCACTTCTACCCGACCGTCGACCTGTCCAACTTTGAGTATGACATGGAGATCGAGGGGACACCAAAGACTCCTGCCGAAGAAGGGCCCGTTGGCAACCCGACCGTCGACCCTCCTGCGAACCCGATCGATGCCGAGGTGGGAAATCAAGTTGTATAGTTTTAACTTTCTTTTTTCCCCCCTTCGATTGTATTTGCCTTCCGCGGATTGGCCACCGCCTTTTTTGTAAGAAGCAGCACAATTTATAAAAAAGTATTTTTGACTGGCCAAGTGCTTTGACCTCGGATATTTCCGAACCTTCTTGCTTATGTGCGTTGAGCTAGTTCTCTTGTAGGTTGTGGCTTCCCTTCCCGAGGCGGACCCCCGTCGTTCCGACGCGACGTGGCTCCGGAGCAAGGTTGAGGCATTGGAGGCCACTTTGGCTCGGTACCGTGAGAGGGCCCGTAACGCTGATGCGGCCTTTAATTATTACAGGAACATGTCTGAAGCCCTTGGTGAGGAGGCAAGTCGTCTGAGGAGAGCGATGGTGGATCGGGAACTCGTGGGTGTCGGACTCGGATATACTATGTCGAGTTCCTCGGTGCAGAGGCCCTCCTCTGAGAAGCTACTTCGCGATGTGATAGTGGAGAAGGAGGTGGAGATACACCGCTACCGGACGATGCTGGGCGTCTCGAGACCTTCCTCGGGTGGTCAGCGAGCGGAGGGGGCGCCCTCTGCATTGCCGCTATTGGAGCGTATGCGGCCCGCCGATGCCCAGAGTTCCGTGGCCGGTGTGTCGACCGTGGCCGAACCGAAGGATCATTATGACAAGGAAAGAGTTCCAAGTTGTTCGATTGGAGTGATCCCGCCGTTCATCGGACCAGAGGGGCCTTGAGAGGGTGGCTTCCTACTGTTTGAGATGAGAGGAGTGTTTCTGTAACGGTCTTTGTTTGTTTCCTCCTAACCCAATAAAGGAGTATGGATAAGGAATTCATTTCACTCTTTGCTCCGGTTGATAGTGTACGGAATGATGAAGGGAGTGTGGTTCGGCCCTGTCGGTCCGCGAGGGATCGGCATGGGGCGTGGTGAAGTCTCCCGGCCTGGGTCGGATCGGACCTACCGAGGCGTCGGGGATGATCCCGGGGTGAAGACTTGGGTGTCGATCCCCTTGTCTGGTATTAGGTCGGATCTGCCGAGGCGTTTGGAGAATGATACAAAGAGATTTCCTTAGTATAAGATAGGGGGGGCTGCTGAAATGGCCCTTTACATACGAAAGCTTTACAAAAGGTTTACTTCTAGCTAAGTTAGAACTTATGCTCGTTCCTCAAGGAAATTCACTTAGGCGCTCGGCGTCAAATGGGAATCCCTCCGGTTCGACAGCAGGTCCGGGAGTAGGGTCGTCCCTCTCTGGTTTAAATTCGACGGCGTCGAGGGGGAACACACCTCCCCCGACGGTGGTCATGTAGCACGATTGCGCTGCTTCTTGGCTGCCCCGGACGATGCCGACCCCTTGCGGGGTGGGAAATTTAAGCTTCAGATGGTAGGCCGAAGGCCCTGCTTGGAGGGAGCATAATCCGGGTCGGCCGAGTATGGCGTTGTAAGCCGCCTTGACGTTGACCACCATGAAGTCCATAGACTCGGTCCTCTTGACGGGAGCCGATCCTGCAGTAACGTCGAGGGTAACAATCCCTTCTATCACGACAGGGACGCCGGAGAACCCATGCAAGTTATATCCGGCAGGCTTGAGCTTGCCTCTAGGTAGCTTGTGATTCTCAAAGGCTTCGAGGAAAAGAATATTAACCGAGCTGCCGTTGTCGACGAGGATTCGGCGAACTTCACAATTAGCCATGTGGAGGATAATGACGAGGGCATCGCAGTGGGGCAGGCAAACGCCTTCGAGGTCCTCTCCTGAGAATGAGACTGGCATTGGCTGTAGCTTGGACGAGGGATTGTCTTGGACAGCATTCACCTCTCGGATGAAGGCTTTTCGGGAAGTATTCGATTCTCCTCCCAACGGCCCTCCGTGGACACAGTGCAAGATGAATGGCGTATCCGCGGCTCCCTCGGACTCGGAATCCCGACCCTGGATGCGGTTCGGAGTAGGGTTCGGAGGCGAGAGCCTCCGGCTCCTAGTATCTCGTCGATCCCGTGGGACTTCTCGGGTGAATTCTCGGAGGTACCCCCTGGAGATGAGTTCCTCAATCTCGTCTTTCAGGGCCCGGCATTGGTCGGTGTCGTGTCCATGGTCTCTGTGGAAGCGGCAGTAGAAGTGCTGATCTCGGTTCTTGCTGTTGTTAGGTCGGGGAGGTAGTCGAACAATGCCTTTGTCTTCGATTTCTAAGAGGATGGCGGATACGTTATGTGTCAAGGGAGTGTACCTCTCGAAGCGGGGGACCAGTGGGATTTTCTTTATGGCCCCCGCGTCCCTCGGAGCCTTCTTTGATGGTTCGACTTCTTCGGCCTTCCGTTTTTCCTTCGAGGTGGCCTCCCTAGCATCTTCGGGGCTAAGGGCCTCTTCTGCCCTAATGTATTTCTCGACCCTGTTGAGGAGGTCGGGAAAGTCGATGGGGGGTCTCTTCGCCAGAGAAGCTTTCAGCTGTCCATGACGGACGTTGTGCCGAAAGGCCACAGAGGCGACGCCTGGATCAAGAGAGGAGACCGACCTCGCCTCCGTGGTAAACCTCCGGACGAACACTCTGAGGGACTCTCCCTCTATCTGTCTGAGTCCAAGTAAAGAGGTGCTGGTCCTTTCCGCCTTCCGGCTGGTGACGAAGTAGGCAAGGAAATTGCCCTCTAGTTGGTCGAAGGAGTAAATGGAGCTGGGGGTGAGTTTCAAGTACCATTCACGAGCCGGACCCCGAAGTGTGGCGGGGAAGGCCCGGCATAGCAGGGGATCCGAGGCGCTGTGAATCATCATAAGGGTTTTGAAACCCTCCATGTGATCAGCGGGATCTCCCTCGCCGTCGTAGGTCTCGAATTGAGGTGGTCGAAAATTCCTGGGTATTTCCGCTTGGAGGATGGGGGCAGAGAAGGGAGGACGGACAGGTCTGTACCCCTGAGCCGCTCGTCGGTCGCCGTCTCCTATATGATCAAGGCGATCCTCCATTTCTTGGAGGCGCCTTAGGAGTACGCCATCGTCTTCTGGCTGGATTGTTGACGGGCGCGACACGCTGGCCTCGGCATCCGATCCGGTTTGGGAGTGGAGGGTTTCCTCCCTGGGGGCCCGTCGGAGGGCCTTGAGCATTTCTCTCCAGAAGTCTTGGAACTCCTTGTGAGTGACGGGGGCTCCCTCGACCCTGTTCGGTCTGTCTGAAGGCTGTCTTCCGATGCGGCTGAGTGCTGACCTCCGTCCCTCGGGCGGCTGTCTCGGATGGTTCGGGGCCGGGTTGGAAGCGGCCCTTCCCCTGCTGCGGCTAATCTGCCGGTTGACGATTACTCCCCGTAGGTCGGGCTGGACCTGACGGGTGATGCTCTTTTGGGACCCCTGGTGGTGAGCCCTGTGTTTTGAAGGGTGTGGATCGGCGTTAGCGATTGGTGGGGGCGAGTCCCGTCGGTTGACGGAGGAAGCAGCCCCCTTGCCCTTGGAGGCCATGAGAGTTCGGCTGTCGAGGTGCCTTGATGGTCGTGCTCGGGTCGGCTTCTGAAGCAGTTCCCACAGACGGCACCAACCTGATGCGGTTTATTTCTGGGAGACGTGTGGATGCACGAGGTGTGAGTTCGGACTCAATTTATATTGAAGGAGAAAGCTGCTTGTCAGACGACCCTCGGAGTGACCAGGCGGCTCCTGTAAAGGGCTCGGAGTGAAGTGGATGCCTCGGCTCGGATCAGAGGGTTCGGATCCGAGGTCTTGTGTACCTGCAGACGGTCCTGAAACACCGGGGTTTATCCCGGTGGCGGACCCTCCGACGATCTAGTCAGTCTCTGTGAGAGAGTAGCAATAACTAGGTGAATTTAAGTGGCAAAAGATTGATTACCTCTAAAGGTGGGTGAGGGTCTAGTATTTATAGGGAATTCCAACCGGGTTTGGATCCGCTTGGGGGTCGGGTCTGAACCCGAAAGCCCATGGGCCTGACGTGGTAGAAGGCCCAGGTGGTTTAGGGCTGACGTGGCAGTACCAGGAGTGGTATAGGGCTGACGCGGCAAAGCCCTTGGTGGTATTTGAAGCTGACATGGCAGATCATGGGGCTTCTGTGCTTCTGGGAGGATCTGGTGGCCCGGGCTGTGCCAGGTCATCCTCATTCGATACCAAGAGGGGCGGACGGCCCGGAGGGCTGTCGTGGATCGGAGGTCGAGGGCCATCGCTGCTCATCGGATACGAGGAGACCAGATCTGTGGGGGTGAACTTGAGGTTCGGCGCCGACCCTGCAGTGGCTCGAAGCCGAACGAGACTGCTGTTTCTACCAATTTTTGAGTGAGAGTTGTATTAGGCCCTGGTTGGGCCCCAAGCCATTTTTACCCTACCACAGTAGCACTTTAGACAGAAGCTCATTGTATCCCGGGAGAAGTGCTTGGTGATCAGCGATTCATCTTCAGAATCGGCCAAATAGTTTCTTAAAGAAAATGCAACCCACGCCTCGAACCATTTTTCTTCCTGTTGCAGATCAACTCCAAATCCTTTCTCAAAAGTTCATTTGGTGCACACAGGTTTACCCATCCTTTTTTCTGAACAAAAACTTCCATATTAGCATTTAGCATTTAGCATTCGTCGATGAGCGCTGCTATCGGTTCTGTTAAATTTGAAATAAAATAAAATTAAAAAATCAGACGGATGATTTTCACCCGTCCTTTTTTTAATAGCTTTATTGTAAATAAGTAATGACATTTTAGTAATATGATAAATAAAAAAAGGAAAGAAGTGATAAAATGCATTTTCGTAAATAAACAATGGCATTTTCGTAATATGTGAAAGAAAATTTTAGTGGAGAAGTGATCGGACGGAAGAAGTTCTTCCGTCCGAATTTTTTTAATGACATTTTTGTAATTATTTGAATGACATTTTGGTAATTTTTAGGGAAAAAATTTCTAAAAAAATTTTCGGACGGAAGATGATCTTCCATCCAACCATATTATAATAAAAAATTAAACGGCCGGAGCTTGATCCGCCATCTTCTATATGTAGAAGTTTTCTAAAGCTGCTGCTATCTTTCGCGATCGACTGTTCACTTCTATTCTAAATTTTGAGCTTTTAGGGAACGATAGTAGGGGATTATCTCAATTGGTAAATTTTGAGTTTTGAGATAAGGACAGTGGATGCTCTTAAAACCCTAAAATTTCCTGCTAGCTGGGAAACTTGTTTTCTTGAAGAATAGATTAGTGAAGCGCATGTAGTTCAAATTTAAGGGTTATTTTTTGGCACAAAATTATAATTGGAACAACTAAATCTATTATTATTATTATTATTATTATTTGGAAGAAAAAGTAAAACTTCAGTCTTAAGTTGCATCAAATACTCATTAGCAAGAAGATGAAATAAAAATCACTGCATAATTATCTCTTCAACTGAATAAGAGTTTTTTTTTTTTCCCAGAGAGTTTTTTTTTCCACATATATAAATGCTACTTCAAAATTAGGAATTTTAGAAAGGGCTTCAACTTGTATGCTAGGACAAATACGTAAATATCAAATATATTCCTGACAAATATTTATTTTCATATTACCCCTAACAATATGTGTCCAATCACAAAATTTTCACTTTAGTTATAAAAAAAATTCAATAGTGGATTTTTTTTCTTCAATGGACTTGATCGAAAATGACTTAATAATCCCCGCCTTTATCATTCAAACTCCATTTTCTTTTTCGTTATAAACACAAGTGACTGATAATTCAACCAAAATCTTTAAAAAAATCTTCAATTTTTTAAAGAAATAGACAGTCTTATAATCCATCTTTATATCTACATTTTCCCCTCTGTTTATCCTCAACATTTGAAATCAATCTTGTGTTTTATTAATAAATCATAAGATTTATCATTTATTTTTTTAATCTTCTCTATAAAATTCTTAAACTCTCTCATTTGATTACTCAACTCGATTTTTAATCATATAGTAAGAGAGTTAAATCATGGTTAAGTTATTGATATTTTAAATTGGGATAAATATGAAATAAGATTCAAATTGTTAGAGATAAATATGAAAATACACATATGTGAAGAACATGTGTAATATTAGTATCTTTGTTAGGGGGTATATTTGTTAAAACACTTTTAGAAACTGAGAAGTGAGAATTGGGATTCTGTTAGGAAAAAGGAAAAGAGAAAAAGGAAATTTGAAATTGACAGGTAGCTTTAGAATCGGATCCCCAACACTATCCCTGATGTGACACATTCATGTGCAGTGCATGTACATCTACGACTTGTCAGTTCAAACGAGCTGTTGGCGCTTTCGAAAAATAAAATCCTATGCGGTCACATGCACCTTCAAGCGGTTATGGGATCAGAAATACTGTATTTGGTACGGCGCACAGATCAAAGCATATTCTTCCTGCTTTTTCTCATAAATCCTATGCGACGCACACGTATAGATGGTCTGAGTTGCACATCTGGCCACGTAGACGCACATCCACAGGACTATGTGCAAGGACCACAGCTGTATTGTATACAGACAGATAGATGGGACAGTTTTTTTTTTTATATAGTAATAAAATGCATTTTGTACTCCTAATATTTTTTTTGACCATAAAAACTACGGTAATTTCTATTTCTACTGCAAAATATATTTGCATTAATATATAATTAGCTAATTACAGTACATGTTCAGGAGATTAGAGCATAGTGAGAGTATTTGTAGGTTGAGGGAGTGAGATGCACATTTAGTAATAGGGTAAAGAGATGGTAGATGACTACTGGTGTACAACTCTACTTATCTTAAATCTAAATTCATAACCAACTCTTAAAACTTATATGGTAATCTCTCAAATGCTTATTGATATACCGGAAACCAAACCACAGTTTAAAACAAGTCAGGCCACAACAGCTGTGACGGGACCAAGAGGGAGGATTGTCACAGCCTTTCAGAACGAGGAGTACGATGACGATGAGATAGAGATTGGGCCTACTCTAGAATGAGTGGAGCGTTGTTGGATTTCCACCCTCCAGGGTTTTTGTTGGGGAGATCTTTTCTGTTATGCTTGTATTTGAGATGTTGTTACATTTTATTTTATCACACCCTCCCATGTATTGGTGAGATAAGTTATGTTTTATTTCATATTTTGTAGTTTATTGTAATTTTCTCAATCATCTGAGTTTGTTTTGTTAACTCATTATTAATGAAGTATGGTGGTTTTCCTTCACATTTTCCCTTCAAAATAAAATAAAATAAAATAAAATATTACAAACCATGAATTAAAAAGTAGTGTATCAATAGAGAAGTTCAATTCTCTGTCACTACTCAAAACAACTGAAGCATCAGTCCAAATCCTATCTGTTACCCTGCTATGTTCCTCATATGCATCACCTCAGTTGAGTCTTCAATCTGGATTGGGTGTGATGCAGTGCTGCCAACAAACAGGTGGAGTGCCCTTGCCAGCTCAAATCCATTGAAGACGTTCTTCTTTTTGCTTTCCCCAGCTGCAACTAGCCAAGATGAAAACAAAAAATTGCAATTAGAGATAAGCTTTTCAAGGGCGCATGTTGTATCTTTAAAAACTCCATCAATTCTAGCCAACCAAAGGGGTCAGCATATGGTAATAGTCGAGCAACCAAGTGTTTACATATTGTGGGGAGTTAGGAGTGAAATACCAACAACTAAAACACTCATGCAAAGAAGTGAAAAGTATAGTGATGTTGAAAATCTAAGTGTAAGTGATGACAGACTCTAAGTGCAGTGGGACATTCAAGAAAGTTATGAAAATTGGTCTCCACCGGAGTCATGTCCCCCTCCTATCCCTTGTTGCTAAGATTAGCCTTAGAGTTCAATCTATCTCAACTTATCAACTAGGTGAAATTTTTTGCATTTCAAGTATCATTGAAGTTGGGTGATCTTTGTTTTTGAGTTAGTAAGTAGGGCGATCTTAAACTCTTATTACTGTAGAAGTTATATGCTGACTTCGTTGAAACTCTCCATTAGGACTTAGCTTCCATATGGGTCCACTTTTATCTGCACTTGGAAACTTTGATTCCTAATAGATAAGGCCAGCAGAACCTGGAGGATCTGTATTGACTTTACCTACCTCAACAAGGCGTGCCCCAAGGATCTTTTTCCCCTCCCCAGCATAGACGCTCTGATCGACGCAACGTCGGGTCACGAGCTCCTAACTTTCATGAACGCCTTCTCGGGTTATAATCAGATCCGGACGTTTCCTCGGGACATCGCCAAGACGTCCTTTTTCACCGATCAGGGCCTCTATTGTTACCGGGCCATGCCCTTCGGGTTCAAGAACGTTGGGGCCACCTACCAGAGGCTCGCCAACCGAATCTTCAAAAATTAGATCGGTCGGAACATGGAGGTATACGTCGATGACATGCTTGTCAAGAGCCGACGAGGGAAGGATCATGTTGCCGACATCGAGGAAGCCTTCGGCGTCCTTCGGTCTCACAACATGAGGCTCAATCCCGCCAAGTACGCCTTCGGCATCTCGTCCGGAAAATTTTTGGGGTTCGTTGTCAGCCAGCGTGGCATAGAAGCCAATCCGGTGAAGATCTAGACCATCATCGACATGGCCCCTCCACGGAAGGTCAAGGAGGTTCAACGGCTCACGGGTAGACTGGCGGCCATCGGTCGCTTCCTCTCCAAATCAGGGGAGAAGTCCTTCCCATTCTTCAAGGCCCTGTGGGGGACGAAAGGATTCGAGTGGGGCGAGCCACAGCAACAGGCGTTCAACCAGTTGAAATCCTACCTCGCCAATCTCCTGCACCTAAGCAAACCTGAACCCGGTGAATCCCTCTTCTTATACCTCTCGGCCTCGGAAAGTGCGCTCAGCGCTGTGCTCATCCGAGAAGAAGACGGTGTTCAAAAACCCCTGTACTATGTGAGCAAGGTTCTGCTCTCAGCCAAGACTAAGTATGCGAAGATAGAGAAGATGGCGTACGCGCTGATAATAGCCGCTCGCAAGCTTCGACCATATTTCTAGGCTCACTCTGTTCAGGTCCTCACAGACCAGCCCCTGAAGATCTTCCTCCACAAATCAGAGAGCTCCGGCCGCTTGGTCAAGTGATCGATTGAGCTGAGCCAATACGATATCAGCTACCAGCCCAGGACGGCGATCAAGGGGCAGGCACTCGCCAAATTTATCACGGAGTGCGCCATTTCCAAACTATCCGACACCCCGGAGACCGACACAATCTGGGAAGTTTATGTTGACGGCTTGCCTTGCGAAAGAAGGAGCGGAGCAGGCGTCATCCTAAAGGGCCCCAACTATTTCGTCCTCCAATATTCTTTCAGGCTAAATTTTTCGGCCTCGAACAACGAAGCGGAATACAAAGCTATGATCGCATGGCTCACCCTCGGACACAAGGCCGAATCCAGACACATCAAGGCCTTCAGCAACTCCCAGCTCGTGGTCAACCAGATCACCGGGAAGTACGACGCTCGCGACACTTGGATGGTACAATACTTGGCAATGGGTCCGTAATCTCTTGTCATCTTTCGAATCTCACTCAGTGGAGCGAATCCCCCGGAAACAGAACGCCCAGGCGGATTCATTGTCAAAGCTCGCCTCGTCATCTTTCGAAGGGCTCGATCGCACCGTTCTGATCGAGGTCCTCCTCAAACCCAGCATCGACCTCCCTGGAGCTTCCTGCCTCAACACCGACCACCAACCCGACAACTGGACGATGCCGATCCGAGAGTTCCTCTTGGAGGGCGAACTCCCTCAGGATCGGTCCGAGGTAAGAAGGATCAGAGTCCGATCCGAGAGATTCACCCTGATCAACGGGACGCTCTTCAAGCGATCGTACACATGGCTGACGGCAGACCCTACCTCCGCTATTTGGTACCTGACGAAGCCAAGTACGCCCTGAAGGAATTGCACGAAGGGATCGGCAGATGCCACATGGGAAGCAGGTCGCTCACCCGAAAGGCCCTGAATCATGGGTACTACTGGCCGACCATGTTGCAAGACGCGCAAAACCTCGTCAAAAGGTGCAGCCCTTGTCAAAGGTTTTCTTCAGTAAAGAGACTCCTGCAGGCCAACCTCCGATCTCTGGCCAATCCGACCCCCTTTGCAATGTGGGGGATGGACCTTGTCAGCCCTTTCCTCAAGCAACGGGCCAAAAAAAATTCCTGGTGGTGGCCATCGACTACTTCACCAAGTGGATCGAGGCAGAACCCCTGGCCTCGATTACCGAGCACCAGACTCAGCAATTCTTCTGGAAGCACATCATC
Organism: Hemerocallis citrina; assembly: GCA_017893485.1. Classification (NCBI taxonomy): domain Eukaryota; kingdom Viridiplantae; phylum Streptophyta; class Magnoliopsida; order Asparagales; family Asphodelaceae; genus Hemerocallis; species Hemerocallis citrina. The sequence goes on along the minus strand of CM030363.1, from coordinate 253,664,060 downwards.
TGTCGGTTCGGGATCCCTTAGGTGCTCATCACCGAAAACAGGACCCAGTTCGCCGGCAAGAATTTTTGGAGGTTCTGCGAAGACATCGGCGTCCAGCAATGCTTCTCGGCCATATGGAGAAAATGCTATACTCGGCTATCATCTCTATACCGTACATATAACGATCTCATTATTTTAACAAAATCACAAGAGTTGAATGAACAATAAAGTGTGAAATTATGACTATGCTAAACATGTAAGTGTATGTCATGTCTCAATGCCTAATGCAGATATTTTATACTAGGATGACACTAATGCACACTTGTTCGGATTCTATGCATCCCATATTACATAAGGGCAAGTGCCTACGTACTCCACAATAAAGGGCTCAATCCCTCGCCATGATAACTACCCAGTAATGAAGCAAGGTTTAGATCATTCCACGAATATGGATCCCATCCACGGAGATCCACCGCCGACTGTTATAGCAGGTCCCTCATCGTGCGAATCATCCCGCAAGTGTCCTTCTAGCCCGATACTTATATATATATATATATATATATATATATATATATATATATATATATAGGAGTATGGCAAACCCTTTGCCTGACTATGCTAAGTCCTAGATAAGGCCCATCTCCTACAGAGCAACCACAGTCACGGAGATCTACCGCCAACTGGGTCTATAGCCACAGAGATCCACCGCCGACTATATAGAAGCAACCCACTTACGTTTGCCCAGGTTCACTACATCTTCACTTATGTGCCTACTTATTGAGTTCAACACATGAATGAGTTATCATCCCTAGAATTAGTTTTACCTCCTACCGGACTTATTCAAAAAATACAAGATCGCTCCATGGCAAATCTCAAAATCATATCTCAAATCTTTTCTTTCAATAGTGCCGGTACCCGAGGTCTTACTAACTCTTAAGTCATAATTTTTCATGTACAAGAATCATGGATACACATACCCTTTAGTAAACATGTCTTAAACGTAGATATTTTCATCTTTCAACTCATTCACAAAAAAAATACATAGTCTTGTCATCATTCATGATCTAGTTGTTTATTCATATTCTTTTCAATCGATCATTACTTCCAAGTACACAAATTTCACCACATGAATTATTATAACCAATGTAAGCTATCACAATGTTTCAATTCACTTTACAAATATTTCTTAAACAAGATACAAGTGAAATTTTCTTTAAAAGATCAATTCACAAAATACTACTTTTCCTTTCTTCACCACAAAGTGCTATTCTCAAAATTTTATTTCTTTTTATACTTCAAAAACATACAAGGAAACTATCTCTTAAGATTTCCATTTCATTTTTATATTAATACTAAAGTTTAATTTCAATTAAACTTAAACATTCATGTTTAAAACCAAAAAATATCAAAAACGAGGCCTGGGTTTCGAACCCAGGACCACATGAATTGTTATAACCAATGTAAGCTATCACACTGTTTCAATTCACTTTACAAATATTTCTTAAACAAGATACAAGTGAAATTTTCTTTAAAAGATCAATTCACAAAATACTACTTTTCCTTTCTTCACCACAAAGTGCTATTCTCAAAATTTTATTTCTTTTTATACTTCAAAAACATACAAGGAAACTATCTCTTAAGATTTCCATTTCATTTTTATATTAATACTAAAGTTTAATTTCAATTAAACTTAAACATTCATGTTTAAAACCAAAAAATATAAAAAACGAGGCCTGGGTTTCGAACCCAGGACCTGCGACCATACAGAGCCGGTGCACAGTCCCGAGCCACAAGCCGTTTAGTCCCTTTGGACTTGGCGTCAATTTTATATGCCGAAAGGCTCATATGCCGATTTTTAATTTCGAGGTTAATTTAAAAAGATTAAAAAAATAAGTGTGACTATCAAGTTTCGAACCTATGATCTCTTTCAAAGAATGCTCTATATTGCACTAACTAACTAGTAAGTCCAAATGTATTTTCTGTTTAGAAAATGTACTAATGTACTTTTGTTCAATTATTCAGAAAGTGTTTCTGTTTCCATGAATCTTGTTTATTCAAAAGATCAAAATCTTTCTAATAACTTTGAAATAAACTTGTTTTTGATATTAGATTTTAAAAATAGAAATCAACAAATCTTCAAGTTCATTAAAAATACTATTTCCACTCATTTAAATAATTCTCTTTCTCATTTTTCACATAGACTTAGGTTTTTTTCTTTAAAACTTAAATTTACAAAAAAAAAAGAAAACTAGTGTTCATGACAATTAGTTGTGTTCTTACTTTTACACAAATTACTCTTTTATAACAATACTAGTGTATCGCTTGAATATGAGAATTTCACAAGAATACTCTTTCATGCAATAATTTATATTCTTTTCAATTAGGACATACATATATCGATACATTACAAAACACCAACTAAGTTTACTTTCTTTCTTCTTTCTTGATTATCAAGGCATGATGTGGTCAACAATATCATAAACACAAAATGTTGCATACATACTAGCATGGTTTATAACATCAAAATTTCTTCTCTTTAGTTAGGATGGTATCCTTTTTCTATTTAATCAACAAAACTAGCTTCATACACATCATTTTATACTAACATGAATTTTGTTTATAAATTCACAACAAAATTTTTCTTATATTACTCATTTTAGCATCCATGTCCTACTTTAGAAAATAATGAAATCACCCACCTTTTGTGAAGGTTGACAAAATTCTTCTTAAGCTGCAAGAACTCCTAGCTCCTAGCAAGGCTTCTCCTCCTAGCAATAGCTTTTCCTCCTAGCAAGCTCTCCTAGCAAGAATTTCTTCCAAGCAAAAGGAACTCTCTTACTCTCTTTCTTTTCTTTCTTTCTTTCTTTTGATTTTGATAATGTTTTTGGTGCAAGGGAGAATGAGAAATTGGGGCTCTATTTATAGGGTATGGTTAGGGTCTATTATGCATAATTTTACACCTAATAACTCTCCATATTAATTCTTACAACTCTTCATGTTCTAAACTCCTAAAACCTAAAACTTTTCATCTTTTCAACCCTTCACAACCTCAACTCCCAAAACTCCAAACCCTTCCCCTTCCCCACTAGTACAATCCAGCCTCCCTTAGTATGCAACCCAGCCACACACAAAGTGTGTGCATGCACACATGCACATACAACTATGAATACGTTTCTATAACTTAAATTGTGTACTAAAAGTTGTAACTTGTCATGTATTAGTCCAAGCTCAACTTAATTAGTGATTTTATTCATGGGCTTGATTCATGAGCTCATTTCTAATTAACTAATTTAATTATCCTAGTGGGCACTTCTTCTAATGGGCTAGATTTTAATCTATAGGTCCATGGATCAAAAGAAGGCTAATTAAAACTTATAAATGCTAAAAATTTGTAAATGAGAATAACAAAATGAGAATAAAAATTTGCACGTGCATCATACGTGCAAAAATCAAAATGCATTTTTAATTTAAAATAAATTGTGGGGTGTTACGTGTTTTTTACTTTACCTGGAGATGAATCTAAAATTGATTGAGACGAATTTTTAGCTAACTTTGAATCGACATTGAATAACTTGTATGATTACTATGATAGAACTTTTGCATCTAGTGGTACAACTAGTACAATTACTTCTTCTACTACTACTTCTAGAGGTAAGGATAAAAGTAAATTAGACGATGCCACTTTCAATTTACTTGCTCAAATTCAATAAAAAAAACCTAGAACTAATCAACCTAATGAATTAAATTTGTATAATCAACAAGATAGTTAGAGTTTTAATGCTAAGATTGATGTGCTACATGGTGGAAAGAACATGAACATCTTTATAATATTCTTAAATATATGGCTAAAAATCTACTAACTTCTCCTGTCTCTACAGTTACTTCAGAAAGTGCATTTTTTACAAATGATAAAAATCTAATATATTATAGGAATCGCTTGAAGCCCCAATCGTTGGAGATGATCGTGTCCACGGAAGATTGGATGAAGGCTAAAGGTAGGACTCAAGAAATCGAGGTCGACACGTCAACAAGCGGAATCAACTCGCCAGAAGACCAACAACAACAATAGCAAATTGAAGACTAACAACATCTAGCAAATTGTATGTAAAAAAAATGTAAAAAATCATAGAAGTTCAAATGAATAATATATATAATTTTCTTTCACTCTTTGACTCTTATTACAATTTTATATATATACGGGTTCGACCTTTAAGGGTTCAACCGAGCCAACCCGTGTCACGTATCGACCTGATACGGGTTTGACCCTTAAAGGTTCACGGGTCGACCGGGTCGACATTTTCTAAGTCGAACCTGACCCGGTTAAGTTCGTGACCCGAACCGAACCCGCCCTTAGTTAGGTTCGACCTGCACGGGTCCGACCCGAACCGGACCGTTCGAACCCAGATGCCACCTCTAGATTACTCCATAGTTCATATCTTGGACCACCGTTATCGCCACTCTCGACTACAGCTGGCATTTTTTTAAAAACATTATTTTATGGAAGAGCAAGTAAACGTGAGTGATCCTCTTAAGGTGGTGTTTGGATTGAAATCTATGATGAAATTTGACCAAAATATTCAAGTGTTTTGATGAAATTAGCGAGAAAAGATGGTGAGGGTGGTGGGGCCTTTTTTGCAAACAAAAATATTTAATTGGCCAATTGCAAAGTAGCGAGAATTGAAAATGGCAATAAGTTTTATCAAAAGTTTCATTCCAAACATCCGCAAAGTGTGCTGGCTTTTATGGAAAATAGTGATTTGCAAATAACTTTTTCCTTTCTCTTTCTGAGGAAAGGGAGTCTCATATCTGCAGGATGAAAACTTCACCAGATAGAGTCGCTGCACTCGTATGATGAAACTTTATATGAACAATTTATACGGTTCATTAAATTTATAATGTCATAAAATGTGTATATACAAAAAAAAGTCGTCTGTAGGCTTTTTTTTCCATGCATCACATGATGCCAATTTGTTATGTTATAGAAAAACTGTTATTTTGCAACCAATTAAAGTATGGATAAACGATCTCCAAATCACTTGATATTTTAAGCACATACATAATTTGGCATAAAGAACAAAATGAACGGTGTTGATCAGCCATAGAGGGTCCCACAAAGTAGCCACAAGTACTCTATACGAGGAAATTACCTCCTACAAATATGGGGCAAATTACCTCCTACAAATATGAGGCTTTCTTTTTTCTATTTTTTAAAGAATGATTTGTAGATAGCTTATTTAAAAATATGCATATTTGTTGGCAGGGGCAGATCTCGGCCTATTTGAAAAAAAAGAAGAAAAATATATATATACCCAAGCCCAACCAAACAATTTTTTTTATAATAAAATTCGGTTCTCTGTCTCTGTCGAATATCGATCTCTCTCTCTCTCTCTCTCTCTCTCTCTCTCTCTCTCTCTCTCTCTCTCACTCCCGGTTCTCAACGTCGAAGGACTTGATCGGTTGATCCTGCAGCATGACATTTGGCAATTATTTTCCACCTTACGTTTAATTGTGATTTTTTTTGTTCTTGGGCCAAGCATCATTCTGCCTTAAAAAATATTAGAAATGAAGAAATTTCAAATTTGGTAGTTTGTGGCTAACTTGAGACAGGTAAAGGAGTCAATCAGATTTGTACTTTGCAACAAGCCGGTGCTACTCGTTGGGGCTCACATTTTCATTCTATTAAAATTTTACTTGAATTGTTTCATGCAAAATAATAATAATAATAATAATAATAATAATAATAATAATAATAATAATAATAATAATGGTTATATGATTGAGCAAGGACCCCGAGATTTGCGAGGAGGAGTTATGAGTTCATTTTCTTTTGTGTTTTGTTTGCTTCTAATACGCTAAGTAATGAAAATTACTGAAGTTCTCTCTTAGACATTGCAGCGAAAGTCTCTTGATTTTGTTCATGTCATGCATTTTTTTGGACATGCAAAATCACTTCTTGAAGAGATGATAGAACATGGGTGGAATGATTTGTAAAAAGATGTAGAATCATTTTGTGATAAGTATGAGATTAATATTCCTGGTATGAATGTTCGGTATATGGATGGTACATGTTGTCTTTCCCAACAAAGATATTGTATTACGATTGAGCATCATTATCGTGTAGATATATTTAATTCTTTAATCGACTTTGAGTTGAGTGAGTTAGATCGAAGATTCTTAGAGCAAACATCATAACTTCTTATACTCAGTTCAACTTGGATCCTTATGATAATTTCAGTAAGTTTCAAATTGAAAATGTACGCAATCTAGCAAGAAAGTTCTATAATGAATATTTTATCGATGGTGAGATGCTTTCTCTTGAGTTAGAGTGTGTACATTATGAGAGATTTGCATAGTGATCCAAAATTTCAGATTGTGACATCTATTTATGAGTTATGTTGTGTTGGTTCAAACAAAGAAGTCAGAATTTCCCCCATGCTTTATACCCCGATTTGTCTAGTTTTGACTATTCATGTTTCTATAGCAACAACTGAAATATCATTTTCAGTTATGAACCTCATTAAGAATGAACTTATAAATAAAATGGAAGGTGAATTTCTTGGTGATTGTATATCCACCACATTAAGAAATAATATGCCGAGTCTATTGATATAAAAGAGTTTGAAGCTTTAGGTGTTCGTAGAGTTGAATTTAGTTAATTTATCTTTGTTTTATCAATTTTGTATTGCATTTGCACGTTTATTTGTTTATTTTCTTTTATATGTTGCATCTAGAGAACTTTTTTTCTAATTTTGTCTATACAAGTATTTGAGGGATAAGAGCAACTCCAACAGTGCCCTATATCTCTAAAATATAGATAGGGCTCTATAATGGCCTTCATCCCCTCTACATTTAGAGTTTTCTCTCCAAATATAGAGGAGAGCCTACATATAACATTATTTATGTCTTTTTTTTTCACTTTTTGAGAACACACCCCCCCCCCCCCCCCCCCCCCCCGCGCGCGCGCGCACACACACAACAATCTACACACATTTTTTTTAAAACCACTTGTTTACTTTTTAAAGCCTAAACTGGTTAACTAAAATCAACATTAATTAAAAAGTTAATCTGGATGTTATTAGTGATCCTCTGGAACGTGAGTATTTTTTAAATAAAAAACAACAAATTTTAAACAAAAACACAACTGGAGGTTCTGCATCAAATACCCATAATCATGAAACTTTCATTGGCTAAGATGAAATATGTAGGAGGACATAATGCAGGAGGTGGATATCCTAGTAGTCAATTTGAAATACCTGATTACAGACACGGTGGATACAGAAGAGATGACCTAGGAGAGTATTAGTGTGTTCATGTATTTTATATTTCTCTATTTATGTAATTTGTTTTTCTTCAGGAACTTTGTTTTTCTCTCTTTGTACTTTCATTTCATGCCTATGTTTTCTTTGTGACAGCCCGAACGGATTAAATATATCTATGGTTGTTTATTTTATTCTAATTGTCTAATTTATATAATATGATATAATATTAATATTAATTATATTATATTAAGCTCATTTTAAAGCTCTTGGCGAGACATTTTCAAAGGTATAATTTTTCTCCCAAATAGATTATTAATATAGTTTTCTTAAAGTAAAATTAATTTCAATGAAACTAATTTACAGCTCCAATTTTTGTTTCAAAAAATATATTACAATAAGTATAGTGGAGCATAGTTGGAGTGGAGCTCTATTTCTCATCTCTATAATGGAATATTTAGAGATGAGAAATAGAGCTCCACATTGGAGTTGCTCTAAGGCTCACTACGACCCCTCTTGACTACCTGTATCTACCTTTTCAATTAATAAAATTCTTTCTTACCGTTGAGGTTCTCTATTGTTCTTTATTATTATTTTTTTTGTATGGAGTATTAAGAAGTTCAATTCCACCTAAGGGTGGCAATTGAGCCGAACCCGACCCGGACCCGCTTAGGTCCGACCCGATAATTAGTGGGCTTGATAATAATCCTCATTTCAAGCCGAGCTCGTGCGCAATTTTTATGCCCGAGGAAAATTTGGGCTGAGCTTGGACCCAAGTGCTTAGGCCCAATAGACCCGAATCAAATTTTTATATGTGCATGTGCATATTTTTTTGTGCATCATGTATATTTATGTATGATTTTTTTAAAGATAATACAAGTAAGTTGAAATGAGTATTAAAGTTTATAGATAGAGAAATTATGCCTTGTATATATAAAATTAAATGTAAATAGACAAAATAGATGTTAATTACTTTAAAGTTTATAGTATTCCTATTATTGCTATTTTTTATAGTTTATTATTCTTGATATAGTTATATATTAGAACATGCACAAATAGTTCGGGTTTAGATCCGAACCTATTTTTCTGGTCTAATTCGGGCCCGAACTCGGGCCTAATTTTATAAGCCCGATGAAAAATTAGGTCAGATTCTGGTCTATATTTTCAACTTTGGGCTCGGCACTCGGCCTATATGGTCCGGCCCAAACTCGGCATGTCGCCAGCCCTAATTCCACCCCAGTTTCATTTCCTATATCCGCCATTGTTTGTTGGTGCCCTGTATGAAAAATAAATCTAATATATTATCTGCAGGTAACACTGCTGTTAGAATTGATTAATGATAATGGCATAGATAAACAATTGATAATTGGGATCAAAGCTACAAACTCCAATGGGCATTTTTGTCGCTTTGGGAGGATAGATGTACCCCCTTGTTTTTAACTAATCCCAGCAATACCTCATGTTTTAGTATCGAGAAGGAATCAACACCAAAAGAGGATACATTAACTAATACTTTAATCCAAGTACTTAACTAAATTATTAGATTCCGTATTCCCAGTTATTATATTTGGAGCTAGGAGAAAGATTCTCTTTCATTTCCGATTTTTTTTTTATATTTAAAACATGCCATTTTCGAAATTATTTATAGAAATAGAACAATTGTCAAAGTATTTAAGTTTGTGGACTCAACAACTAAACTCATCGTTTCCAACGGCAAGTTCAGTTGTTTCATGCTTCCCGTTGGGACACGACGAGTTTAGTGCTAATTTTTGAGAAACTCGCCGTTCTCAATGGCAAGTTCAGTTCAAAATTTTTAAAGAAGGCTTGCCGTTCCAAATGACAACGACATTTATACTAGATTCGTTGTTGGGAATAGTGAGTTTAGTTCAAAATTTTCAATAAAGCTTCGTCGTTCCCAACGGCGAGGACATTTATAGTAGACTCGCTGTTGAGAATGACAAGGATGTAGGAAATTTCACAAAGAGAGGAAACACTCTATTGGAGTGAATTTTCGAAAGAAAAAAAAACTCAGTATAATTTTTTTTTGAACTAAACTCGCCAATCCCAACATCGAGTCTAGTGTAAATGTCCTCGTCTTGGGAACGGCGAGCCCCCCCTCCTCCCCCCCCCCCTCCCCCCCCCCCCCCCCCCCCCCCAAAAAAAAAAAAAAAAAAAAAACTCGCCGTTACCAACAACAAGTCTAGTTTAAATGTCCTCGCCGTTGGGAACGAAGAGTCTTTAAAAAAAAAAACCTAAAAAACTAAACTCGTCGTTCCCTACAGCGAGTTTAGTGTAAATGTCCTTGGGAAAGACAGGTTTTCATTGAAAATATTGAAAGGTACACTCGTCGTGTTCCAACCAGGGCCGGCTCTGAGTTCCCGGGGGCCCGAGGCGAATTTCCGAAATGTATACAAAAAATTTGCACATTGTTGAAAGCAAAATATGCAAAATATATAAATTTGTTTTAAATCACCCAAATTTAAAGTCTCAAATTCAATTTAAGTCTTCAAGCCTAAAACCGAAATAATTTTTAAAAAAAAAATTAAAGACTCAAATAATTATTTTTGGGCCCCCTAATAACAGTATTTTTTTACGCGCAAAACACGTGCCTATATTATAAGAGAATTACAAATTTGGGAGCTCCTAAAATTGCAAAAACGCCTGGGGCCTGAGGCTAGGGCTGTAAATCGGACCGGACGGGATCGGACAACCATATTTTCAAGCGCGGACCGAAATTTTACTCGGACGGGCCTATGTCTGGCACGGTCTAGGTCGGACAAAATTTTTATAGTCCGGACTCAGTTCGATAAAGCATCGGACCGCAATAATACTCGGACGAACTTATATCCGGCTCGAGCTCGGTAAAGAATCGGACCTAATAATTTGTTCGAGTTCGGTCCGTATAACAGTTCGGACGGTCCACGGTCAGACCATTTCTCGAGCCGGACTCTGACAGACGACGTACCGTCCTGTTCATTTTACCCCCCTACCTGAGGCGGCCGCCTCACCCGCCTCAAGGGTGGGGCCGGCCCTGGTTCCAACGCCAAGTATGAAACAACTAAACTCGCCGTTGGGAACAACGAGTTTAGTTGTTGAGTTCATGAGCTCAAATACTTTGACAACTATTATCTTTCTGCAAATAATTTTGAAAAGTGACATATAAAAAAAAATAAAAAAATCTTCATTTCCATTCAAATTGATTTCGAATGGAAATAAGTCTATATTTTTTTTCTTCTTTTATTTCTTTTTTCTTTTTGAATTTCACGTATATATATATTGCAAGTGTCAACTAACCTATGTAATAGGTTTTTTGATATATTTTAAACTTATTTGATGTCAAAAAATTTATTCTAGAATGAAATATAAGATATGTTGAAGTAAATGTACACACTAAAAAGCAGCGAAAAAAATAAAATTACACACACTAAAGTGATGTAAAATTAGAATGTTTGAATATATTTTACTTATTTATCATGTGGTTGCAATTTAAATAGTTTTTCAATAATAGCACAACTGTGACCACTGTATACATGAATAAAACATGCATTCTAATAACTTTATTTATTTTTATTTTTTTTAAGTAAAATGTCGAATATGACCACCCTGTTTCATTAATAAGAAATGAACCAAACAAACCCAACATACTGGGCCAAATTACATACTACAAAAAAAAAATAGAACATGAAGCGACATGACTAGTACATACAATCAAAGCTCACTCCAACACCCTTATAGGGTCGGCCAACAATCGGCCACAGCTTATCCCCAACCTCCACCAATATTGTACTATACCCCATCTTAGTCCCAGTCACAAAACAAGGACCAACTAATTGTTTGTACGTCAAATAAGTTTCGTGCACCGCCTTCACGGCACATGTACACCCACATGAAGCGAATCACGCGGAATTTAGATATTCGCTGCTCTCATCCTTCTCCTCCCCAACTCCCCCTATCTCACCAACACACTCTCACATTCGGTTCAGTCAAAGTCACAACCAAAAAGAGAGCCGTGGAGAGGATACTTTGACCTCTCTCACGCTTTAGCTCTCCCAAGCGATTTCTCACGAAACAAAATTCTCACTCACCCTAACCACGGACACAGTCAAAGAGAGAGTCGTGAAGAGGGTACCTTCGCCTCTCTCACGCTTTTGCCCTCTCAAATGATTTCTCACAAATACAAATATACACATGCATAGAGTAGTGAAGCAACATCTTAACTCTCTCACACACTCTCTCTCACTCAAAAACGTGAAACAAATCACAACTAACTGAAGCATCACCTTTTCCTCTTGCCCCTGCGGGCGGTGGACGTTGTAGATTTCAGGTTCAATGATGAGGGCGTAGTGGCGGTGCTGTCGCGAAGCCTGTGGCAGTTGGTTAAAGGTAGTCGAATTCAGGGTGTGACTCACACACGGACAGCCAAAATCACAAACAACTCCAACTCTACATTCCACTCAACGCACCTCATGGGGGGACCCCGTCTGCTGGCCCAAGCCCCACAACTGTGTTGCAACAAGTGAGCGAACCTCATGGTTCCACCAACCGTGTTGCACATAATACTTCACACCAAATCAAGATCCTAGCCGTGGCTCCACCACAAAGGAGGTATGAGAGACGACGCCTAGGGCCATCGCAACGTCGGGCGCCGTCGCCGGGGAGTAGCACAACGTTGGGTGGCGACGACCCCTAGCGGCGGGCTCCACCAGTAAGGAGCTCGCCAACGCCACCTCGGTCGACTAAGGGAGGTGGGTGAGTGGGTGCAGAGTCGTGCGAGGAGGGAAGGACGACCGGGTTGGGGGGGGGGGGGGTGGCGAGCTTCCCTGTCGACAAAACCCCGCACATCCTGTCGACGAAACCCCCGAATTAGACCCAGACTCCCGTCGACGACACAGACCCCAACCTCGTCGCAGCCCTCTCTTTCACTGCCGGCTCGGCCTAATGCGATGTCGAAGTTGTCCTGCGCGCGGGGGGGGGGGATCGTTGTTGGAGAGTAGGGGTAGTGAAGGAGGGAGAAGGACGGCGAAAACCTAACCGCCACCCCCTCTAACTCAGATCTAGATCTAAGGTTTTCTTTTCTGGATTTTTTGGGAAGAGCTTCTCTCTCTCGGACAAAGTTGATGGTAGTAATTGAACACTTCGAGTTATGCTACTAATAATAACTTTATTGTTGTTATTGTGTATATGATTTCAGCTATTTATATAAAAAAAACTACTTGTCGTATATGGGAGCTGATTTTTGTTCTCTTATACTCACATTCATAATGACATCGTTAATAAGTACTGTGAACACTTAGTGGCCTCACAAGTGTATGCTTTCCATATTAATTTGTCAAACTCGGTAAAAACTGTAAAAGATGCGTAGGATGCACGGGTGAAACGCACCAATCTTACTCATTATTCCTTTCATTGATTCATCTTAGGCAAACAGATCTTCACATGGTTTTGTACTGAACACATGACCCAAAATAGAATGATACAAATTTGAATAGATTTTAAAATTAGTAAATGCAGATATATATTATATATGCCAGCCCTGGCACTTGAGTTTCAAACAACAATACAAATAGATTAGCCGAGCCAAAAGAAGAAGACAAAGGGAAAACACACAAAATCGTGTTTTTAATATGTATATTCTTTTTTTTGAGTTAATAATATGGATATTTTTAACAAATACATAAATATCATATATATATTTCTTATAAATATATATTTTCATATATGTCATTAACAATATACTCTATATAACTTCACTTAATTATCCGTGCAGTTGAAAAATAAAACTCAAAACAATAAAAAAAATTCAGTTTTTTAATGGACCTGATAAGAAATACTGAATTAATGTTCTATTCTCTACCATTTAAACTTTATCTTCTTTATAATTGTAAATCTGGGCAAAAGTTAATCCAACCGAGACTTATTAACTCTTCTGAAATATATTTTGTTTTTTCTTCAAGAAATGAATAAATTAACAGTGCATCTTTGAGAACTACATATTGTTCATCACGTTAATTCTTCAAATTTGTCATCAATCTTGTTTTTAATGATATATTATAAGTTTTCTCATTTATTTTTCTTAAAACTCTTAAATCTTTTCTCATTTGATTGACTATTTTGATCTTTTAATTAAATTTCTATATGTCTCATAGAGTCGCAGGGATAAAATCATGAGTAACGTAGTGATATTTAACATAGGGATAAATATTAAACAAAGTCCAAATTGTTAAAGGCATATTCGAAAATACACATTTGTGAAGGTATATATATGATATTATCAATTTTATTAGGGGTATGCATGTTAAAAAGTCCGTTTTAAAAGAGGGGTAATGCTACACCTACTACCAAATCTACTACCAATCTCTTTACTACCTTAGGTGGCACACTACTATTGTATAATTCTTCCACCTACTCTACAATAATCTCCACTAATAGTATGCCACCTAAGAGCATCCACAGTGGTTTGCTAAATACTCAAAATTTAGAAATCCATTTAGAAAACCGACGTGCAGTGGTTTGCTAAAAACTCAAAAGTTAGAATAGGAATGTACAGTAAGTTGCTAAAGTTAGAAGTCTGGATAGAAGATTGCTAAATATAGAAGACGAATGATGATGCTCCGTTTATGGCCTTGGACGGATGATGATCATCCGTTCTTTATTTTCTTTGATTTAAAAAAAAAAAAAAAATCCGAACTGAGCAAACGGATGAAGATGATCCGTTGGCTCAATTTCTGACTTTTTTTTTAATTATTTTTTGAGTTCTTTTTGATTTTTTATAATATAAAACCTAAAAAAAATTCAAAAAAAAAGCCAAAACCATCCAAACGGATGATGATCATCCGTTTGGAATGGTTTGACTTTTTTGTTGACTTTTTTTTTTAAAAATCACCGATAAGTATTAGAAAAAATTAAAAAAAAAAAAAAAAAACTAAAAACGGATGATGTTCATCCGTCTACTTAAATTTTAGGATTTTGACCACTGCAGCGAACTACTCCGATTGCTATTGCTAAATGCTATTTTTAGCAATGAGAATAGCAAACGACTGTGGATGCTCTAAGATAGTAAAGAAAAATGTAGTAGATTTGGTAGTAGGTGTAGCATTACCCTTTAAAAGAGTAATGCTTCATCTACTACCAATTTCACTACCATTTTGTTCAATACCTTAGGTGACATATTTCTATTGGAGAGTTCTCCAACCTACTCTATCTTTCTCTGCCTATTGGAGTGTGCCACTTAAGGTAGTGAACAAAATGGTAGTTAAATTGGTAGTGAATATAGAATTACTCTTTTTAAAAACTATTTATAAAGGACCATAAGGTTCAATTATTTAGGGAGTGGATTATAAGTAGAGATGCAAGACATTATATAGGCTAAATTTAAATATAAATTTAAAAGAAAACTCTCAACTATTTGGATTTGTGAATAAACACTCCGACTATCAAATTTTGACAAAAACTTTCTTGAACTGTATGTTTCAGTTTGGTCCTTAAACTTATAAGTTTTTATATTTTACACTATTGCTGAAATATATGGATGTGCACAACTACCATTGATGGTCAACATGAGTGTAAGTGTCGAAGTTTTATAAGTGTAATAACCATATATATTGAGAAACTCGGTTTACCTGTGGACACAAGTCTACGACACGTCTTCTGAACAATGTAATATATGAAAAACACTGTAAATAGTAAAATATATGAAAAATATATGAAAAACACTGTAAATAGTAAAATATATGAAAAACATCGTAAACACTGTAACAAATCACATTGATCAATATTTATATGTAATACCATATGGTTAGTGACCACAGATTAGAATGTCGTACAACAATTAGGGGTGGTTTGGCTAGTTGTAAAAAAAAATGAAAAAAGGAAAAAGTAATGTAGCGAAAGCAATTTAATGAAAGTAATTTAACGAAAGAGGGGTGGTTTGGTTTCTTAAAAGTCGCTTCGGTTAAATATAGGTTTACTGTAGCAATAATTAAATGTTAGCTTTGTTGTGATTGTAGTAATACCGTAACGAAAGTAATTTAACGAAAGTAACCGTATATGAGTATACTACATATTAGTCTGTAGTAGCCTCATCTAAATGTTGATCATTATCCTTTTAAATTTTATATATATATATGAAACTATTGTAGCTACAGTGTCATTACTGTAGCGGGCGAAAAAATATGATTTGTGAGGGTAAATCTGTACCATTGATTTCAACCCTATTGAATGAGAGCTACTTGATGACTTTCTGCGTGTTTTATTATATAGATACAGGTCATTAGGATTTTTTCAAAATTTGATGGTTAATAAAGAGTGTTTTTTTCCCCATAATGGAACCTCGCACTTATAAAAGATGATTTGCTCATATAGAGTAGATGTATACACACGACAAAGTTTATAATAAATGACCAACACCTCTTATATTAATTTACATGTTATAAAATCAATATGTACGAACCATCAACTTGTTTGGACGTTTTTCTATCATGTTTCAAAATGGTCGCAAAATAGATAGTTTTTCAATAACATAACAATTTATACCAAGCGATGAATGGACAATAAACCTCAAAATGAGTTCAATTTTTGTACACATATATTTTACGATATTAGGAACGTGATGAAGGGTATGTATCGTCTATATATAGTCCCTTGATGCATGTACAACTAGTCTATATGAGAAAAAAAATATTTTATAAATATTAGGCTACTTTTCGACATTATTAAATCAAAAGGCTAATATATGTTTTTTTATAAAAAAATTTTGATGAATTTTAAGTTTTATGTAGCCAAAGTCCCTAATCTCCTTTATTCAGACTGAAAATAAATAAATTCATGGCAAATACCACCTTTAGGCCCATCATTTGATGGCTTGATGAGGCCCTAAAATCCATTGACACTGCAAACTTTGAAACCCCAGTGGATTCGGATGCTGACCCATTATGATAATTTTCAACCCGACCCGAATACATGCCTGAGTCCTTTCATTCTTTACTTGGATTTCGTTCCGTTAATCTCCTCAACTTCTAATTTCGATGAAGCGGCTCCCTGTTAAAACTATGATATCCACCTCTCGAGCCGCCATGCCTTCTCTCTCCTCCTCCTCCATCTCCACCCTCAAACTAAACCCTAACCCTAACCCTAATCCCATTCTCTTCAATGCCGCAAACCAAACCCAATCACTCTGCTTCAAACCTCACCCCCAATTCCTCTCCCTCCGCTGCTTCGCCTCCACCACCATCGCCGCCGCCGCCGCTCCCAAAATCAAAGTCAACAACCCCATCGTCGAGATGGACGGTGAGTCATTTAACCCTAGTTCTTTCTTTCTTTATAATATGTAAAGTTTCATTTAATTTTGTTTTGGTTAGGGGATGAAATGACTAGGATCATCTGGAGATTGATCAAGGAAAAGGTATTGCTTTTGTTCCTGGACTTGATTCATTGCTTGAGATTTTTTTTTGAATATTTAATTTGTTGAGGTTGAAGAAATGTTGGTGATTGCAGCTTATTTTTCCGTATCTGGAGTTGGATATTAAGTATTTTGATTTGGGGCTGCTTAACCGAGATGCTACGGATGATAGAGTCACCGTCGAAAGTGCTGAAGCTACACTCGAGTAAGTTTTGTGTCGATGCTATTTTATTATAATAACTAGACACTTGGCCTTGTGTGTTTTGTGGACAACCATCGACTTATGAATCTCAAGTTCTCAATCAGACATTGCAATTTCCAAACTGCATTAACTATCAAATTAATTCAACCCCACACATCTAAAACTCCAAAATGTAGAACCATCTGCGTAAATCTTTATGTTAAAAAAAAATGAGTTGACGACCTATTATGCGCGTTGCATGTGCTAAGTAGTTAGTTTACAATAACCATAAAGTCCATTTTTCAATAACTGTTGATTACAAAGTCAATTTGGATGTGGCACATTTTATTAAAAAATGCAGTCAACTAAAAGATTAATACTTAGAAAAATATAAAACGTTAAAGGTACCGACTTTGAAAGATTAGCGGGTAGCGCAATTCTCTATACAAAGCAACATTGGTTTCATGAAAGAATCCAACACGTTAACTAACAATATTGCTTTCAACTTGGGTATTCATAGCTTTATTCTTCAAATTATATATTTCTATCATTTGTATAGTTGATTGAGTAATGTAAGTAAGATTGATGATAATATTCACTTCCAATATGAGCCTTCTTTGATTAAAATCTTTCCATCTAACTTGTAATTGGAAATCATACACACTTACATAAAACAAAAATAAATAATGGAAGAGTAATTTGTACCTGCAAATTATGTTCTCCTGTAATACTCAAAGAAATATTATCTTTAGAATGTCAAGATACACTACAAATATTTCATAACATATCGAAATTGAATTGAGTATATGTGCATAGCTTTCAGAATAAATTATGTAATAATAAATTAAGTATATGATGCATGGACTTCTTATACATCCAAATAAGGACTCCAAACAATTTCACCAATCTGACAAATTTTACACATTTTTATTAGCTCTTCCAATGCATAAGAATGTCACAACTGAACATTTTTTTATAGAAATAAAAAAAATTAAATAAAATACAAAGTGACGATAAATTTTCGGTCACATGTTACTTTAAACCATGTCAAGAATGAAGTCAGATGTTAGCTACTTCAAGGACATCATTCTATGTTGCATCATTTGAAGTTGTTTTGACTTCTTTAAGATTGAACTGTGTGCACCAAATAATGTTTTTATCGGCTTGTGAAGGTTGAGAATTCTAGAGCGAATACCATGTTGGCCATGGATTTGCCAACTGTTTGCATCTTTACTGGGTGTAAGGATGATATGTTATTTGAAAATGAGGGAACGAAGAAGAGTCTCATCTATTTTCAATAGGAAACAAGGGAGAAGAGGAGACATCAATGACCGATTTAAAATTAAAATTAAAATCATCAACACAAAAATAATATTCCAACTTACACTGCCATCCATACATTATATTTTGGTCCGACTACATATTATTTTATATAACTAATATGCATATAAAGGACAATATTAAAGAAGGATTTACTACCATTTAATAAGTTGCATATAAAAAAAAGAATCATATACAACAATTCTAGACTTCTCTATCAAGACTATCGTTTTCACCCTTGCATTTGCATTAATGGGGTAAGAGAAGGTGTAAGTTTTTTTCCCTCCTCCTCGCTGTCTTGGTGTCTCCGTGTCCTGACCCTTTTGATCCACTGTAAGAGAAATGATACAACCATTACAAGCATGCATGCTTATTATAAGATTTTTTTTCAATATGTGTGCATTAATTATCAAGGAATATGTCATTAAGAATATTAAGAGGAATAAAAGGTAATGATCGATATTAAGTTCTCCTTTCTCTTTTTGGCTGCCAATTAAGATGACATGTGGCAAATAACTTGATTGTGCTGCCTAGAACAATCCAGTTATATCAACTCAGATGTAACTTGTTAGAAAGTAGTATTAGCATTAGGGTATCTTTGTAATATTGTTTAGGGATGAAAACTCTTAACTTTGAGAATAAATCTTGTACACCTAGACACAACGTCCGGTTTCTTTGAGAATTATAATCAAGTTTTATATTTCTCTGTTTATTTACATGGTACCAAAGCCTCCATAGTAACTAGTATCGGAGCTACCATAAAAACAAATAATGTTTTTATTACCTCACAAAGGTAAAGAAATACAGAGCGATTACCATGTTGTCTATGGGTTTGCAATGCTTTGCATCTTTGCGGGGGGGCAAGGGTGTTATATATCATTGAGAGTGAGGGGAAGGTGAAGAGTCTCAACCGTTGTTAATATCAAAGAAATCGAAAAAAAAAGTGAGATGTTGAGACATCATTTACCAATTGAAATTGAAATTTAAATTATAGGAACACAACTTACACTGCCACTCATACACTATAGTTTGGTCCGACTCCAAATTATTTTATATAACTGCTATGTGTATAACAGACAACATTAAATAAGGATTTACTGCCATTTAATAAGTTGCATGTTTTTTTATAAAAGAAAGAATTCTATAGAGAAATTTTATGGACTCCTCTATTAAGACTATAGTTCTCACCTTGCATTTGCATCAATGGGTTGAGAGACGTTGGAAGTTTTTTTCTTCTTCCCTTTCTTGCTGTATTGGTGTCCGGTGTCTCCCTGTCTTGTTTGTGTTCTGACCCACTATAAGAAAAAGGAAACAATCGTTACAAACTATATACTTACTATAAGAGCTTTTTATTATGTGTACATTAATTACCAAGTAATATCAACAAATATATCATTAACAATAAAAGGGAAGAGGAAGAGGCAACGACTGAAATTAAGTTCTTTCTCGTTTTGGCAGCCAACTGAGATGACACGTGGCAAAATAGCAAATATTGGTGTGTGCCAAGTGGCATCACTTGGTGCAAAGTCTTCTAAAATTATGTAATATATTAGATTATATTAAATTACATGGATTCTCGATGATAATACTTGAAGTAGTCTGGGCAAAAGAATATGTGTCTCCAGAACTATAATATAGTTATACAATATATTAGATTACATGGATTCTCAATGATAATACTTGAAGTAATCTGGGCAAAAGAATGTGTCTCCAGAACTATAATATAGTTATACACTTTAAATTCTCTTGTAATGTGATTAGTTTGAATTACTATATTACTATTGGAACTCTCACCTTTTCTTCGTAGATTAGCATTTTGATTGTTTATTTTAATTTTCAATTCCTGCAATCGGCTTTTCCACTCTTTTTTGTCTGCTTCTCATATTTCTATTCGTTTTATCACTTAAATAATACCCTTTTCTATTGTGCATTCTCTATGGAAAGGTACAATGTTGCTGTCAAGTGCGCGACTATAACTCCAGGTAGAGGTTTCTTAGACCTTATTTTTATATTAAAATTGAAATATGATGGATACTACTGTTGTGATTCTGTTCCATTTTGTCATCGATCTGATTTAGAATTAAGTGAGCAAGTGGTCAGGAATTGAGTCTCGCTTGCATCAGTTCCCTATATCGGATTAGAGTGAGTGTGTGTGACTACAGCCATGTTCCACCAAAAAAGAGAAAAAGAAAATAAAAGGAGAGAGATTTAGAATGAAGATCTGTGGCTGCTAGCTATACAAAGTTTATGTGGATATTCATTTGTACGAGTGAATTAAAACCATTGAATGTTTTGGTTTGTATAAAACATGGGTACAAATACTAAATTAAAAGCTACCCTAAATTAAAAGCTACTATACAATTGTTTTTGCCCCGTATAGGGTATTCTATAAATTGAGATCTGGTGAGTTAGCAAAAGCCAACCAGAGTCAAGCTAGTATGGACCTCAACAAGGATGAAAAGTGGAATACTTTTTTGAACAATTGGTTTAATACCTTCAGAATAATATGTCAATTCAATGATGTTTCACATTCATATTCAAAAATTTAAAGGATTTTTCTATGTTTCTTCAGATTTTATTAAGTTCTTTTTATATGCTTGGTGAGATTGTATATGACCACTAACACTTTACCTTCTTTGCACAAAATTATAACTTTTAACTGATAATTCTCGTCTTATTGCCCATAAATTTCTCATAAATGTTTTCTTAAAAGGTCCTGCCAAGCTGATACTGTACAAAAAATCTAAGCACAAGATTGGGATATTTATTGATTCTCTTACATGTCTCTGCTGGTTGAGCACCCAACCATAAAGTGTGTTGTGCAGAATGATATATTATTTTAAAATTTGCATTAAATACATAACCAATGAGTTAGAGCCGAGGTCATTCTGATAGCATCTTAAATTACCTTCAGCCATACTAAACTTCTGAATATGTTGAGAGGTTTGAAGGATTTATATCTATTCTAAAACACTTTGTTACCTATTTATTATGCCGCTACAGTTTTTCTAGTATGTAGCATGTACTTAAAAAATATGAATGTCGGCGTCTACTTATTTGGTCAGAAGGAGTTTTGACCTTATACTCTTTTTTTTTTTCTTTTTTTTCTTTTTTTGGTTTTTGTTTTGGTTTTTTGGAATAAAGCTGTAGCCACACATACCCACACTTTACTACGAACATATATCAATTGGGGATTTTTAGGTGCAAGCAGGATTTCAAATCCTGACCTCATGTGGTCACTGACACTGCACCTTATATTCTTTTCTATAAGCTTCTCAAACTGCTTCACCTACAACCTGACAATGTTACATAAAAACCCTAGAAACTCCTCATGTTTTCATGGCTACATTTCTTATCATCTTATCCGGTCTATTTTCTCACATTTGATCAAAATTTAATTAATAAACATTGACTCCATTAACTAAACTTCTTGTGGGTGTCCTTTAATAAATGCCATCAACTAAGGGTTTTGGTTTTTATGTATGCCCATCATTCTTAAAATGCAGATGAAGCTAGGATGAAGGAGTTCAAGCTCAAGTCAATGTGGAGAAGTCCTAATGGCACAATTAGGAACATACTAAATGGTTAGTTTGAACATGTTTTTCTTCTCTAACGTGCATTTACTTTCATGATATTTCAACCAGTAAAAATTTACAAAAAGAAGAAGATATTTCAACAAAATTTGGCGCATTACTTGAGTACTCTTCTTGTCGTATCTTTGTTTCTAACTTGATTCACATGCTTATGATTAGTCGAGTTTCTCTTGTATTTACTATGAATATTACTTCATCATCTCTTTCTTCGAGGATGAAGTTTGTGCTACTAGATTTTGACTTGTCCACCTCCAACGCCGAACAACACTTCAAGAAAATGAAATACTAGGTCACTGGGATGCATTTGCATATATGGCACATTCATCTCCTTTGCTAAATCATAGTGGTTGTCACTGTGTAATCTTCTACTAGTTTCATTTCATAACTGGCAGAGAGATATTTGGGGTTGCTTTAAATCAAATATGGTGAAGTAGATGAAGTTATGCTTACCTTGATTGATGATTAGTTTAGAATGTAAATTGAGTATCACACTGGTTTTAGCGACCAAGTTCCTAAGTGGGTCACCATCAAATTTTTGGCCTCTGTGATGTTGATCTTTGAGCTTATCTAGAATTATTTTTAATTTGAAATTGCATACACAGTTCATAGTATCAGCTAGTTGTGTTGCCTTTGATATATCTCACCAAATTATTTGATTTCTGATTTTTTAATTCCTGCAGTATTGTCAGGATAGATCATTGAATTGAAAATGGTAAATAGAGGATCGACTTCTTTATGAATGTGTTGAACTTAAAACCTATTGTTTTAAGTTAATCTTAGATCACTCTTAGTGTAGGCATGGGTTGCTCACTATAATTTTTTCGTATGAAGGGTAGGCCAAGTTATGTATCTAGTATGGAGTTTTTGCATGAGAAAAAAGGGATCATAATCGTCTTATTTATTCTTTATCCTCCTTTGAATGCTTTTTGGTTTCCCGTCAACTTTCCTCTTTTCTGTCATGATAGAAAGTGAGGTACATTATTTTTTGTAAATCTTGTTGTAGCAAAGTTTAGAATTACTTTTGTACTTGCATTTGGATGGATGTAGATCTATGTTTTAACAATTTACAAAATATTTGGCTTATTTCATTTAGAAAAATTTCTGATATGCTGTTGTCTACTCAGAGAATCACTTTCATTTAATTAAACCGACATTAAGATTTGTAGCCTAGTCACATTCATGTGTGATGCACCTAAACAATTAATATGAATAATATAAGAACAGGCCAGGTACATGTTTTGCAGTGGCATGACTCCCTCTTACGTGGAAGACACTGATTTGTTTCCCAACCAAAAGTGTGCTTTGTATGGAGGCAAGTGTAAGTGGATATTTAAATTTTTTTCCAGATTTTTTATTCAATTGCCCAAATGACCGCATTCTTTTGGAAGGAAGTAGCTGTTGTAACATATAAATTGAGGTTCTGTTGGTAACTGAAATCAAACAATGTGAACGCAAATTCTAAATTTCCCCTTGCAGTTGCAGTTGCACTTGCATCCAACATGCACTGGATCCTAAATGGAATAGGATTCATGTAGCCGACCCCAAATTTTTTTTTTGTTTTGATAAAGGCTTTACTGTTGTTACTTGCACATGCATCCAAATCAAGCACATCCTAAAGCAAAATTAATTAGAATGCTGGTTCGATATCCAATAAAGCATAATTAATTGGAGACCCCCCAAATGCAGCACCATGTTTGCAACTGTCGGCCGGATGACGGAAATGAAAGCCCACAACAAAAAATTCTTTTACGAAATTCAGATTTGTGGTGAAGATGAATAACATGAGTGCTATAGAAAAGTATGAGATGACATAAAATCGGTCATAACCACCAACAGAATTAGGCTTATCAGAATGTGAGTCATTTTCATTATTCTTCTGATCCTCTCTCATGGGTTTCTTATCTTGTGCATCCATATAGCAGCAACATGTCAGGCTTGATAAACACTCTGCCTCTTCCTTCATAATCAACTTATATTTTAAGTTTAGGGAGATGTTTCAGGTGATGAGGATTATCGATCAAGATCTCATTTTACTTTTGATTATGTTTTTTTTAGGGGGGCATCCAATTTGGGACCAGTCACTGTTCACCTTACTATTATTGCAGCCAAGTAGGGCTAGGGCACGGAATTACTACTCTTTTTTGGAATACATTCCCAAGCATATTCTTCTTAATTCATGATCAGTTTCAACTTAAATTTATCTTGGCTAAGCATCTTGGTAGATGCTCCAATTCTATGACAATTGTCACGTTGTTTGGTTAATGTATGAGTCCTCTATTTGAATCGATTATGCAGATAGTCATCACTGTTTATATACATTTATCACATGGATGTGTTTGCCTATTAGGTTTTAAATGATTATGTAAACATTTGGTGCATGCTCTATTTTCTAGGAGGAGCTTTTTTGTAGTTTTTCCATGTTTGTTTGCTTTTACATATTATTTTTAAAATGTTATCATGCAATTAACACATGCAGGTTAATTCAAAATGATTATACGATAGTTGTTAATGATACTATGATATAGACTCTGCAAGTGTAGGCCTGCAATGATAGTGAAGTAACTATATATAGATTCGTTTAAGTGTTTGCAATTGTATCATTACAGAACAAACCTACAACAGAATAAAGTGATTCTAGAATATAGTAATGAATTAGATTCATTTCGTTGATTTAATAAGTGGGTCGTCGACTACACCCACTGCGCGCATGTGCGGGGTCCCCCTGCCCATTTAAAAGCTCTGGTGATAAAGGATGCATATCCACCCACTACTGATAGCGGAGGCTCATTCAAGTTCACACCGTTGCCAACATCCATCTTCAACGCTGGTTCAGGACCCATTAAACGGCTTGGGGAATCAAGCCATTGACCCGGGTAAGCCATGGCGGGAGGGGTCGGGGCCTTGACCTCCTCACACGATGCCGAAGAAAGATAGGCTGCCTTCTATTTATAATTTAATTTTCCACATTTCAAGATTGTGTTCCTCTTTGTTTAATGTCATTAATGAGCATTACAAGGTTGTTTTTTGTTTATTAATTTGTTATATTCCCATATATGCCTTTTATGTATTAATACATTGTCAATATGTTTGTCTTTTTGCAAATTTTGATAGGATTTGTTAGTATTGAATGCTCAAGGCGCGTAAATGAGTTGAAATAGCATTTCTTAATGTTAGATAGATATCAGAGGATCAACGACATCCATTAGGTAAAGAATTAATAAATGTGACCATAATAGAGAGTAGAAGGGATCTGGTGTACGTTTAGGGTATAAAATCTTTGTTAAGTGTTAGTTATCCATAGCACTCTATCCCGGTAATCAACTTGGTAATAAAACTTGGTAATCAACAGAGTATATGGAGTGTCATTTTAGTGATATTCGGAACACAACTGAAGAAGTAGTAAAGTTTGATGGTCAAGAGATACCTAAGAGAGACCGTTTCCGATATTTAGACTCGATTATACAAAGAGATTGGGAGATTTGTGAAGATGTTATACATAGGATCCCAGCTTGGCTTTAGTGGAGAAGTGTCAGTGGTGTTTTGTATGACAAATGTATACCTTTGAAGTTGAATAATTTTTTTTATAGGACGGCTGTTAGACAAGCAATAATGTATGGAGCAGAGTGTTAGACAACAAAAAAACATTCCAAAAAATGAGTGTAGTGGAGATGAAGATGCTAAGATGGTGGTAAAACAAGCATAGAATTAGAAACGAGCATATATGAGACATGCTAAAGGTACTTCCAATTCAAGATACTTTAAGAGAGAATCGCCTCAGGTGGTTTGGACATGTCACACGTAGACCTAGCAAGGTTTTAAATCTCGGATTTCGGACTCGTCTCGGCAAGGGGTGTTTCGTCTCGGATCGGAGATATCGGAGGAGATCTCGGGGAAATGGGATCATCTCGGATGTTCATTTCGGACACTCAATAAATATATATTTATTACTACTAAACAATATATAAAATGTTCTACATGTCATTTAACATTAATATGTCTATTTACTACTTTCTAATGCTCTATAACTCTTAACATTTGTTGTATTATTGTTGCAAGACCAAAATGAGATGACTTCACTATATACAAAAAGCTAAACAAGCTGAAAACAAGATAGAGGAATTTGTAAATTCATGTTGTAATGTTGTATGAGAAATATGCACTATTTGTTGTATGAGGAATTTGTAAATTCATGTTGTAATGTTGTTTTACATGTTTATTAGATTATAAGCTTTCCTTTTCCAAATCTCTAGTCCATTTTACATGTTTTTTTTCAGTTCTTACATGTAAAAGAAAAGGCTAAAAGGTGTATTAGATATAACATATCCACATTGTTTGTTTTCATCATTCAATCTCTAGATTTATTAGATTATAAGCTTTCCTTTTCCAAATCTCAGACTTCTCGGGCGAAATATCGGACTTCTCGGGCGAAATATCGGACGAAATATCAGACTTCTCGGCCGATATATCCACTTTTCGGGTTCAAACGAAAAATGGCTTAAAATCCTGATTTCGTTTCGCTGAGGCTTCCGATACAATATCTCGGCTGAAATATCGGCCGATATGGCCGAGATTTAAAACAGTGAGACCTAGTAGTGCCCCCTTTAGAAAGAGTGATTTGATAAGTATTGAGGGTAGAGTTAGGGGTAGAGGAAGACCTAAACTAACTTGGGTGGAAACGGTGAGAAAAAATATGATAGCTTGTGACCTTACCGAACATATTCCGCTAAACCGAGCAGAATGGAATACCAGAATTCATGTAGCCGACCCCAACTAGTTGGGAAAAAGGCTTTGTTGTTGTTGTTGTTGTTGTTCTTGTTGTGCATGTGTCCTATTGCTCGGACACTGAACCTGCTTTTACAGGACCTTCCCTTAACCTGCTAATTTTATATGTAAATTCAGAGACAGCACAACAGCACAATATCTTAGTCTCTTCACTGTTCACAGTCATTGTTTACTTGTTTTACTGTTTTATCTAATTTATTTTCATTGTTTATCTGCTTTTTAAACACATGTAAATTAATTATCTCAGGAACGGTCTTCCGTGAGCCAATTCTTTGCCGGAATATACCACGGATTGTTCAAGGTAAATTCTCACAGTTGATTCTTTTGAAATGGAACTTTTGTGTTGGTAAATGTGGGCATTTTTTAAAGACAATTCACACCCTTACTGCATGCAGGTTGGAAGACTCCTATATGCATTGGCAGACATGCATTTGGAGATCAGTACCGTGCAACTGATATGATTGTGAACGGCCCAGGGAAACTGAAAATGGTTTTTGGTAATTATCGATTGCCATTATTGTTTTTAAATTTATTGGTGTCCTTAATAGAATGATTTACAGGCTATTTTCTTTGTTTATGTGCATAACAGTTCCCGACGGTGGCGATGCACCTGTAGACTTAGATGTTTATGATTTTAAAGGCCCTGGAATTGCATTATCAATGTATAATGTGGATGAGGTTTGTCGTCTTCCAACGTCTGTTTGGGAAGAATATATCATATACTCACTAACTGAAAATTTTGTTCCATATGATCTATTCAGTCTGTTCGGGCTTTTGCTGAGTCATCAATGTCTATGGCGTTTACAAAGAGGTGGCCTCTTTACTTGAGCACCAAAAATACGATTCTAAAGAAGTATGATGGAAGGTATTTTCTTCTTGCTGATAATGTTTTTCTAAGCTGCAAGCATGATGCAGCATATCTATTTGAATCTTACTTTACCTTTTGGATATATTGTACTTAATCTGAAGTCTCTATGGTTTTTTTATTCCTACTGTTTGCAATAATTCTATTTTCATGCTTTCTTGTACCCGAGGAGAATAATAACTATGAAGAATATGCATGTTCAATGCTGCATGTGTTTTTTTATGCTATCTTTAGTTGTCTTCTTTGCCCCCCTTACTTCGCTTATCTTTTCGTAGCCCTTATTATTGGGCTGCACTAAAGCTTAAATATGCTTTCTAAATGCTCATTCTCTTTTGCAATAAACTTCTATAGATACCAGATTTATGGGCATGTTCGCTACTTGTGTTTTTGCCTTGTGAAATTTGTCAGCATTATTTTTGATGAAAAAGTTGTCAACATTATTGTGCATCGTGAACGATGACTAAGGATCTTTATATACATTATTGTGGTGTAGGGCTTATATTTTAAATGTATTTATCTAACGGTGGACAAGGCTAGTCTCACATATCTACTTCTATACTAATGTAGATATAAGAAATCTTGTTTCGGATCCATAAGAATTACTTTACGCATGAACATAAGCTGGTTGTTTTAGATTGACAGTGTACTTTGAACACTTTTAACGCTCACCCACATGGTCATGCCTTTTGATCATGTTGAAGGCCGTCTCCAATGGAAAATTACATCATTTGAGAAGACACGACAAATACACAAACATAAATATTTCAAACTGTCAATGGCCATTTTTGATCCTAGGACGTATTGAATATAGTGTTCTAGTAGCATCTTAAATCTCCTCCTGCACAAAATTTCAAATTTAGCTGGTTTGGGAATTTATAATAGCTGCTAACAAGTCTGAAATTGTTTCAGGTTCAAGGACATATTTCAGGAGGTATACGAGGAGAAATGGAAGGAAAAATTCGAAGAACATTCGATATGGTAGGTTTTTTTATGGAAACTTTAATTGATTTTCTTTTTCCTAACACTTGAATTACTAATACTAATTTGCAAAGTTAATATCATTCGAGCTAGGTATGAGCATCGGCTTATTGATGATATGGTGGCTTATGCAATTAAAAGTGATGGTGGATATGTCTGGGCTTGTAAGAACTATGATGGAGATGTGCTGAGTGATTTGCTTGCTCAAGGTACTGTTCAGGTTCTTGCTTTTAGGTTGTAAGTTATTTATTCAAGATAATTTCTCGATTTCTTTTGCTGAACTCATAAACTTCTTACCTGCTTGTTGGTGCTTTGTAGCCTTGTTAGCTTTAAATCGTCTGGTTTACTGTTCAATGGTTATATTTAAGAATATTCTGTAGCCTTTAGTTCATCTTATATCTTATGCTTTTATTTCTAGAAGCTCATATCTATTTTTTCTGGTTTAGTATTCACTTGATTTTGCTTATGCTTATAGTAATTATTTATTCTTTTTGTTCAAATGGTTGGTGGTAAACTTGCTGATATTGCTGAATGCAAAGCATGACCTCTTTTATCATGAAGCCTTGTCACTAACTGCTCAGACCAGACATAAAACTTCTTGCCATAAACTACTATCTAAAAAAAAATCATTCCTATGTGTCATACTGTCATTGACCACGGGTGAAAGAAGGACAACAAGGGAAAGGGAATCTAAAGGGGATTTTGAGCTTTAGGTAAAGAAGAGAAGTTTAGAGAGGGGGGAGGATATTGGCACATAGCCATGGCATGCAGCCTAAAGCACTGGGCATCAATTCTTTTTCTCAAATTCATCTATTTCATTAATTCAATTGCTGGCCCATATATAAGCTTACAAAGATATATTTCAAATAACTAAAATTAAATCTTAAATAGTGTTTCCTAGTCAATATGAATAAAAATTTCAAACTAAATAATTGCTTAACTAAAATAAAAGATTTTTAAATTTAATAAGCAAATCCTAATTTATTTGGGGTATCTCCCTAGTATTCATTTCCCTTCATGTTATCCTTGTCTGTGCTAGAGTGGGCTTTTCCGTGCTTTTTGTGTTTAGCCATGTTGTAACTGTTCCGTTTAGCAATTCTTGCAATTGGCACCGTTGCAAGGCGTGGAACAGTGGAAGGTTTTGAAGTAAACAATTTTTTAGCCGTAGTTGCAGCCATCCACTTGTGGAGTTTGGTTGCATGAGTTGTATGTAATGTAGTTGCAACTTGCAACTGCAATTTGAATATCACTGGAGTGAACCTGGTGTGCATGTCAGATAGCTTAATATTTGTCATGAAGGGTTCAAATGCGCTGACCTTCTGTATCTGCATATGAAGATCGCTGTGGTGGATAGACAACGGGTGTTCGTCTAAAGATTCATCATAGGAGGAAAAATTTTAACCTGAATGTTTTTATTTTACATTGGATGATTAGAATCTATGAATGGCTAGGAAGGTTCTGCCAGTACAGAAGGGATTTAACAAAGAATATTTTATGGTTTAGGATGTCTCTTCATCCATTGTTTTATTTAATTTTGACTTGCATAACTTTAGCATGAAATTGGGAATGTGCTGAGAAATACGCTATACAATGTAATCAACTTACTCCAAAGTCGAAATAGGTGTAATCATCCTTGTTAATTATGTGAGGGTGTTGATAGAGTCGAATACTTGTAAAATATAACCTTTGTTCACCACATTTATGGATAATATATTCATTTGGCCAAAACAAAATGTTGGATCTCTATTCTTGTTGTGGATGAGAATTGAGCAACTACCCAATAATCTAATTGTCAGATGCCACTTCTTCATACTAGAACAACAAAAACAAGAGTACATCAAATGTTCAAAATAGTCGGGATCAGCCAGTGGCAGACACAGGAATTTTGTCAGGGTGGGCATAAGTAAATAATACTTTTAAATTTATATTTATTTATCAAAAAATGCAAAAGAAAAATAGAGTATATATTTTATGTGGAACGGGAGTGATGTAAACTTAAACCTAAGTAGAGAATTTTTCAAGAATATCAAAAGATTAAGTTTACCAATAAGTAGTGCTGATTAAGTCAGAAATTAAAACTAGTAATTGGTTTGATGAATTTTCAGAAAATGAAATAAGTTTAACAAGCCCAATTAAAGATTCAATCCTAACAATCAATAATTATACCTATGTGTTCTTAGCAAGTAAAATATTCAATAATGATTCGTATTCCAATTGGCAAGTAGAAGCACACGCTCAATATTTGTGGACGATAATAAATGTAGATAATATTCTAGAGATGATATGTGATATCACAAATAAAGGAGAATGGACAGAAATTACCGGACTCGAACGAATTGTCCTCACAGATGGAGAGGAAGAAGCCGATGGATCCGAATTTGGATCTGGCCCAAACACCAAACACCAAACACCAAACACCAAACACCGATATCTACCAACCACAAATCAGATCTAATCTGATCTTGAACCCACTTGGATTCTTTGTCGCACTCGGGATAAGGAGGAGGCAGGATCGGGGCGCCAATGGTCTGTGGGGATTGCGAGCGAAAGCGTCGGTGCTGGCGGGAAAGGTTCGTCGATGGCAAGAGAGGTGGGTGGTCGACGTCGGCGAGGATAAGGGGGCTCGGGATGGTCGACTGGAGAGGGAGAGGCGACGGGTTGCTACGTGCAGTGGAGTTTGGCATGTGCTTTTGGGGGCGTGACAATGGAGGTCGGGGGTGCTGCAATGGAGATGGCAGGGGCATGGCTCGAGATGCGAAGTTGGGGAGGAGGACGATGAGGGTTTTGGTGGAAGTGGAAGAGAAGATGAAGATGAAGGGTGGCGGCTAGAGAGAGAGTTAGTATTAGGGTTAGGGTTTAAAATAAAATTGAGAATTTGGGGGTGTAGTTAGAACTTCTCACAAACCCTCATATTTTTTTTAGGATTTCTCACAAACATTAATGTTCTCTTATGGTCTCACACACTCAAGAGGAGAATGAAGAGCAACAACTCAACACACAATATTTTTTAAAAATCAGTAATAGCATCTCGTCTCATTATTCTCAAGTCCTATATATAGGCTTAAAACAAATCCAGAACAAATCTCAAATAAATCTAAAACAAATCTCTCAAATCTAAAACAAATATCTCAAACAAATCTCAAATAAATCTCTCAAACAAACTACATATGGCTAAATCTCAAAACAAAACAAAACAAAACAGAATCGATGTCCTCATCAGGGAGTTTTTACTTTTAGCAATTTGTTAGTTATATGAAATCATCAATTATTTAACTACGGGATATTTAGTGATGAGATCTACTATTTTCTAGCATATGGTTGAGTAAATATCTGCAAAATATGTATAAATTGAGTTGCACTTCTAATGAGAAGAAGTAAAAAAACTACTTGTATAATTCGATACTCATTTAATTTGAAATGATAAATATAAAAATATTATTAAGAACATCAATAATGAGATTAAATTCAATTATATATTTTCAGTATGAAAATGTACTTTCTCAAACTTAATTAGATATTCGAAATTTTATAAATATTTAGTATAGTTTTATTGAAGACATAAATGAAAGTTTATTCACAATCCAAAACCAAGTTATATTTTAAAAAAAGGTTAATTCCACATGGGTCACTCACAAATGTGGAAATTCCATATACCTCACTTACAAATTGATATTTTCATATAACTCACTTGCTATTGTCACTCTTCTTATGTTGAATTTTACCACGAGTTTAAAAATGTCTATTTTACCCTCTTTTAAATTAAGGGTTAAGGTTTAGGGTTAGGGCTATTGTCACTCTACTTACGCTAAATTTTATTCAGAGTTTGAAAATGACTATTTTGCCCTCATTTTAAAATCTAGGGTTATGGTTAGGTTAACCCTAGCTCTGACCCTAAACCCTATCCCCAACCTTAACCCTAACCCTAACATAATCCTAAACCCTAAACCCCTAAACCCTAACCCTTACCCTAACCCTAAAAGGAGGGCAAAATAGTTATTTTTAAACTCAGGGTAAGATTTAACATAAGTAGTGACAATAGCAAAAGAAGTACTTTAAAAAAGTACTTTTTTGGTATTGGTCAACATTGTGAGTGAGTTATATGGAAATATCAATTTTTGAGTGAGGTATATGGAATTTCCATATTTGTTAGTGACCCATGTGAGAAAACCCCTTAAAAAAAAAGAAAAATTAGTTTCTACTTAAGCAAATTGAGCCATGGTTCTCTTATAGTGGAGTTTGAACCGCCTAACTACACAGTCAAGTCTCTAATTTGTCAATAAATATATATAGAATAATACACACACATAAAATAATTGTATAGATACTTAGGTCTTCCCGATTTTGCAAAATCCAGGGTGGCCTAACGTGGGTCCGCCCCTGGGATCAGCTACTTTCCATATACATGATTTCATTTATGCCTTCTGTATGGGTTTCTGAATCCTGTTTTGTCTTTAATACCCTGTGGGTGTTCACTTATATATGTGCACATGCTTCATGTCAGCTTCCAGGGGGTGTAAGATAAAAAAAGTTCTCCACTGGGAATCTAGAGGCACCAGCATTTGTTTTGAAATAATCCTTTTAGATCCCTTTTCCTTTATGTAAACAAAAATTTAATTAACAATACAACTATTGATGAATGCAGGGTTTGGTTCTTTGGGGTTAATGACGTCTGTCCTGGTAAGAAAAAAAATTATCACTTTTGAGTGTATGGTTGATGAGTGCATCACTGCATTGTATATTTTATCCCCTAAGCTACTAGTATCACAATCTACAAACTCTTTCAGTTATCATCTGATGGGAAAACATTAGAAGCTGAAGCAGCTCATGGGACGGTGACCAGACATTTTAGGCTACACCAGAAAGGGCAGGAGACGAGTACAAATAGCATAGCTTCAATATTTGCTTGGACTCGTGGACTTGAACACAGGTTATTGTTTGATGGATTTGAAGCAGTTGATTTTCTAAGAAATCACTGGCATTGCTATGTTTATAAATTTTTTGTGGTTTATCTCATTCATTTCTTTTATCTTGTTCTATGGGTTATACAGAGCAAAGCTTGACAAACATGATGGTCTCTTGGACTTTGTGCATAAGTTAGAGTCAGCCTGTATTGATACAGTAGAATCAGGCAAAATGACCAAGGATCTGGCCCTGCTTATCCATGGCCCCAAGTGAGTATTCTTATGGTCTATTTTCCCTTTCTTTATCGTTGTTATGATTCTCAAGTAATATTTTTTTTCCTTGCCCTTCACCACGTGAAAACAATTCATATAAGATTTGCACTCGAAGACCAATATACTTTAAAAAGATGTGGGGAAGGAAAAGGGAAGAAAACAAGTATCTAACCACTGATTTCAATGTACTGATTTTTATAATCTAATAGTAAGTCTACTTTTTTCGCAAAAAGAGAGAAGAAGCAACCTATCAATCAATCCAGAAGAAAGATTTATTGTTTAAGATTTAATGTCAAATAGGAGTGTGTTTTGCATTTGGTTTTGTGGTTGAACCTTTACCTTTTGTTTGGATATCTTCTTCTTCCTTCCGTTCAACAGGGTTTCAAGAGATTTCTACTTGAGCACTGAAGAATTTATTGATGCCGTTGCTGAAAAGCTGAAAGAGAAGATTCAAGTCGCAGCTGTTTTGTAGGTAGGTTATTTCAATCCCATTGCTCCCGGCATCAGAAAAGCATGATTATCACCCATTTTCCGTAGAATATGGCCTCTTTATCTACTAATTTTGCTGCAAATGTGCATATTTCCTCAAAACGATTAGAAAGATAGCAATTCCAGTTCATCTAACTATATTGCTACATCCTTGCAGGTACTTGTGATTTGAGGAAGCTGAAAGTGAACAATGCGTATGTATTGATCTCATGAGAGTTGAGGAGAGCCAGTAGCAATCTGAATATCTGAAGCGGAGAGAAGCACACATCACATACCGATAAATACGTACCTCAGTGATTTTCTGTATGTATGATGTTTCATTATTTGTACCAAGCAATATATACCTTGCGAGAAGGAAATGTGTTTGCTAAGGTTGTCAACATACATGCATAGTTTGTTGGCAGAAAAATAAATTGGCCAGAGAGTGCATCATGCTCCTGATCGACTCTGACAATGTATATTACTGGTGTTCTAAGAGTTGCAGAGGGGAACTTGGTTTCATCTCTTGGATCGAACAAATTACAAAGCCATGCTTTCGTATCTTTAATTGGAGCTTTTCTTATTTAAGAGGTTTTTTTGTGAAGATTTTCGTATATAGTGTATCCCTTTCCTCGTGTTCTCTATGTGATAAGATGGCTTGTTTGAAAAGAAATGAAGTACCTTGGGAACTATTCTTATATTTAGTATACATTTATATAAACAGAAATACCCCAGAGTGACCATTCTCAATATTTAGCCTCAATTATACAAAGAGATGGGGAGATTTGTGAAGATGTTATACATAGAATTCAAGTAGGGTGGCCTAAGTAGAGAAGTGCTAGTGGTGTTTTATATGATAATTGTATATCTTTGAAGTTGAATAAATTTTTATTATAGGGCGGCTATTAGATTAGCAATGATGTATGGAGCAGAGTGTTGGGCAATAAAGAAACAACAAGTCCAAAAGATGAGTGTAGCAGAGCTCAGGATGCTCAGATGGATGTGTGGTAAAACAAGGAATGATAGAATTAGAAATGAGCATATACGATACAGGCTAAATGTGACGCCAATTATAGATAAGTTAAAAAGAATTGCCTTAGGTGGTTTGGACATGTCACACGTAGACCTAGTAGTGTCCCATTAAAAAGAGTGATTTGATAAGTATTGAGGGTAGAGTTAGGGGTAGAGGAAGACCTAAACTAACTTGGTTGGAAACAGTGAACAAAATATATGATAGTTTGTGATCTTACAGAAGATATTGTGCTAAATCGAGCAGAATGGAAAACGAGAATTCATGTAACTAACCTCCAACTAGTTGGGAAAAAAGTTTTGTTGTTGTTATATTTATATATACATAAGGTTTATAATCTCTACAGTGAACGATGAGTCTGTATGGAAAACCAAATGATTTGGATTTATTTTACTAGTGTTTGGTTTTAGAAAGGAAATTTATTTACCTTACAATCATCTACGGCGTTTGGTTCCATACTTGTGATAGTTGCAGTTGTGAATGCCATGGCCAGTCACGATTACAAGTATAAACTCTAGATTTCCTTCAAAAATTATTCATTCTACTTCAGATTTCCTTCAAAAAAATTCAGCTCAATTATTTAAATTTCCTCAAAGTTCTATAGAGAAATGATGGTTGTAATTTTTTTAAAAAAAAATTGGAAAAAAAATAGTCATAGTTAGCCGTTTCTAGTTTTCGGATGGGTTGGCATTCGGGTCGACCAGGCCAGGTAGGATCGGACCCGCTCGGGTTGAAGGCTGATTTGGACAGGTTCGGATCGGGTCGGTGGGTTAACCGGGCCGGGCCGGCCCGGGTTCAAAATTGGAACTTTAGACCCGATCGACCCGTGAACCCATTAGGGTCGAACCCGTTTCGGGTCAGGCCGGGTCGCGGGTTGACCCGGTTTGAGATTATTATTATTATTATTGTATTTTTTTTGACACCTTCACTTAATTTGTTTTTTTATAATACGTATAACTATATAAAAGTGAAAAAATGTATATATCGTTGATTATTCATTTCTTTGTTGCTTGCTTCTTTGTTGAAAAAACATGATTTAATTGAGATTAAATTTAGTAGTAGTAGACTAGTAGTAGAGAGAGTAAGAGGGTAAGGTGTGAAATTTTTTCGATTGAATTAATGAGGTATTTATAGGGGAAATACATCTATATATATATATATATAAAATCTGTTTGATCCAACGGTCCAGATCGAAGTTCGCACGGGTCCGTGCGAACCGACCCGTTCCGGCCCGTTTGCAACCGAAGATCACTCTATATATATATATATATATATATATATATATATATATACTAGATTTGCCCGTGGACACATGCCTACGGCACGTCTTCGGAACGATACAACACACGAAAAGCCTTGTAAACAGTAAAACAACAATTATGTAGTTCACGTTTGAATAGTATGACAATAATTAGTTGTAAATAAAAGTCCATGTTTCCATTAGTATATGTTGAAAAATAATTATAAATGAGGGTGTAAAATCCAACTTCTTAGAGCATCTGTAGTCGTTGAATGTAAAATATGGATAATATGGATAAATGGAAATAAGAATCGCAGTTTTGCTGCACTCGTTTAAAGCTATATTTTAGCTATCTATATTAAAATAATAAGCGACGGCACATGAAGTGCCGTCTGAGAAAAAAAAATTAAAAAAAAAAATAAATTATGTGGGACGGCACTTGAAGTGCCGTCGGAGTGCGAAAAATAAAAAATAATTTGTTTTAATGGAGGGACGGCACATGAAGTGCCGTCGGAGAAAAAAAAAAATAAATAAATAAATAATGGAAAGAAAGCACGGACGGGCACATGAAGTGCCGTCCAAGACCTGTGTGGAATTTTTTGGTCATTTTTCAATTTTTCGGAAATTAAAAAAAACATTTCAGTAATTACAAAAAAATTACAAAAAATTACGAAAACATTTCAGAAATTGCAAAAAAAATTAAAAAATTGCAAAAACATTTTCAAAAATTGCA
This sequence comes from Hemerocallis citrina, assembly GCA_017893485.1. Taxonomy (NCBI): domain Eukaryota; kingdom Viridiplantae; phylum Streptophyta; class Magnoliopsida; order Asparagales; family Asphodelaceae; genus Hemerocallis; species Hemerocallis citrina. The sequence goes on along the minus strand of CM030363.1, from coordinate 253,627,064 downwards.
AAAAAAAATTTAAAAAAATACAAAACCCTCCGGACGGCACTTCAAGTGCCGTCCGAGGATTTGGGGGAGCGATGGGATTTTTTTAATTGAAAAAAAAATAAAAAAATCAAAGGACGGCACATGAAGTGCCGTCCGAGGGATTTAGGGGATTTTTTAATTGAAAAAAATTATAAAAAATCAAGCGACGGCACTTAAAGTGCCGTCGCTCAAATATGGATAAAAGCTATATCCATTCTCAAATATGGCAATCGACTATAGGAAATTATCGATAATATGGATATTTGGCAAACGAGTGCAGCGGTTTTTTTAGCCAAATATCCATATTATCAATATATAGCAAACGACTACAGATGCTCTTAGAACTTTAAGTGTGGAAAATGATGAAATTTAACTGTTGAAAAGATATTTGCTATTTTCAATATAACATGTGCAATAAAAAAATAATAAAAATTCTGAAAATTTTACAAACTTGAAATCTTAAAATTTAAATTTCTAAGTTAAGAAAGAATGGGAAGGAGAGAGAGAAAGAGAGAAATATGAAAAAGTGAAGAGGGAAGAGAGATAGTAATAAAGTAGAGTTTTTTTAGTTTTGGGGGGAAAATTTAATTTTTTGGTTTGAAATTTTGGGCCGGAAAATATGTTTTGTGAGAATCAATCTATGCCATTGGTTTTAGGGGAGATTGAATGAGAGCCACTTGATAGCTTTCTTTGTAATTTATTATATAGATAAGACAAAAAAACTGTCACGCCCCGCTTCCCGGAATACGGGAACACAGGCACGTAACTGAGGCCCAGCGAATGATATAAGTACGCCAACTCATATCATCCATAAGTTGTACCAGTCTTAACTCAACAATATAAGAAAAATTAATCACAACCACACAAGAAACATGATCACATAAACGAGAATGAAATTCAATAATCAAATCTGGCATATAAGAACTTACCAAATAGCTCGAGGAACTCCTGCTCCAATCGTAGAAGAACTGTTCACCAATGCCTTCTGAAAATTCTCCTTGTTCACCTGTACTTGTTCATCTAAAAAGAAAGAATAATTTGTCCTTAGAGCAAGTTGTGGACATGCAAGTGGAGAAACAGAAAAACAATGGCAAAAGTGGTATAGCAATGAATTCAATAACGATGAAATCAATAGTGTTGAACAGTGACAAAGCAATAATAGTATAATATGCAATAACTATGATTTATCGCGATAACAATAAACAATATCAATAATGGCAATAATAACGATAACACTGTTCAATAAAGATACAATATGTAATGATAATGTGATGGGAGCCTTAGGTCTATTATTCATTTTTAAATCCTAGCTAATGCACGTACTACTGTGTCCCATGTGTGCCGTACCACAGGTTCGATGCATACAATCAATTTCGTTTAGATTAAGGTGGTAGATTCTATAGTTCATGTACGGGGTATGATGACGATAACGATAATAACACTGGACATGTGTAATTTCTTACACGATGCCGATAACGATAAAAACACTGGACATGTGTAATTTCTTACACGATGCCGATAACAATAATATTCACTGGCTATCATCCGAGTACACTTACTATATTGTCAACTACCCTAATCAACCCTTAACTCCGGCTTTGATTTATTTCCTTTATTCAATTAACACACAATAATACAATTAATAAGGGACGTTAGAAAAAGGTGACAAAACAACCCTAGGATCATGCAATATACTCTATACAATTAAATGCACCAAATATATCATTATGAACACAATTGTACATTATAAAACATAGAATCCAAATTCTGGACAGCAGTAGGTTGCTACACCAAAATCAGAATTCCCGTTGCTACAGGACAGCAAATGTGGATCCGTCAGGTGGTCTAGAAACTAGACTCCTGCCCGGTTCCAATGCATACTTAAAGTCTACATTCCGACAACGGTAACTAGGCGAAATTCAGTAATCTTTATGGATTTTAGTTTCTGGCTGAGTGTAGATGTTGACTAATTTTAATTATAAAGGCAGTAAATAATCATTACAAAAATCAGTAAAAATAATTTTTAACACCCTAAACATGTTATCTACAAATCTGGAATTTATCTTGGCCATATATAATCATTAGTTCACTTAATTTATCAGCCTAACATGTTATATACATGAATCTGAATTTACAGCGCAGCGGTAGCAAAAAGGGTCATAACTGGGGCAGTATAGGTCGGAATTCGAAAATTTTGGTGTCTATTGACATCTAGACAAAAAGGGATACGTTTCATTTTTAGGAAGTTTCTGATTTTAATAAAGTTATCTAGGTCGAAACAACACAATAAGATTCAGATTGGCGTAATTTCCAGAATAGTCAACATGTTCATTTTGAATAAAACAATTAAAGGTTAAGAATGATAAATTGGAGTTTAATAATCATAAATCATAGCGAGCCAATCCTATGTGAACATGGTATTAAGGTCGATGATGTCCATAATTATAATAATTACAATTCAACTAATTTATCAGTAGCAATCACATTAACAATCATCCCTAATATACACTCTACAATAGTTGTTCTTAATGTCATGAGATGAAATGTGACAATAAATCTCTATTCTTATATTCAATAACTATAACTATATGAGTGTATGTAAGATCCCTATACATTAGAGGCAAAAAGATGGCACGAAGTCGAGATTACCCCTTGGATTCGCTCCTGTAAATTCGTGGTATCCCAACGATAGATACAATAACATTTTACGATATTCAATACGGATCCACTTGCGAAATTCAATAAAAATATCGAATATGATACAATAAATATTCGATAAGAAATGACTTGCCTTTTTGACGATTAGATCCGAACACGAACCAATACGGGATGCAAATCCCGAGAGACGAGGCACTAGCACGGACACGTGCATGTACGAGACACGAACAAACGCCCACACAAGATCGGATCCGGAGCGAATCTTGATGGAAGATCAAGATCAGGACGATCGGACGGCTAGATTTGCTTAGATCTGGGTTGAAGATCACGATCGGATGAACGGCTGAGATCCGATCTGGCTGAAAGGATCAGATCTGATCAAATCACAATTTTTGGAAGATCCAACGGTTGAGATTAAATCCCAACCTAACACTGCTCTTCTTCTTCCCTCTTTCAAAACAGAGCACGAGAGAGGGAGATCAGCGGCGGCTAGCGGCGAGGCGACAGCGGAGGACGGCAGGGGGCGGCGGCCATGGCGGAACTGCCACTACGACGACGGGACGGCGGCGAGACGGACGGCGAGGAGCGTCGGGGGTGACTGGCGGCTAGCTGCAGGCGAAGGGCTGAGTTGCACTGCAGTTTCGTAGCATCGCGACTGATGGCTGCTGTCGGCGTCGCTCAGGAGGGCGGCGTTGCAACTGACATCGGAGCGACGGGGAGAGGGACTGTTGGCGTCGTCGAGGCGCGTCCAGGGAGGCGCACTGCAGCTGCGATCGACGAGGGGGTCGCAGCATCGCCCAAGCTGTGGTCGCGACGGGCTGGGACGTGGTGGCGCGACACAAGAGGGTGGCGAAGCACGGTGTGATTGGTTGCGGGATGTGTGAACGGGGAAGGGGAGAGAAAAGTGAGCGGGAGAGATGGAGAGGGAGAGAATGCACAGTATGGGTTCTTTTGGGTTTTGCTTTGTTTTGGTTGGTTTTGTTCTGTTTGTTTGTGATAGGAAAATTGTCTCGAATCTTCTATTTTCAGCATTTATTTCAGCAATTGGAAACAACAAACAAAATAAATTAAAACAGAGTTACCGGCCTATGGGGAAGTCGCGCGGAGCGCACTGCCCTAAGAGTTGATCCGCGGTCTTATGTGCAGACTTTTCGCAGATGCTCCTAGTGGTAAAACCCCCGGTATTACCGGCGTCTCGCTGTCGCACACAACGTCGAGAGATTGACCCCAACTTAGCCTTGCCCAGAACGGAAGAGAAAAGAAGAAATGAAGGAGAAGAAGAGTTATGAGGGAAAATAATTTTCAGTTGTTTTAAGGGAAGAGAAGAATAAAGTATATATGGGCTGATCCCACTCACAATGAACATCTCCCAACCGATGTGGGACTAAAAGCAAGGAAAAGAGAAGCTTGGTTTTGACCAAAAAACCAACAATCCCCCCCCCCCCCCAAAAACCAAGATCCGAAAACAGAGATAACAAAAGAATAATGATGGAGAAGTTCTGGGCAAGAGTATACTATGCATAAATGAGATGGACTACAGCCTTGAATCTCACGTAGTGACTATTGTCTTTGTCTGAAGAAGTGCTTGATGGACTATGCCTTGAATCAGACTTCTTGACTCAGATTCAGAAAATAACACACATAGTACGCTAGAGGTTCTTGGGTCTATCGGGTGGCGCTTTTGAATGGCCATGCGCTCTTTTTCCATATTCATGAGAGTTGTCTGGGATCGCCCTGTCCCATAGTCGCGGCCTTCACGACCTCTCATATAGGTAAGTCCTCAAAGGGTTGGTGATCGGAGTCAACCCTACATAATAATGTTTGGACCTATTAAGAGTTTAGAACTCATCCTAACCAGATCACACAGGAACACTGTCACCATAGGGATGGGATATCATTGTACAACCTCGTACAGCCACCTGGGCATTAATTTATGAGAATTTAATCTCTGAGTCAGTGTTCCATAATAGTCACCGAAGTCCAGCTTATTTCTACCCATTGAACCGGCTTCTTGGGATCTCCAGTCAGACTCGGTTGGGTTGCCACTGCTGGTGACTTACTTATGGGCTTAACCCCATCCCCCTCGATGATTCTAGGATCAACGTCCTAGACAAACCATTTGTCAAGTGGTCTGCAAGGTTCTTTTCTGATTTTATATAGTCAAGAACCACATATTTGCCTAATAGGCTCTTGATTGACTTGAAGTGCAGCTGCAGGTACCTGTTCATCTTAGCATTCACAGAATCATGCTTTAGTAGTTCTATAACAGGTTTATTATCACAGTTTATGGAAATAGCAGGAACAGGAATATTAGCAACAGGTAATATTAATATGTCTAAAACCATGATACTCTTTTTCATGATGCCACTAATGATGTGGTGGAACAACTTAAACTCTTGGGTTTATGTGTTGACAATGTATATTTGTTTAGGAGAGATAAACAGTATTGTTTATGAAATTAGCTTAACAGTAGCTTAATGATATCTGAACCCCATTTGGAAATAGTAATTGCAACGTCAGCATGCATTAAATCCTAGTAGATAAAAATATCAAACTCAAGAGAAGAATTTCATTCGCCTTAAAGTATCACCATATGAAATTCAGGCATCTTCTTTTCAGAGGAAATGGACAGTAGTGAATATGCAATTTAACATAGAAATAATATTAGTAATCTCAGACACATGAGTTACTATGGATATTTAAGTGCGAAAATTTGGAAGTAGAAAGGCAACTTCTCTGTGAAATCAGTCTATTGACCTTTTTTTTTTATTACTGAGACTTGAAAGTGCAAGGTCTTAATATGCTAAGGTTATACAGAAGTTGAAATCCTTGACAGATAAAAGCTTTCCTGTGGATAATAGTTAGGAATCCAATTCTTACGAGGGATCGATAAACTTCTGTAAGGAAATTTGTAAGGGCTTCGTAGTAGTGTATTATGTCATGTAAAATTGGAAACAATGAATCATTGTCCACTGTGAGGAGGTCCAATACTACTTATAAATCAAAGTGATCGAACATTCATTCTATCTCTTTTGTGGTCTAAAAATGACCAAGAATTAAGGATCAAAATGATATTGTTGCAGCAGTGACATGTTGTGGCATTTAGATAAAAAGAAATTGTCAAAATACAGTGTGCCATATATGAATTCCTAAACAAACCACAAAAAGGGTTTTCTATTTGTAATATTAGATTTTGGGTTTTCATGTTTTGGAGATATTGAGAATTGAGGCATTTATATCTTTTCCACAAGAACAATTAATGGACATATGAATCAGGTGGCTCAAATGCTTGCAATGATGTTGGTAGAAGAAATTGCAATGAGTTCAAAGGATGGTGCATTATACTGACATATAAGCCACTGTAATCAAAATCCACTGCAAATGAACGATTTTAACTAAGGGCCTATGGCTAATCAATTACTGAAAAGTTGCAAAACCTTTGACTTGCAGGTTGCAAAAACCAACTACCTAAAGACCATATAAATGCCTTCAAGGTGTTGTCCACCTTCTGGTTTTTTCAAGATCCGCCTAGTCTTGTAGATGGGGTTTTGCTTAAGAAACTAATAATGCTGATAAAGATGATATAATGAAATTCTTCCACCCCAAACAACAAAAGAGATATTAAGAGACAATAAATCCTAGTTTTCTACGACAAACCTAATCAAACATGAAGAACTTATTTAAATAGGAAGTAATTGTCGATAATAGTCTAGCATATAAATTACCAAAAGAAACACACAAAATATATTAATTTGTTTCTCTAATGTTTGGTCTTTGGCTTTAATGTCCCAGGAGTCTAGGAGATACAGTGACTCAAGCCAATTACAGCTTTTCCACAAGAACAATCGATGGACATCAGGTGACTCAGATGCTTCCACTGACTACTGTTTGGTATTACTGTGAATGAAAAATGCTTTCATAAGTGTTGGTCATCTTATGAAGAAAGGATATGATTTGCATATGCATGGAGATGCTTGTACCATTTGCAAAGGAAGTCAAAGTCATTGGAAGAATTGGTGTAGCTTCAAATAATTAAGTTCCTCTCAGGCTTGAAACCATAAATTTGTCATGTTTAGTTGCTATAGATCAAAGTGTCTCTAAGCTATGGCATGAGAGATTTGGGCATTTGAACTATGGAGGCTTGAAGCTATTATCAACAAAGATGATGGTTAGAGGGCTACCAAAAATTGATCAAGTTGAAGAACTCTGTGAAGCATGTCAACTTGGAAAGCAACATAGTGACCACTTGAACTTGTACATTCAGATATTTGTGGAAGCATGCCAACCGAATCTCTTGGAGGCAGCAAGTATTTCATTACCTTCATTGATCATTTTTCAAGAATGATATGGATTTATGTCCTTCAACAAAAATTAGATGCCTTTCAAGCTTCCAAAGATTTTAAGGCTGAAGTTGAAAACGTTACCGGGCTTCAAATCAAAACTTTGAGGACGGATCGTGGTGGTGAATACAACTCACACAATGCTGTAAAATATTTCAGAGATCAAGTAATAAGACATGAATTGACAGCTCGTTTTACACAACAACAAAATGGTGTAAGTGAGAGAAAAAAAAAATAGACCTCTTGTAGAAATGATGAGATGTATGCTTAAAAAAAAAGAATTTGCCAAATGAATTTTAGGCAGAAACTATTTCTTGTGCAGGTTACTTGATTAATAGGTCTCCAACAAAGTGTTTGAAAGATTGCACACCACATGATGCTTGGTATGGAAGGAAGCCCGATATTCAACATCTAAAAGTGTTTGGCAGTGTTACTTACTCTTTCATTCCGGATGCAAAGAGAAACAAATTTGATGACATATCAGAGAAATATATCTTCATTGGATATAGCGAAAGAAGCAAGGCCTACAAGCTATCTAATCCAAAAAATTAAGAAGATGGTGATCAGTCGAGATGTCCGGATTGATGAGAATTCGAGTTTTGAAGAAAAGAAAAACAAAGTAGTTGAGCTTCCATTCTTTTCAAATGAAGACAATGACTTGAATGAAGAAAGTGCTCCCCCCCTCACCAAGCTAAGAATTATCACCAAAGTCCTCCAATGAAAATGAAAAGTGTACAAGATCTCTTAGATTCCACTGAACGGATTGGTCCAGATGATACTGTGTATTTTGCTTTCTTTGCAGGTGAAGATCCAATTTCCTTCGATGATGCAATTAAGGAAGAAATATGGAAGATAGCATGAAAGAGGAAATTTTAGCAATTGACATTGAAGCTCACCAATCTTCCTCCACATAAAAAACTCATTGGTGTTAAGTGGGTATACAAAACAAAGATGAATCTGGATGGGTCCATCAAAAAACATAAAGCAAGGCTTGTAGCAAAAGGATATACAAGCAAAGGAAGGGAGAAGATTTTACAGAAGTATTTGCACCGGTATCAAGACTTGATACAGTTCGTTTGCTGATTGCAACCCAGAACAATTGGAAGATTTTCCAAATGGGTGTAAAATCAGCCTTCCTTAATGGTGCACTCAAGAAAGTGGTATATCTTGAGCGACCACCTATTTTTGTGAAGAAAGGAGAAGAAGTTAAACTCTACAAATTGAAAAAGGCTTTATAAGGGCTGAAACAATCACCAAGAGTTTGGTAAGCCAAATCAATTCCTACTTTGAGATGAATGGTTTTCAAACATGTCTCTATAGGCATACTCTGTACACCTAAATCAGTTCACAAGGAGGCTTCATGATTGTAAGTCTTTATGTTGATGATCTTATTTTTACTATAAATGATTTAGAGCTCCTGAATGATTTTAAGCTCTCAATGAAAAAAGAAATTGAAATGACTGATTTGGAAAAATTGCATCATTTTCTTGGTATTGAAGTTTTTCAATCTAAGAATAAAATTTTTATCACTCAAAAGAGTTATGCAAAAGAGATTTTGGAAAAAAAAAAAATTCAAAATGGAGAATGCATATCTTGTCTCAACTCCTTGCATTACAGGATTGAAATTACGCAAAGATGGTGAAGGAAAGCAGGTTAACTCAACCTTTTTTTTCTTCGAAGTTTGGTTGGAAATTTGATGCATTTGAGAGCTACAAGGCCCGATATTATGTATGATGTCAGCCTGATAAGCAGATTTATGGAGAAGCCATTTTTCAACTACTGGGAGCTGCAAAAAGAATTTTGAGATATGTGAAAGGCACACTCGATTATGGAATTTCGTTATGAAGCAAATGTGCCAATTCTTGCTGGAAGTGTTGACGATATCAAAAACACTTTGGGTAACAGTATGTCCCAACCCAAAAATAATATCATCAATATCTTCTTCACATATCTGTTTCCGGAAATCTATTATCGAAGTATCAAATTGATCATCATGCTCTTGTCACACAACATCGTGATACCCATTTCAAATGGAAAATACTTGATAACATCGCAACTCAGGGATCGTTACTGACATTGAATCGAGAAACCAAAACAAGCAAAACTAATGATCATCTGAGCCATTTTGCAATCAAATTAAAAACCCTAAGAAAGAAATTAAAGCTAATCCCCAATTCGCAAACCCCCAAGTCTCTCTCTCTCTCTCTCCCAAAGTCCCAATCCTCCAAAATCTGCCCTTCCTCTTCCAAATTCGTACCGGACCAAAACCCTAGATGAACAAAAATCCGTAAGTCTTCTTCTCCAATTCCTTTTCGATCAATTTTATAGGGTTTCGATCCATCTAAGATCTTTCTATCTTACTGGTCAGTCAATGAGTTGGGGGGGATTGGGGATTAGGGTTCGGGACAGGATTCGAGCCATAGGCAAAAAGATTTGAGTAATGCAATCTTTGTATAATCTAAATTCAGAATCAACTCTTAGATTGATAGGAAAATTGTCTCGAATCTTCTATTTTCAGCATTTATTTCAGCAATTGGAAACAACAAACAAAATAAATTAAAACAGAGTTACCGGCCTATGGGGAAGTCGCGCGGAGCGCACTGCCCTAAGAGTTGATCCGCGGTCTTATGTGCAGACTTTTCGCAGATGCTCCTAGTGGTAAAACCCCCGGTATCACCGGCATCTCGCTGTCGCACACAACGTCGAGAGATTGACCCCAACTTAGCCTTGCCCAGAACGGAAGAGAAAAGAAGAAATGAAGGAGAAGAAGAGTTATGAGGGAAAATAATTTTCAGTTGTTTTAAGGGAAGAGAAGAATAAAGTATATATGGGCTGATCCCACTCACAATGAACATCTCCCAACCGATGTGGGACTAAAAGCAAGGAAAAGAGGAGCTTGGTTTTGACCAAAAAACCAACAGTTTGGATTTTAATCAGAGAAGGGAAGGGGAGAGAGTACGGCAGAGAGAGAGATAGATAATAAAGGTACAAAATAATATAATAGTAAAGAGTATGGAGATAGTATGGGGAGGGAGTTACGGATTGTGGAGATAGTGGGGATTGTGGGGGGTGATTAGGAGGGATCATAGGAATTGGCTGTTAGGGAGAGATTGGGGGTTGATTGGGTTATTGGGTTTGAATGAGGGATCCAATAAGGGATGGATATGGGCTTGGGCTTAAAAATATTTAAATAAAACAATTTGGTTGTTGGACTGAATTTTTGGGTTCAGATTAAATATAAAATCAAATCAAATCAAAATGTGGAATTGGGCTTAAATAACAACTGGGCTCACATTAATAGTTAATAAAAATAAAAATGCAAACGTGGGCTTATACTAAACAATTGGACTCCAAAATAGTTTAAATAATAAAATCAATTAGGGAAAAATAGTTATAAGGTACTGATATGGCTAAAAATAGGATTAAATCGGGACCGTTCACATCGGACACGAATCTTAAAGCTCAGGGGTAAAACGGTAATTTCACCTACTAACGGGTCTGAAATGGGAACTGGATCTTTCTTCACGACCCAATAACCCACGAACGGATCCACCTCAACTGGGTACGGGTCCTAACCCGAAACACACCCAGTCCAGAAAAGATAGAATTAGGGTTTCTGATTAATCCTAATCAACGGCCCTGATTCACATCTATCTTTTCACCGGGAATTAAGGGATTACATTCCTAATCTGATTACCAGGATTTTATGCCTTATCAGATCACGGGAATCACATTCCTTATCTGATCCCAACGGCGACTATAAATACCCCACACCCATCTCCATTAAGAGGTAATCAATCTTTTTCTAGTTAAACGCTCTTTCATAATCATTTCTGGTGACTGACTTGAGCGTCGGAGGGTGCGTCGCCGGGATCAACCCCCGGTGTCTCGCACTTCCTTGCAGGTGAACGGTGGGAGTCAACGGTCAAGCTCCGACGAACAGGTTAGGTGTTTGCTATTCAGGTTTTCCACGAACTCACAAATTCATCTGCTTGCCCCCACACCGAAATTAGCGACAACAGATTGGCGCCGTCTGTGGGAACACCATACGAATAGCCTTCTCCTCTTCCCGTCGACTAGCTCTTCTCCAGCCATGCCTCCCAGAAAAGTCAGATCTAGAGGGTCCAACCGTGGGCCCAACCCCGCTGATCAGCAAGAGGTAGTCCCCGTCCAACCCGCTCCGCAGCAGGGACAACCCCCGCTTCAAGTGGAGGACTCTCTTCAACAAGATCAGCCTCCTCTTCAGAATCGGCAACCCCCCAAGGGTCCTACCGGTCCACAGAACGCCGGTGCGGGGGGCTCCCGCATGAAGCAACCTCTTCACCAAGAGAACATCTCCATCCACAACGCCTCCACAGACTCTATGGCCTCCCATCATCCCCGAGCCTCTGGTCGCCACAATGCGGCCCCCAATCGCCAGAAAGAGGACGACCTCCGCCGCCATCTGGATGAAAAGCGGACCCGAAAGGGAACCTCCCGCCAACACCATCCGGGCGAGCGGTCTCCTCGCCACCGATACTACAGGTCCCCCGTCCGCAGAGGGAGGAAAGAGTCCCCCGAGCATCACCGAAGAAGGCGCTCCCCCGCAGGTCGGCAACAGCCTAGGAGCAATGAAGCACCCATCACCCGTGCCGAGTTCCAGCAGTTCCAAGCGACCATCCTTCAAGCCATCAATCTTCGTCCCAACAACAATGCACCCAAGAACCCTTCTCCCCCTCCGGTCCGAAGCCCTCGCCAACGGTCCCTATCTCCTGCCCCTGCTCCTAGCAACTCCCGGCATACTCGAAGTCCTCGTCGCTCCCGAAGTTACCGTCGCCATAGCCCTCTCACTCCCTCATACGAAGACGAGTCTAGGGGCTCGGCAGATTACTGTCGGAGAGATGACGCCATGTACCGTCGTCTTCATGAAGTAGAGAGGCGCCTGTGTCAGATAAACCGAGAAGAAGAGCTTAGGGGGAGAACTCTTCGTCCTAGCAGACCTCCTTTCTCCCGAACCATAGCGGATGCACCTGTGCCGTTCGGGTTCAAACCTCCCCAGTTCGAGATTTACACCGGAGAAACTGACCCCGTTGATCACATAGAGAGTTTTAAGACTCTGATGCTCCTCCATCAAGCTTCCGACGCCCTCCTCTGCAAGACCTTCCCCGCAACTCTCAAAGGCCCAGCTCGAGAATGGTACTCTCGCCTTGCCCCATGTAGAACCCCGTATTTTCAAATATTATTTTAATTATTTGAGAATGAATTTAAATAATTTTTGAGAATTTAATAAATATTTTCTAAGAAATTTATCTTTTGTACACGTGCAAAACACGTGCAAATGACTTTTGAGAAGTTTAAAAATTTAGTTTTCTTTATGAAAAACCATTATTTATTATTTGAAGATTATTTAGTATTTTTCCAGATTTTTCTGAAATTAATTGATACTATTTGCAATTTTTGAGAAAAGAAGGGCTTATTTGCAAAATTGACATTTGTTTGGGTTAAAACGCAGAAGTGACATTCTGAACGTTTTGAGTAGTATTTGACTGAAGTTTAGAAGTATATTTCCTATTAAATCCTAATTTAAATGATATTTGAAGGAATTTCAAGACTAATCTATATATATGTAAGTTATATTTTGGGAAAGGACTATTTTGCAAATTGGGTGAAAACCCTAATATTTTAATCCGGCATATATAAGGGATTTTCCCATTCCCAGCCGTCATTTACAATATTCAGATTTTGAGATTGTTTGAGGAGCAAGAGAGGACTTTTGGATCTAGCAAGGAGAATGCTTTTGTGGATTTTTCTTCAAATCAAGGTGAGTGGATTGTTTTGTTTTGTTTTGCTTTGCTTTGTTGTTTTGATTGATGAAGGACGTGAGACCTTTGTTATGCTTGTTCGTGATCATTATGCCATTACTTTGTTAGCCTCGTTGTATGTATGATATGGATCTTTAATTTGGATATGGATGATGAGAACTCTTATTGTTATTCGGATCATGATGGGAGAAATATTAAGATTTGTTGAGGAAAAGTTTGATTTATGAGATCGTATTGTTGGGAGACATATTGAGAATTGATAATGTTGTGATCAGACGATAAACATCTGGATCTTGTGATTGTAGTTCAGATTTTATGATTGAGTTGTGAAAGAAGTTTTGTTGAGGAAACCCTAAACAAAGGATTAAGGGTTTAGATCATGAGGATTTGAGTATTTGATTGATTGAGTAATGCATCCTTGATGGAGATTATTGAGAGTTGTTTATTTGCCTGGACACAAATTAATTTTATGATCGATGAATCCTTAGAAAACTCCAGTTTGATTTGTGTTCAGACCTATACTTTTGTAAATCTGTAGCCGACAGTCGACTGGACTGCGAAGCAGTCGACTGGTACGAGCCTACTGTGTATTTTTGAGTCTTTGAGATTTGCTCGGGACAGTCGACCTAGACTGAGGTCAGTCGACTGATCTTCTGTTTGTATTCTTGTTCAGTCCTTTCGGGACAGTCGACCTATGACCTTTCAGTCGACTCAAATACTTAGATTATTTTTTGTAAAATGTTGGGATATGTCCTCTGGACAGTCGACTGGTCCTGTAGGATCTTTGTATTCGATTTGAGATATTTTGTTTAGTGTTTGATTTTGAGACATTTGTTCAGTACTTGATTCTGAGATATTTGTTCAGTATTTGATTTTGAGCTGTTCAGTTAAGAACATGATTGTGAGATATTTGTTGAGCCACTGGTTTAGTGGGAATTTGTTCAGATATTTGTTTTGAGTCTCTAGAGGTATGTGACCCTAGTATACCGGTGTTTGTTCAGTTATTTGTTGAGGCCCATCGAGGCAAACTTTCAGTTATTCAGATTTTTAGTCTGGTAGGGTACACTACTCTAGGAGATTTGTTCAGTAACCCAAACTAATAAGGACAGGCATTAGTAGTGTCATGACGAATGAGAACTTGAGTTATGCACCTCAGTATGGCTTTTGATGTAGGATTTAATCTCCTGAATTATCCAAGTAGTTAACTTGTGATGTGTGATTTATCTCCGGAATTATCCAGGTAGTTAACCTGAGATGTGAGGTACTTCTCCGGAATTATCCAAGTAATTATCTTGAGATGTGGGATTGACCTACGGAATGATCGGAGTCGAGGCGACACTTTTGGGGTATTATTGTGATGATGAGTCTATGTTTAGATGTGGGTTGATCTCCTGAATTATCCAGAGAAAATTACCTGTGATGTGGGATCAATCTCCGGAATGATCAAGCATGGACAAATTATCATAGTTTATCTTCATCTCTTAGTAGTCATCGTTGTCAGCATGTAGTCATGATGTTTTCTTGAATCACTTTTATGCATTTGGATTTCCTGTTTTTGCACACACTTGGCTTTTGGTTTTGGTAACACCCATTATTCTTTTGTTGTACTTCATACTTTAGTGTTTGATTATTATTTGTTGGATATTATGTTTTAAGTTCATTTATGTTATTTGTTTGATTAGTTGCCACTCGCACCATTTATGGCTGACCCCGTAGTTTTGGGGTTAGGGTTCAACTCTAGCCTCACATGTTGCAGGTTATTGCTTAGATTGGAGGTTGGATGCTTGAGTTGGCTTTGAGATAATTGGATTATTTAGTGTTTGGTGTAAAATTGTAAAGACTTATTTGAGATCATTATTGAGTTGTAAATAAAGATTAATTTGTGTTGAGATGTTTAGACTTCCGCTGTAATTGAAAAGTTTGTTGTAATAAAAGAAAGAAAATCTTAGTGATTTTGGTTGTGACTATTGTTGTATTGAAGTGGATTGCTGGGATTTCGCCACTTATTTTCTAAGCTCTCATATTAGAAATTTGGGGCGCTACACCCCAGCGTCAATATTCTCCTTCGAGCAGTTCGAAACACTCTTCATCACCCACTTCGTGAGCAGCAGACGCACGGAGAAGACCAGCATCTCACTCCTCCAACTCAGACAGGAGAAAGGTGAGAAATTAAGAGACTATGTGAAGAGGTTCACTGCGGAGGTCAGGTCCATGGCCTCCCTCGACCAATCCGTCGCAACGGCCGCCTTCCAATCCAACGTCTTCAATTCCAGCCTCCGCTCCTCGCTTGCTAAGAAGCCTCCACAGAACTTTGCCGACCTCCTTCTCAGGTGTGATAAGTACATTCGTGCCAAAGAGGCCGCCTACCCTCCAAGCTTCGGAGGGTCTACCTCAGGGACGAAACGAAAGCTGACCGAAGAAGAAGAGGCTAAGAAGCTTCAGAAGGACGGCAATGGCCAGCGCCACCCGACTCCTCGGTTTGAGAAGTTCACCCCCCCTCGTTGCTAATATATCAGAAGTCCTTATGGAGGTGGACAGGGAAGGACTACTCCGCGCTCTCCCTAGAATGAATACCCCTGGCAAGAAGAGGGACAAAGATAAGTGGTGCCGCTTTCACGGGGACCACGGCCACGACACGAATAATTGTCGGGCTCTCAAGGAAGAGATCGAAGAACTCATACAGCGGGGGCACCTGATCAAGTTCGTCCGAAAAGAGGGGTCCGAGCTCCTCCCCTGATCGTCACCTCTTCCGAACGAACAGAAAGGCCCGCCGAGCTTCAAGACTCAGCTCCTCCCAAGAGGTCTTCACCTTATTGTAGAAGTAGGATTCTGATTTTCAATAAGGCCGATGCTTGTAACCCGGCCAATAGCATGTAATAATGGCTCGCCCTATTGGAGCAGCCACTTAGTTTATTTCAATAAAACTTTACATATTTTCATTGAAAATTATTGCTCTTGCTTCTCTATCTCTCCGGGTCACGACTCTCTTAAATGGTGGGTTCGGAGTCCAGCTTCTTCTACATGACTGCTCCCACAACTTGCTAAGCACTCCACAATGGGTTCGGAGTCCAACACTTGGCTCGATTCTACTCCGCAAGTTCGCTCCTAAGCGAGCTAGAAGTAGCTCGCCATTCGTAATTGCTCCCACAACCCTTAACCTCACGATGGTTCGGAGTCCAGCACTCGGCTCGACTCTTCTTCCTCGGCTCGTCCTCAGACGAGCCAGGAGTAGATCGCCGTTCGAAATTGCTCCTGCAGCCGTTGAATGGATCGGAGTCCAACACTTGGCTCGATTCTACTTCGCAAGTTCGCTCCTAAGCGGACTAGAGGTAGCTCGCCATTCGAAACTGCTCCTGCATCCCTTAAACTAACCTCACGATGGTTCGGAGTCCAGCACTCGGCTCGACTCTTCTTCCTCGGCTCGCCCACAGACGAGCCGAAAGTAGATCGCCGTTCGAAATTGCTCCTGCAGCCGTTGAATGGATCGGAGTCCAACACTTGGCTCGATTCTACTTCGCAAGTTCGCTCCTAAGCGGACTAGAGGTAGCTCGCCATTCGAAACTGCTCCTGCATCCCTTAAACTAACCTCACGATGGTTCGGAGTCCAGTACTCGGCTCGACTCTTCTTCCTCGGCTCACCCACAGACGAGCCGGAAGTAGATCGCCGTTCGAAATTGCTCCTGCAGCCGTTGAATGGATCGGAGTCCAACACTTGGCTCGATTCTACTTCGCAAGTTCGCTCCTAAGCGGACTAGAGGTAGCTCGCCATTCGAAACTGCTCCTGCATCCCTTCAACTAACCTCACGATGGTTCGGAGTCCAGCACTCGGCTCGACTCTTCTTCCTCGGCTCGCCCACAGACGAGCCGGAAGTAGATCGCCGTTCGAAATTGCTCTTGCAGCCGTTGAATGGATCGGAGTCCAACACTTGGCTCGACTCTACTTCGTAAGTTCGCTCCTAAGCGGACTAGAAGTAGCTCGTCATTCGAAACTGCTCCTACATCCCTTAAACTAACCTCACGATGGTTCGGAGTCCAGCACTCGGCTCGACTCTTCTTCCTCGGCTCGCCCACAGACGAGCTAGAAGTAGATCGCCGTTCGAAATTGCTCCTGCAACCATTGAATGGATCGGAGTCCAACACTTGGCTCGATTCTACTTCGCAAGTTCGCTCCTAAGCGGACTAGAAGTAGCTCGCCATTCGGAACTGCTCCCGCATCCCTTAAACTAATCTAACGATCGGATCTCTCCTATGGCTCGACTCTATCTCACCGGCTCGTCCTCAAACGGGCCGGGGTTAGATGGCCATCCCAACCTGCCCCGCGACTGTCGAACCGAGCGGACGAGGTACCGACCCTCGTATATGGCAAAAAATTGCCCCGAGGCGAAGTCACCGTCGGATCTCTCCAAAATTCGCGACACAATCTGAAGGACGGTTCAGATCGTGCCACGCCCACAAAACGATAAGATAACGTTTTCTCGTGATCTGAACCCCATCCTCGTGATGCGCGCCATGATCAACGGCCTAGATCCAGCCACGCGTCTCTTCCGAGCTGTCTGCCATCGGCCTGTTCAGGCGAGCTACCGAACAGCTCAGCCGAACAGCCGAGCCACTGGGCACGGAAGGGAGCTACCTTCAGAGAACACTTCCTTCAAAACAGACAACTCAACACCTCGGCCAACGGTACTGACCCTCCGAGCCGAGGTGCCGGGGTACCGACCCTCGTATATGGCAAAAATTCTGCCGATCCGATTTCGCCGTTAGATCATCTCGAAATTCGCACCCAAGCGTGATGGACGGATCAGATCGCGCTACGTCACCACAAAACGACAAGATAACGTTTTCTCGAAACTCGTGCCTCTTGTCTCGTGATTCGCGCCATGATCGTGATCAACCGTCCAGATGGCTCTTCTACAAGTCGAGCTCCCCGCTCTGCTCGCCTCCAAAGCGGAGCTCTTCTCAAACGAGTTCGGAGCTAAAACTCTCTCTTAGAGTTGCTCCTCAAACTCCTCTCCCAGATGGCTCTTCCAAAGTCGAGCTCTTCACTCCGCTCGCCTCCGAAGCGAAGCTCTTCTCAAACGAGTTCGGAGCTAAAACTCTCTCCTAGAGTTGCTCCTCAAACTCCTCTCCCAGATGGCTCTTCTACAAGTCGAGCTCTTCACTCCGCTCGCCTCCAAAGCGGAGCTCTTCCCAAAGCGGAGCTCTTCCCAACGAATTCGGAGCTAAAACTCTCCTAGAGTTGCTCCTCAAACTCCCCTTCCAGATGGATCTTCTACAAGTCAAGCTCTTCGCTCCGCTCGCCTCCAAAGCGGAGCTCTTCTCAACGAGTTCGGAGCTAAAACTCTCTCCTAGAGTTGCTCCTCAAACTCCTCGTCCAGATGGCTCTCCTAGAGCCGAGCTCTTCACTCCGCTCACCTCCAAAGCGGAGCTCTTCTCCACTAGTTCGGAGCACAACCTTCTCCTAGAGTTGCTCCTCAAACTCCTCTCCCAGATGGCTCTTCTACAAGTCGAGCTCTTCACTCCGCTCGCCTCCAAAGCGGAGCTCTTCCCAAAGCGGAGCTCTTCCCAACGAATTCGGAGCTAAAACTCTCCTAGAGTTGCTCCTCAAACTCCCCTTCCAGATGGATCTTCTACAAGTCAAGCTCTTCGCTCCGCTCGCCTCCAAAGCGGAGCTCTTCTCAACGAGTTCGGAGCTAAAACTCTCTCCTAGAGTTGCTCCTCAAACTCCTCGTCCAGATGCCTCTCCTAGAGCCGAGCTCTTCACTTCGCTCACCTCCAAAGCGGAGCTCTTCTCCACAAGTTCGGAGCACAACCTTCTCCTAGAGTTCCTCCTCAAACTTGTCTCTCAAATAGCTCTTCTCGACGAGATAGGAGCACAACTCTCCCTAGAGTTCCTCCTTGCACTCACTTCACAGAATGGGTCTTCCCATGGCTCTTACGAGGATCTTCCCAACACCGCTTCTCCACTATGCGAGAGAACAAGGCAGAGGAGAGAACCCAGATGCCTCTCCTCCCCTTCCTCTTCTCCTCTTCTCCGAGCTACTACGGGCAGAGGGTGAACTACTGACGCGCCGAGCCGAGGTACCGGGGTACCGACCCTCGTATATGGCAAAAAATCATCCCGAGGCGAAGTCACCGTCGGATCTCTCCAAAATTCGCGTCAGAATTCGATGGACGGTTCAGATCGTGCCACGCTCACAAAACGACAAGATAACGTTTTCTCGTGATCTGAACCCAATCCTCGTGATGCGCGCCATGATGAACGGCCCAGATCCTGCCGCGTGTACCTTCCGAACTGCCTTCCATCGGCCTGCTCGACCGAGCTACCGAACAGCTTAGTCAAGCAGCCGAGCCACTGGGCACGGAAGGGTGGAACCTTCAAGAAACGCTTCCTCCAAAATAGCTAACTCAGCACCTTGGCCACCAGCCCTGATGCGCCGAGCCGAGGTGCCGGGGTACCGACCCTCGTATATGGCGAAAAAACTCGCCGACCCATATCAGCCGTTGGATCTTGTAAAAAAGCGCGCTCGTCATGATGGACGGATCAGATCGCGCCACGTCACCACAAAATGACAAGATAACGTTTTCTCGAAACTCGTGCCTCTTGTCTCGTGATTCGCGCCACGATCGTGATCAACCGTCCAGATTGAGTCGCGTAGCTTGGATCTGCCAATCTACCAAACTGCGGAGTGGCGAAAAATGTACCTCAAAATCCGTGCTCGGATTCGCCGAACAAAGCAAGCAGATGAAGAGGAAGAAAGAAAAAGAGGCTAACGGTCGGGGTCGGATCCGATACCCACGGTCCGACCCATACCCTTCTTAGCTCCTTCATTCTTCTTCTTCTTCCCCAACACTTCTCTTCTCCACTGTGCGGAAGAACAAGGCAGAGGAGAGAACCCAATTGCCTCCCCTCCCCTTCCTCTTCTCCTCTTCTCCATTGCGCAGAAGAACAAGGCAGAGGAGAGAACCCAAATGCCTCTCCTCCCCTTCCTCTTCTCCTCTTCTCCTCTTCTCCACTGTACGAAAGAACAAGCCAGAGGAGAGAACCCAAATGCCTCTCCTCCCCTTCCTCTTTCTTCTCAGAAGAGCTACCGACCTACCGAACAGCAAAGTGGGAAAAATTCTCCTCAAAATCCGTGCTCGAATCTGCCGAACCAGATTCATTTGCCGAGCAAACAAGGAAGAAGAGAGAGGATCCGAGGTGCCGATCCGATCCGAGGTACCGGGGTACCGACCCTCGTATATGGAGAAAAATTCGACCGATCTCATCTCACCGTCGGATCGTCTCAAAATTTGCGCTAAAACATGATGAACGGCTCAGATCTCGCCACGTCACCACAAAACGACAAGATAACGTTTTCTCGAAACTCGTGCCTCTTGTCTCGTGATTCGCGCCACGATCGTGATCAACCGTCCAGATTGAGCCACGTAGCTCGGATCTCAAATCCGAGCTACCGAAAAAATTCTCCTCAAAATCCGTGCTTGGATCTGCCAAACCAGATGCATTAGCCGAGCAACAAAGAAGCAGAGGAGAAAAAGAGGAAAAAAAAAAGAGTTGGCACGGGGCCGGGTCGACCCGCTACGGGATCCGAACCCGACCCACTTACTCACTCCTTCTCCCCTACACTCTCCCGCCAAAAACAAACCAGAGGCAAAAGAAAAAACCCAACATCTTCTTCCTCAACCTCCGACGTGGAACCTCCACAACGACAAGCTCCGTCACCGAGCTCGATTCCCGAACAACGCCGACGTCGATGCTCCATGCTGCCGAGCTCACTGGCCGAACCCAACTCCTCGGCCGAGCTTCGAGCTTCGCCACCTTCGCCACGATGTCGAGCTCCTTCACGAAGCTCCGAACCCAACCCCTCGGCACCGACCAAGCTCCTCGTCCAACTACCTCCGACGCCGAACTCAGCTCATCTCCAACACCGAGCTTCAAGCTCCTCGCCAACTTCATCAATGTCGAGCTCCGAACTCCCCGTCTCCATCGAGCTCCGACGACGACGTCGAACACTACCCACCACCAAGCTCTCCTCCTTCGACGACCGAGCTCCACCACGCTCCTAGTCGAACCCATCGAACCGAAGCTCCAAGCTCCGACCAAAGTGCCGAGCTCCACCTTCGTCTCCTTCGCGAGCTCACCCCCAGTACCGAGCTCGCCTCCGCCGCCGAACCATTAGCGAGCTCCGAACCACTTCCGCCGAGCTCCCAACCTCGCCGAATCACTTCCGCCGAGCTCGCCTCTTCTCCTTGCCGAGCTCTTCAAAATGCCGAAGCTACATTCCGTGGGCGGAGCTCCGTTGAATACGCCGAAGCATCGAGCTCTGAGATCTCACTTCGCCGAGGCTTTATTTCCGTCGAGCCCCTTCTCCATGCCGAGTCGAACTCCCTCCGACGAGCTCCCCAGTGTCCTGCCATGGCCAGTGTTCGGCCATCGAGTCCACAGCGCAGCTCTCGACCACGGCGCCGACCAAGCCCCTCGTTTGCCTAGGAGCTTCGACTCCGACGTGCCGAGCTTAGAACTCCTCTTCCTCGCCGAGCGCTTCCACCGCCGAGATCCTCGTAGACGAAGTCGGAGAGGGGGTCGGATGAACCAGTCGAAGAAGAAGAGAACTGGGCGAAGTAGAAGAAGAGAGAAGAAGAAGAAAAAGATAACCAAAAAAAAAAAAAAAAATGCCACGTGGCAATGCCACGTGGCTTCGTTACACTCCTCGGCAGATCCAAATCGCCGAGCCAAAGCACTGATCCGAGGTGCCGAACCGAGGAACCGGGGTACCGACCCTCGTATATGGAGAAAATACTCGCCGACACACACGATCCGTCCGATCGTCTCAAAATTCGCGTCGCGACACGATCGACGCTCAGGAGCGCGCCACGTGTCCCGATCGTGATCTTCCTCACGATGCACGCAGATCTGATCATGATGGACGGCCAGGAACGCGTCACGTGTCCCGATCGTGATCTGCCTCGCGATGCGCGCAGATCTGATCATGATGGACGGCTAGAAAAGCGCCACGTGTCCCGATCGTGATCTGCCTCACGATGCGCGCAGATCTGATCATGATGGACGGTTAGAAATCTGCCACGTGTCCAGGTAATATTTAAATTATTTATTTATTTATTTATTTGTTTTTTTATTTAAAAAATCCGAAAAAAATATTTAAAAATCGAAAAAAATTAATTAAAAATTCTAAAAATAATTATTAATTCAGAAAAAATTATTTTTAAATTCTGAAAAAATAATTATTAAATTAGAATAACTAATTAATATTTTTGATAATTAATTATTTAATTCGGAAAATGAATAAAAATTCAAAAAAGTGAGAAAAAATTTAGAAAAATCTGGAAAAATCACCAAAAATCCAGAAAATTCTGAGAATATTTTTGGGCATTTTACAAGCCCATAATAACACTGTTACACCCCGAGCAAGATTCCAAACTCCCTTAAGAACACCGATAAAATCCTGTACGCCATTAGATTAGTAAAACTACTCCTCAAAGGCTGATCAAACTCAGTCTTCGGGAGTGGGGGGCTCGTGATATGGCTAAAAATAGGATTAAATCGGGACCGTTCACATCGGACACGAATCTTAAAGCTCAGGGGTAAAACGGTAATTTCACCTACTAACGGGTCTGAAATGGGAACTGGGTCTTTCTTCACGACCCAATAACCCACGAACGGATCCACCTCAACTGGGTACGGGTCCTAACCCGAAACACACCCAGTCCAGAAAAGATAGAATTAGGGTTTCTGATTAATCCTAATCAACGGCCCTTATTCACATCTATCTTTTCACCGGGAATTAAGGGATTACATTCCTAATCTGATTACGAGGATTTTATGCCTTATCAGATCACGGGAATCACATTCCTTATCTGATCCCAACGGCGACTATAAATACCCCACACCCATCTCCATTAAGAGGTAATCAATCTTTTTCTAGTTAAACGCTCTTTCATAATCATTTCTGGTGACTGACTTGAGCGTCGGAGGGTGCGTCGCCGGGATCAACCCCGGTGTCTCGCACTTCCTTGCAGGTGAACGGCGGGAGTCAACGGTCAAGCTCCGACGAACAGGTTAGGTGTTTGCTATTCAGGTTTTCCACGAACTCACAAATTCATCTGCTTGCCCCCACACCGAAATTAGCGGCAACAGATACTGAGAATTTAGATATGGAAAAATACTTTTAAAATACGCATTAATGAAAACAGGGGTTACAAAAACCCACGGGTCAAACGTACCCGCGGGTTGACGGACGGGTTTGACTTGGTCAACGGGTTGGGTGGACCAGGTCGAGCGGGTTGAGTTCGTGATTTTTCTGACTCGGGTCGACTCGGGTCAACCTACGGGTTCAACCCGGACCCGAACCGGATTTTAGCGGGCCGGGTTCGTGTGGACGGGTTGCGGGTCATCCCGGCCCGGTTGCCATCCCTAAGTTTTCCTAACCGATGTTGAATTATTTAGCTCGAATTGATAAATGTTTTTGCTTCTGGTTGACCGTTTTCGCTGAGTTCGAAATTAAAAAAAACAAATAAAAAATGAAATTAAAGAGATAACTCTACTACTATAATTGAAGAGTTGGAATTGTGTGATTTTTAGATAAATCAGTATAATTTGTAGACAAAATAACTTGATTGATCTAATCTCAACCACAGATTATTGAGTGAGAGTGATATTAACCATTAATTTCTAATTGATCAGCCACTTAACATAATGTCTACAAATTTTAAATCTATTTATGATATAACTATTTATTTATGAATGTGCTATTCATATAAAACAAAATTGATGTAACTAGATACTATGTAAAGAGTAGGCAAAATTTAAAAAAACATCACAAAATTTTAGGCCAGTTTAAAAAAGCGTCCATAAACTTTTAAAAAAAAAAAAAACGACACAATGTTTAACTTTGAACTGACAGAGTTGCCTACCAATAACTTTCTTCTACGTGCACTGCACGTACTCTAATTATATGACAAAAATATCCTTGTTCTCCTCCTTCTCCAATTTCCTACCGTAATTTAAAAAAGCTACACAAAACTTTTGGTCACTTTAAAAAAACTACACTAAAGTTTTTTTTTTTTTAAAAAGGACACAATGTTTAAATAAGGTCCACTGGGTTAGTTAGTGTTAGGGTTGGGTTAGGGTAGGGTTTAAAAAAACCACACTTATCTTTTATTTGTGTTTAAAAAAACATCACTTAACTAATCAGATGTTTAAATAAACCCCCCGAACTAACCCTAAACCTAACTAACTCAGTGGACCTTATTTAAACATTGTGTCCTTTTTTTAAAATAAAAAGAAACTTTAGTGTAGTTATTTTAAACTGGCCAAAAGTTTTGTGTAGTTTTTTTAAATTTCGACTTTTTTAAAGGTATTTTCGTCATATAATTAGAGTACGTGCAGTGCACGTAGAAGAAAGTTAACGGTAGGTAACTCTTTCAGTTCAAAGTTAAACGTCGTTTTTTTAAAAAGAAAAAATTTAAGAACGTTTTTTTAAACTGACCCAAAATTTTGTGATGTTTTTTTAAATTTTGCATAAAGAATACGATGAGAGTTTTAAATGGGTAGATTGAGGTCTCAATGGTAGACCATGTCGTAGTCATTAATTAAAAAAAAAAAAAAAATAGGGCTGTATCGGGGGTGCAGATATTTTGTAAAAATTACGTCATGCATAGGGGTGGCAACTGGGCCGGGTCAACCGGCGACCCACCCGCGACCCGGCCCACGAACCCGGCCCGCATAAGGATTTCACGGGTTCGGGTCGAACCCGGTGAATAGGACCGGGTCGACCCGGGTCGCTTTTTTCCCGAATTTGATTCGCCAAACCCGGCCCACGAACCCGGTCAACCCGCGAATTGGACCCGCCAACCCGCTGGTCGACCCGCGAATTTCGACCTACCGACCCGTGACGGGTCAACCGTTCGACCCGCGGGTTGAACGGGTCGAAACCCGCGGTTCGAGGCCGGGCTGATCGTTGGGCTTAGGTGCCGTTGGGCTTCACAGCGTTGGCATGCAGCCAACGGCTCTTAGAGCCGTTGTGCTGCCGTTAGATAGTTTATTTTTTTTTTATTTTTTTTTTTTGTTTTTTCCCAATTCTAAGTCTATAAATAGCCCCCAAAAATCTCCAAAAAAATCACACCTCCCTCTCTTACTCTCTCTACTATTATACATCAAAAAAAAAAAAAATTGAAAAATTGTAGTAATCATCAAACAAGTGTACAAGGAGGCGTATACACGATCAAATTTCGGTCGTATCGGAGAACAAAATTCAACGTCTTCAACTCTCTTCAACCATCGACTCAAATCTACTTCAACTCTTCAATTGCGAAATCGGCAAAGCCCTCCTCCATCTTTTCTATTATATTCTAATTTTCACGGTTTTATTTTATACGCGTATTCCACGGTGAACGGTATCAAAATATCTCTATCTCTTTTCTCTTGTTATTATTTTTTTTGCGTTGTAGTTAAAATTATTGTTCGTTTTTTGAACTTCTCTATCTCAACCCTCTTGTTTTTTAGTTTTTTTTTGTATAATTCACCGCTCGTCCCCTCCTACATTGTAGATTTTTTTTACATACCACATTACTACACTATGTCTAGATCACGCGGTAGCGGTCGTAGTGGACAAGATTCTTCCTC
This sequence comes from Hemerocallis citrina, assembly GCA_017893485.1. Lineage (NCBI taxonomy): Eukaryota > Viridiplantae > Streptophyta > Magnoliopsida > Asparagales > Asphodelaceae > Hemerocallis > Hemerocallis citrina. The sequence continues at coordinate 253,601,607 of CM030363.1, read as the reverse complement.
ATCTTCACGTAGGCCACCAATTGTCCCAATTACTGAGCCCGCCCAAGATTACATTGATCCTACTATGGAACAATGGGGTACACACGATGATGTTGGACATGAACAATTAGAAGAAGAACAACAACAACAAACCGACACCACACAACCCCGTAGTAGTAGGAAAAGTAGAGGAGAAACTAGCGATTGACATAAGTTTTATCATTATATCCCGGACGAAAATACTCCGGGTGTAGGTGTGAAAGCGTGTAAATCATGTGATAAACTATACAAATTCAAAAAGGGTGACGGAACTGGTACACTTAGTAGGCACATCCTAAATAATCATAAAGATCTTCTTGATCAACTACAAGGCCAACAAAGAATAAACCCTAGGACCGGTCAAGTAGATAGCCACCCTTATGATCCCGAACTTGTTCGTCGGGAAATGGCCCGATTAGTAATTAAGGATGAGTTACCATTTACCTATTCCGAGAGTAGGAACTTGGAAAATTTTAATCAAACGGCCTTAAACCCTCATTTTAAAAGAATTCCGAGAAATACTTGCAAATCGGATTGTTTTAAAGTGTACATGGAAATGAAGGACGCGTTGATTGCAATTTTATATAGTTTAACTTGTAGGGTTAGTTTAACTTCGGATTGTTGGACGGGTGTCAACAATATTCCAACGATGGGAATAACCTGTCATTGGATCGACAATGATTGGATTCTTAATAAAAGAATCATATCACTTGCGTCGTTGCCGTATCCCCATAGTGGCGCTGAAATAGCAAACCGTATTTTAGAAATTTGTGATGTTTTTCATATTCGCGATAAAATTATGGCTATTAGTCTTGATAATGCATCTAACAACAATGTAGCAATTAATACTTTAAAAAGAATATTAAACCCTCCATCTGACAATATTTTTCATGTTAGGTGTGCATGTCATATTATAAATTTATGTGTTCAAGATGCATTAGGTATAGCTGATCCATATATAATTAAAATTAGAGATTGTGTACATTTCATTGCATTAAAACCAAGCATTCTACAAGAATGGAAAGCTTGGTGTAGAGCTAGACATGTTCCTTTTAGAAAATTTCCAAAGGATGTTAGACACCGATGGAATTCTACTTTTGATTTACTAAATGTTGTCACCGAATATAAAGCAGTTGTAAATGATTTTTGTATCGCACAAAATATGCCTAATTTTCAAATGACTGCCGCCGATTGGTTTTTTGCTGAATCTTTGTTGAAATTTTTAGAACCTTTTAAAACCGCAACTTTAAAATTTTCAAAAACATATGAATCTACTTCTAGTAGCATTTTTATTGAATTAGTTAGCATGGTTCAAACATTTAACGAAATGTTAAATGATACCCATATTAGTGACATTGTAAAACCTGCATTTACTAAATTTTTGAAGTATTATTTTCCTCCTCCTATGTTGATTTGTGTTGCTACTGTTATGGATCCTCGTATCAAATTTGAAGGTACGAAGAATTTGATAGAAATATTTTTTGGATATTTAGATAACATTGTAGAATTAACAATTGATTGCGCTAGTTTTTTAGTTAAATTTGAATCTACGTTAAATAACTTGTATGATTATTATGATAGACGTTTTGCTTCTAGTAGTACAACTTCTATAGTTAGTTCTTCTTCTGGTAGTTCTAAAGGTAAAAGTAGAATTGGTGATAGAACATTTAGTTTACTTGAAAAAATTCAATCTAAAAAACCTAGGACTAATCAACCAAATGAATTAAATTGGTATAACCAACAAGATGCTGAGCCTTTTACTTCTGCACTAGATATTTTACAGTGGTGGACAGAACATGAACACACTTTTAGTATTCTATCAATTATGGCTAAAGATTTACTAACTCCTCCTGTCTCTACAGTTGCTTCTGAGAGTGCATTTTCTACAAGTGGCAGGGTTCTATCAGATTACAGGAATCGGATGAAGCCCGAGACGTTAGAGATGCTCGTATGCACAGAAGACTGGCTGAAGGCTGAAGATAGGACGCAAGGGAAAGCACTATCGAGTTCCACAAGTGGGAGCAACTCGCCTGAAGACCAACAACAACAACAACAACAACAACAATAGCTTTTCTTGTTTTGTTAAATTAGAAAAATTGTAGTCAATTAAAATTGTACATAAGAACTAAGAAATATGTTATTGTATAAAACTTATTTGTGAATTGAATTTTTCATTTCGTTATAAATTGTTCAAATTGTACAACTTAAATTCATATGAATAAAATTTCAAAATTTGTTGTCAATTTCACTCTTTCAATCTTATTATTATTATTACGATTTTTTTTGTTTATTAGTATAATAGTATTATTACTTACTTAGTATTATAATTAAACATCATTTGGGGATATTTGATTCAATTTTAAGAATTGTAGTATTATTACTTATTAGTATTATTACTGAATTACATACTTAGACAGTTAGACTTAGTATTATAATTAAACATCATTTGGGGATATTAGAAGAATTGTATAATTTATTACTTATTAGTAGTATTACTTACTTAGTATTATAATTTTTTAAAAAATGTAATATTCATCAAACAAAAATATGGTTGTTTGTATAATTGTATACATCATTTGTAAAATTATTATTATTATTAGTTCGATTTAAGATACCCAAAAAAAATATATATATATATATATATTAAACGGGCCAACCCACGGGTCGACCCGGCCCAACCCGGGTTGAGCCCTAATGGGTTCACGGGTTGGGCGGGCCACCCAAATCAGAATCTGACCCGGCCCGGCCCGGCCCGCATAACAACCCAACCCGGCCCGGCCCGCCCACTCCAGCGTGCCAACCCGCGCGGGTTGGGCCCGGCCCGGCCCGTTCGGCCCGTTCGCCACCCCTAGTCATGCATGACAAAAAAAAGAAAAATATTACTATTATAAATAAATAAATAAATAAATAAATAAATAGATAAATAAATAAATAAATAAATAGGGTTTGGTGTTGAGAGGGTGAGATCGACCTTGAATGGGATCATCGTCTTCAACGAATTCAACTTCAGAAGAGAGAGCAATGGCGTCCGCTAAGGCTAAAGAAATCGTCTCCTCCAACCCCGTCGTCGTCTTCAGGTCTATCCTTCTTCCCTAATTTCTTAGTCGATTTTCTGATCTGAATTAAGATTGTTTGCTGTTTCAGTTCTTGATCTTGTTCACAGATCCAACGAGTTATTTATTTATTTTATTAGGGTTTACTAATTTCGTTTTTGTTCAATTTTGATGGCTCAATTTCATGTATCACAATAATTTAGTGGCAATTCTTCATGAAGATACGCTAGGGTTTCTGCTAGGGTTTCTTATACCTAATCTAATCCTAATTAATTTCTAGGATAGAAAAAAAGAAAGATCGAAAGAAAAAAAAAAGGCTAATTTGGAGATGTATGTGTTTGTTAGTTGAAAAGGAAAGATCGAAAGCAAGGATTTTTTCTTCTTCCTTAAAAGTTCAAAAAAATAAAATAAAAATTAAATGCATAAAAAGATCTATGAGCACCCCAAGTTGTAGCCACTGCTATATGAAATTTAATTGTTACAAACCGTTATGGTATGTAAAATATGTAAGAAAAGGTAAGACAATTAATCTGAACAATATTTGATTGAGGAATGATACATACCGTAACTGTATTTGCCAATTGGATTTTATGTAGGATTCCAACTAATCAATTGAATTGGTGGGTACGTTAACAAGTACCTGTAGCACTAGTCAAAGATGTAATCCTTTTAAATATAACTAGTAATTTACACGTGTGATGCACGTTTTAATTAATATAATTTTTTTAAAGTAAAAAACTTAGCCGGCAGGACGAAGAAAGGGTGCGTGGGTTTTGAGAAAGAGGGAGAGGAACAGTCGTCGTGTTTTTTTTTAGAGAGGGAGTTTGTATGGGTAGTTTACGTGTTTGATGTGTTTATATAAAGGATTTTGGTTGTACGTACGTTGAACGGGTTGGTAGATTGACAAATTACACTAAGGCCTTCTCCCATTATAGTAGTAGAGATGTAATTTTTGTAACTAATCCATCACCTTTATTTTTCTTGACCTTTTTCTTCTTCTTCTTCTAGTGTAGAGTAATTTGCAAGAAGGAAGAGGAAGGTTAGAAACTTCCTTTCTAGTTTCGTTCCTTGGTCAAGAATTTGGTTCTGAGTATGAGACGGTTGTCCTCGTGTTGATATTTTTTCCCCTTATATTTGGTCGTATGCTATACCCATCACCATTGACTTATTTCCTATCACTATGGTGTACATCGCATTATCGTTTGTTGTTAATGTGTTGTCGACCTTCTTTGATTGTTGTTAATGTGTCGTCAACCTTCTTAATTGTTGAATTTTTTTTATCGTTTGTTGTTAATGTGTGGTTGACCTTCTTAATTGTTGTTGGATTATTGGCCGAGGACATCATTGAAAGCCACTTTATTGTGAAGGAATATTTAAGGTTATCTTAAATTGTGAACAAGTTGTTTAAGGGGCATGATTGTTGCTTCTCTATTGGAAATTGTAGCCGAAGATTCAAATGGATAGATCTCTTTTGCCTCCTCTGGTGGTTGTGGCTGTGTCTTCACTAACTGCACCTTATTTTTATAACAGCATAACTGTATTTTTTAAAACAAGATTTTATTGCTGTCTTCCATATTTGTTAAGTGAAAACTAGTTAATCTATGTTCGATCAGTCATAACTAGACATTCATAAGTTCTTTGTGCTTTAATCCTTCCTAAACTTTAGTTTAATTCCCCTTGGATTGATTATTGAAGAATACAGTACCCGAATTTAGTTTTTCAAATATTGGAGAGGCATTGATGTAAAACCAACCCTAAAATAGAGAATTTCCAAGAATTTTAATGAGTTAATTTTACCAACATGAAAGTGCGGATCTAAGTTGAAAATTTTTAACAGTTAACAGGTTCGATGGGTTTTCAAGAATTGAATCAAATGTAACAGTCCCAATTAATAATTCAACCTTATAATCAATAAGTAAATCCCTACGTGTTTTAGCAAGTAAAAAAGTTCAATACCGATTCGTACTCTAATCTAGCATGTAGATCACTCAATCTCAGTATTTTGTGGTCGACAGGTAAATTAGATAATATGCTAGATAATAGGGCAGTAAAACACAAATACTTAATAAGGGAATGAGTATACCGAATGTGGAGAAACCCAGCGTAGATGTAGGAGTGGACAGTACCCAAGAACACAGCAACGCAGCACGATAGAAGGGCGGTAGCAACAACAACAAGGGCTGGATGACGGGGAGGTGCGACGGCGCTAGCGTGGTGTCGCCGGCGAGGTGCGACGGTGGAGGCAGACTTCACTGGCAGTCGACGGAGGCAGGGGCTCGGGGTTGCTGTTGGGGTGCGGGTCTTGATCGGGAGTGGAGGGGAAGGAGGCGACGGTAGATCTGGTGACTGGGGCGAAAGGTCGGGTGGTGACGGCGACTTGATGAGGGGACGGGTCGGGATTCTGGTAGTGGGATTTAGGGGAAGTAGCGGTCGACGATGGGGCTGACGGGGCGTGGTCGAGGCTGAGGGATTTGGGGCTTTTGGAGTTGGGTTCGTATGTGGAGATCGGAGTGGAGTCTGGTGGGTTTGGGATTTTGTAGAGTGGATGTGAAACGGGATCTGAGATGACGAAGGAAGGAGAAGGAAGAAGGGGAGCGGCTGTAGACGGGGGGAATTATTGGATCAGGGTTTTTTATTAGGAATTTGTATTTGGGGATTTTTTTAATTGGGGGTAGATTTTAGAGTTTATCACAAACCCTAAAATTTGATTAGGATTTATCACAAACCCTAATGCAGATCTTAGTTGTATCACACAAAAGAGAAAGAGGAAGAGCAAAAACTCCACAGATTTTTTTTATCAATAATGGCATCCTTTCTCATTCATCTCAAGGCCTTTAAATAGGCTCAAATACATCTTGAAATACATCTCCAAAATATTCTCAAAATCCAAAAAAAATACAAAAAGATTACATATGGCTATAATTGCCAGAAACAAAAATGGTAAAAAAATAGAAATCCTAAATCGAATAAAACAGCTGATGAAGACGACGCCTGCGCTGATAGTAACGCCCAAATCGTCTGGAACCGATGTCCTCATCAGGCATATGTAATGACTAATTGTGGTGTTGAAAGCGCACAACAATAGAAGTTTGTTCAATATATTATTCTTTATTGGTTTGGTGTAAAACATTAGTTGACAGGGCATCATATGTGCACCAAAGAGTCTTCAGCTATTATCGAGTATAAGATGAAGGTACTATATGTACCATATGTCACATTCTTTGGTCTCCAAAGGTTATTGTCTGGCTATAACCTTATGAAACTAATATCAATATGGTCAGGAAAAGAAACAACGATTTCCTGAATTATAAATGCTTCTCTTCTTTAGCAAAAACTGTAACTATCAAATGTAGGGGAGAAAAGTTAGATGCTCAGTTAGGTAATTGATTTTCATTATGAAATAGCACGATCTTCATTGAATCTCCTTGAGATCAGTGCCTCAAGCATGATCTTCTAAAATCAGGGGATCTTATAGGAGCAGTGTAGTCGAAGGCGAAAGATGCAGAGCAACTTTATTATCCCATAAAAAGTATGAGGCGTAAGGCGCAATTAACCAAGGTGCACTATTACTTTTTGGGGGTTTTTTAATTTTTTTAAATAAGATTATATATCATGATAACATGGATCACCCATTAGGTGGCCAATCGATAATAATCAATCTATATGAGGGAATTTTCTCATATATTATGAGGTCATTTTTTCATATATTATAATATTATGTGCAGTAATTATATATTTTTCTTAATCATTAGAAGAATGCTCCTACCAAAAGTTGTGAGCATAACTTGAATCCATGATCTCTCACATTCTCAAGATTGAGGCTCGCGCCTGAGTGCGCCTTGCAAGGATGATGCGCAAATAGTCTAGACGCCTTCGACTACAGTGTATATGAGCACAGTTTTTTAGGAGATCAAAACCCTCTAATGCCATTTCATATGAAATTAATTGCCCCAATGGGTATATCACTTTCCTCTTATGTTTGGTTTTAATTCAATGATGACTCTGGCAAAGAGTGTTCTAAACCCCCAAAAATATGTGGTGCATATATACTGTGTATGTCGTATACGATGAAATTTTGTGGAAATTTGCCCGTATAGTCCTGAAAATGCAGCACAAGCCATTATGCATCCGCATATCTACATGCAATCTGCATGAGGAAGATTTAAGTTTTAGAAGGTATGTATTGGTATCAAGAGTTACGGATCGGTTTCAATAGGCTTGGAAACCACGGCCGCAAACTAGGTTTCCCTGGAGTCTCGTCCGAAACTTCATGTATTGGGCAAGTTCGGTCGAAACTCAACAAAGCTTTGGCGATACAAATAGCCCAAAAGAGGAGGAAAAGAAATTAGTTTGGGTTGTGACTGGTTTGAATCCCGATTATCGTAGGGCCCAAAAGAGGAGCAAAAGAAATTAGTGTGTCCGATCTATTAGAAGATTGGAAGAGAAGATCAAAAAAATAAAAAACAGTAAAAAGGAAACATCAGATCATGTGAACAATAACTTTTTCATCTCAGTCATCCTTTCGCTGTCTCCATTATAGAAATGGAGGGCTCTATCAGTTGATTGAGCGATTGTGCGCAAGAGCTTGTAGAATCGTAAGAGAGAGAAGAGGCTGGTGTCACTTCTTTGAAATTAGAAGGAACGGGAAGTTAGCTTTACAGTCTTACTGATGTTTTAAGGGAATAGTTTGGGTTATGACTGGTTTGAATCCCGATTATCGTAGGGCCCAGTTTATATTAGGCATCTGGTTTTGGTTTGGTTCAACTATAGTATTTAGGCCTCATTGTTAAAACTAAATAGGGTGAGTTTGGTTCAGTTTGAAACTATTCATAAAAGCAATGGTTATGCTTTGGATCTAACTTTAAAAATTCAATCCTATTTTCTTAATAACTTTATTTGTATGCTTATATAACTGTATGTAGAAACTACTGTATATTTAACATCGTAAGAAACTAGCAAACCTACCTAAACCGATAGTCTAAACAAAACGAACGAAAATAGCCAAACCTTCTGAGACATTTTTATTACATTGAAACGGAAACAAAAGTCGAGTTTTCAGACCTTGCGTAATTGTTATCCGGCTGCTTAATTTCAGTATACAGTATGTGGTTTACTTAATGGTTAGGCGGACGTATAATAATTTGTATATTCTTTTTCTATCTAGCTATTTAATTTCTATATTTTTATTAATGACATGAGGTAATGCTATTGTTTTTTGAAGGAAAGAGGTAATGCTATTGTTACTCATGCTTTGTGAGTGAGTGAGTTGTAATTGCAATTCTTTATATGGATAGTTTTGAAAGGCAAGCACCTTGGCGCCTCATCCCCCAGGCGATGCAGAATGCACAATTCAGGATCCTCTCCTGTGTTCTTGACCGTGCGGTCAAGTTTAATCGGGTGAGGATCAGAAGGCACTCAGGTGGGTGCCTCGGGTGATAGGGGAGGCCTATTAAGAGCGTCGTCTCTTTTACTTTTTAGGTTCATTCTCTTAAAATTGAGATCTATACTGTTTTTAAGTTTTAGTTAGGCATATGTGAAGACAAAATATTTGAAATTGTGGGTAAGAATATCAAAGGGATATGAAGGTTCAAAGAGGTATGGTTTCTCCTCTCGTCTTTTCAGTCTTTTGATTTTCCATGTTCTTTTCCCATACCTCTAACATCTATCTTTTTTATCCTTATGACTTGGTTAATAATTATGTTTACGAAATGCTTGGCAGTTTGTTTTAGTGCAGTTGAGGAACTTTTAATTTAGATCATTATATATTTTTCTATGTGAGCGGCTAGATGCAATTGTGCATTTTTTCGGGCATGATAACATAGATAGTTTTAAAAGTTCATAAATTGTAATATCTTAGTAGGACTGCATACTCTTTATCATATTTTTGTATGATGTGCACTTCATACATTCTGGGTTTATATGTTTTGTTTGTCCTCTAGTTAAAAATTGAGTAGATTACTACATGCTACAAATAACACATCTTTTACGTATATATTCGTCTCTTGTTCCCTTTTTTCCATTCGGGTGGACGCCTCTCGCCTTAAGCGATATTGGAGTGTAGTACCTTGACTTCGCCTTTCACATTTAAAACTCTGTAGCAACCAATCAGTTAATAGAGTATCTGATTTTAGACTTCTAAATTTTTAGTATCTAATATATAAGCCTTGTAGTTATATTGTTGTGCTTCATTGTCTCAATAAATAATGGATTTTTGCTTTACTTTGTTTTGTTTACTTAGTAGAAATGTCTAATTGATGATCATCTTTTTCTTAAATATTTTCCTTCACCTTTCCTTTCCTTTTCTTATTATTTTTTTATTATGATTTTTCTTATTTTATCTTCTAATCTTCTTGGGTTTTTTATTCAAAAAATGCAACAATTACATCATTTCATAAGAGCCTATGATATAAGTGGAGCTAACACATAACTGCACCATACTGCATTCTGTGACATTGCTTGCAAGCAGTATAAATGTATCATCTTTAAGGAGAAAGTCTACCTCATGTTACTTTCTTAATTACAAATGATACTAATGATACTGAAGAATGTCTACCTCATGTTACTTTCTTAATTACTAATGATACTAATGATACTGAACTGTACCATTCCATACTTCACCAAGTGTGGAAATTGTTGTGGATAAGATTAATATTTGTGCCTTTGCACAGCCTTTTTCAACCTAACAATATGGGCAAGATTACGATGTTTTCTGTCTCTGTGGGGTGGTGAGCGTCTTATGTTTGTTGTTTGGTGTTGAATTTAACGAGTAATTCTTTGAAGGTTTATTTCTCACTATTTTGTGTTTTCGTACCTTCTAATGTGCCCTTCCTATTGTTTGCTGCAGCAAGAGTTATTGCCCATTCTGCGTTCGTGTTAAGCAGTTGCTGACACAACTGGGAGCCACTTACAAAGCAATTGAGCTGAATACTGAAGGTGAGCATATGTTGTTAGATTTCATTTATAAGAAAAAATATTTAAATTTCGATCCATGCAATTTCCTCTTCAAGGATCCTTGTTTGTTACGTTTCTCCCTTAGAGAGTAATGAGTTCATTTTATACAATTGTGCGATGATATCATACTCAATTTGCTCTGTTCTCTTTGATGAAGGTGATGGATCTGATATCCAGGCTGCACTTGCAGAATGGACTGGCCAAAGGACTGTTCCAAATGTTTTCATCGGTGGAAATCACTGGGGTGGCTGTGATGGTATGAATCTGTGTACTTCACACTGGACCCTGTGGTTGTTTTTTGCTCTATTTAAAGCTAACTCTAATATAATTCATATGGTTTTAAAAACAGATGTTATGGCAAAGCACAGTGCAGGCAAATTGGTGCCTGCTCTGACTGAAGCCGGAGCACTTGTTGCAGCATAGGAAATTGAATGTCTTTGGTGGCTGCTATTAAGTACTAGTTCATAGTTAAAAAACACTTGAAATAAAGAATAAGTGTGATCTTGCTTATTATATCATCAGTGCTTGAATGTTTCTTATGCTATCTTGATACAAGTATAATTAAAGAGTATATGCAATGCACTTTTTCTTTCCTTAAATTTAACTGAGCCTTTTATAGTACTGTATTGATCCTTTTGCGCATCTCTTGAATATCATGACTTGACTTTGCTCAAATGCAAATTTTTCAACAATTTAGTTGGTGTAGGTTGGCTTTGGACGGTATTAATGTTTTATTGCATTTGCAAGGCGGTTTGTGTGCCATTGAAGCGCATCACAGCTCTCTCCCTATCTTTCCATTTTCTTAAACCCATCTCTGATGTTGTATGAGGGGACTAGACAAAATTCTGAGTATTCGAACTGAATTTTAGTAGTACATACTACCTACTAATGATTCGCACCAATACTTGAAAGAAGGAAACTAACTACGAAGAAGTAGGGCTAGGGCTAGGGCTAGGGCATGATTCACTACGGAAAATTTAAGGAGCTAGCTTGTTCCTCTCAATAATCCAATCTCTCCAACATCATGTTATAGCCATTTACAGACACAGGGTTACATGACAAGTTTATGTAACTGTATAGGCTATTATTAGGCTGTAGTAACTAGAAATTCAGCTCATATTTGCACATGGACAAATGCCCCATATAAAAACGGTCGGCTAACTTCATCATGATACTATGGAATTGCAGCCTTCAGCTTCCTTCATTTTGATCCATATCTCATCCAGTTGTCTTAATATTTGAAACTAGAACCTTCATGTTTGATATGCATCTCATCCATTCGGTCTTATATCTTTGAATTCATCCTCCTGAAATTAACTAGAACCTTCAACTTTGATCCGTATCTCATTTATTTGTCTTAATCTTTGAATACATCCTCCTCAAACTAGAATTCTCCCAAGTCGAGAGTACTAAGGAGAACAAATCTAAGGGGCGGGCAATGCGAGAGGTTTCTGCTTTGAACGACCACAAGAAACAAGCTTAAAAGTCACAACAATCATTTCAGTGCGGCCGAAAGCCCAATTACATACACTTAACCAAATATGACTATGACAAGATGACAAACAGATGTGTGCAAAACAAACTCTAGATGACAAAAGCATAAAAATATGAAGGAAAAAAAAAATAATAAAAGATGATTTTTCTATCATTTTAAAACTGACTAGTGCAGTAAGCTATGAACAGTCTGCAATTCGTCATGGGTTTTATAAAGAAGATGACTGCATGCATAATATTAATAGCAAAGATTAGTGATATATATTGAGAGTAGTTGATAGGTGTATGTTTGGATATTCATCATCACTTCCTAGGGGCAGGGTTTTTTTTTTTTTTTTTTATTTTTTTTTATTTTTTTTAATATAGATAATGTATACAAGACAAAATTAAGAACATATATATACTTAACCTTCCACAGAAAAACATACAAATTGGATATGCAAAAAAATAAACTTCATACCAACCATACCGAAATTTAAACAAATAACAATTACACTTGGAATTAAAGCCATGAGATGAAGTCCATCTTTTAAATATCAGATTAAAGAAAATTTCTAACATTATAATGGGAGAAGGACTTACGTGTCATTTGTGAATCTACCAATGCGTGCATTACACGTGCATAACTAATAAGAAGGAGGTCTCAGGTTCGAGTCCTCACTACGTCAGATTTTTTACTTTAATTTTTTTAAAATATATTAAACGTGTATCACACGTGTAAATTATTATCTATTTATTTATCCATCTATCTATAATATAATATATAATAACTATTATAATAGAAGAGTTAAAATTATAAATCTACCTACTTACGTGCAACGCACATGCAATTCCAACTCTCCCATTATAGTCTTCACATTTATTTTAAAAAAATATATAATTCTATTTATTGAGACATGCATCGCAAGTGTAAGTCAGAGTTTTTTACTTTAAATTAAAAAATAATAATAATAATAATAATACGTGCATTGAAGAGAGTACCTGATAATCGCAAAGATTATCATATGATATGATATGTTAGGATATCAGGGGCTAGGCGGCTTAGCCTAGAAACAGTCATCTTCTTAGCGGCATCAACTCTTCCAGCTAGATATAATCATATAACCCACCTAATTACAGTGCATTATAAGTTCCTGTTGTATGCTTAACACCTTTACTGGTCATCTCATTGAAGAGCTTCACAGCCATATTGCATCTCCCATGCTTACTTACCACCGATGTCGATGAGTATGTTGTAAGTCACAGCATTAGGCTTCTGGTCACAGATCATGAGATCAAAAATTTCCATTACCCTGTCCACTTTTCCTATTAACCTATGTCTGTATCCATCCATTAATGTAGTGTAACAGTATTAGGCTTTATATCTCGTTGAATCATCGCGTACAATAGCTTGTATGCTTCCATGACCATTCCTTCTTTGCAGAGACCATCGATCAATGTAGTGAACTATTAGAATATGTTAATATCTTTTATATTTAGTATATATCAATTTAGGAATCATGACAACACAATTACAGGAATTAATTATGATTTTGTAGCTAAGGTTGTTGTATATATACATGGTTATCATATCAATGAAAAACAAGGCAAATATTTCTATCATGGTATCAGTAAGCCTAGGTTTCAAATAATCTCTCCCTTCCTCTCCAATACCTTCATCCTCCCTCATGGCCGAACATCACCCTTCCTCTCCAATACCACCTTCTTTGAATCCTCCAAAACCTACTACCTCCACCTTTCATCCTGCTCTCACCATCCCTAACATCACCAACTTCATCAAAGTCACGCTCGATATTGAAAAAGGCCAATATAATACGTGGTCTGAACTCTTCAAGATCCATGCCAGAGCCTCTCAAGTCCTTGATCATATCATTCCCTCATCTCCAAATGATACGCCATCCACTCTCTTTCTCAAACAAACCGATCATACTCTTTGGTCGCGCCTTGACGCTGTTGTCCTACAATGAATTTATGGCACCATCTCTAATGATCTTCTCAACACAATTATTGAACGTGATTCAACTGCTGAACTTACTTGGAACCGACTGCTTGATATCTTCTTCGACAACAAAAACTCTAGGGCTCTCTACCTAGAACAAGAATTTTCGAGAGTCACCATGGAGCAGTTTCCTGATGCTTCATCTTACTGTCAACACCTTAAATCACTCTCGGATCAACTATCTAATGTTGGTGCTCCCGTTTCAAACGAACAGTTGGTGCTTCAGCTCGTTTCCGGCTTAACAGATGCTTATGCCACTGTGGGTTCCCAAATTTGTCATGGAGAATCACTTCCCCCATTTTACAAGGCCCATTCTATGCTAGTTTTGGAGAAAACGGCACGGACAAAAATGGCGGCAAACACCACAGATAGCTCTGCTTTCCTAGTATCTCAACATGACAACTCTGTTGGAAATCTGTATCACCATCAAAACCGCAACAACAATGGCAACAGCAACCGCGGTGGTTGTGGCGATGCAGGAAGCAACCGCAGCGGCCGTGGTAGAGGCAGAGGAGGTGGTCGTGGCGGTCGATCGCAAAACCACCGGCCCACGTCATGGCAGCCACCTCCAACGCAAACACAGCAGTGGGCGTATCCTCCATGGGCAGGACCGTGGCAGCCATGGGCCACACCACCTTGTCCATATCCTACAGCAGGAAATTGGCAGAAACAACTCACATCTCAGCAGGCTCGCCAGCCAGGAATTCTTGGGCCTAAGCCTCAGCAGGCCCATATAGCAGCCGCCCCTCAACATGCACAGTGATCATATGCACCAACCGATATTCATGCTGCAATGCATACTCTATCTATCTCTCCTCCTGACGATCAATGGTATATGGACACAGGGGCCACCTCTCACATGACTGCATACGGAGGTAATCTTACGTCTTATACCAATATGAGTAATAATATTACTGTTGGTAGTGGTCATCATATTCCAGTTATTGGTTGTGGAAATGTATTATTACCTAACCCACATCATCCTTTAACCTTACATAATGTCTTGCATGCACCCAAATTAATTAAGAATCTTGTCTCTGTGAGAAAATTTACCAATGACAATGATGTTTCTGTTGAATTTGATCTCTTTGGTTTTTCTGTGAAGAATTTTCAGACCGGGATGCATTTAATGAGATGCAACAGCTTGGGTGAACTTTATCCTATTACCACAAGACCATCCACTACAACACCATCCACCTTTGCCGCTTTGTCCAATGAATTATGACACAATCGTTTAGGACATCCGGGAGCTCTTGTTTTAAATTCTCTTCACCGAAACAATTTTATTATCTGTAATAAGTTTCGAAATAATATCTTTTGTCATTCTTGTCCCCTTGGGAAGCAAATAAAATTACCTTTTTATGAGTCTTTGTCATCCACTTTAACGCCTTTTGATATTGTGCATAGTGATCTTTGGACATCACCTACTCTTAGTTCAGGTGGACATCGTTATTATCGTTTATTTCTTGATGATTTCACGAATTTTTTATGGACTTTTCCTCTTGCAAATAAATCTCAGGTCCATTCCATTTTTCTCCACTTTCGTACTCACATTAAAACACAATTTGAAAGAGAAATTAAATGTTTTCAATGTGACAACGGAAAAGAGTACGACAATGCACTTTTTCATAAGTTCTGTGAACTCAATGTAATGGCTTTTAGATTTTCTTGTCCTCATACATCTCCTCAAAATGGAAAAGCCGAAAGAAAGATTCGTACCATAAATAACATCATCCGAACTCTTCTTGCTCATGCCTCCTTCCCATCTTCGTTTTGGCACCATGCCCTACAAATGACTACTTACCTTCTCACTATTCTCCCAACAAAAAACTTGCCATCCAAACGCCCACCAAAATTCTCTACCAAAAAGATCCGTCATATTCTCATCTTCGTGTTTTTGGATGCCTCTGTTATCCTCTCATTCCTTCCACTTCTAGAAATAAATTACAAGCTCGATCAACACCTTGTGTTTTTTTGGGATATCCATCGAACCATAGAGGATATAAATGTTATGAGTTGTCGAGTCGTAAAATAGTCATTTCAAGGCATGTTGTTTTTGAAGAAAATACGTTTTCCTTTTCTAATTCAATTGCTCCCTCATCCTCCAGCTATGATTTTTTGGATACAAGCACTACACATTTCCTTTACTCACCCAATCAACTCTTTTTCATCTCTCATGATGTCCAAACCTCTCCACCTCTAGCCGCTAACAATCCGGCACAATTCTCCCCCACCCAACACCCAACTACACCGGCCCCATCCTCCTCATCACACCATACTACTTCGCAAGGCACCTCCTTCCCCACCAAACATACCACCACACCGGCCCAAAACACAAATCCCCTCCAAGCCCAACATGAACCAACATCTTCTCCAAAATCCACATCTTCAACCCCCTTAGAACAACCCACTTCTATAGCCAACCCACCACACTCTCCTCAAATGACCACCCGAGCACAACACGACATTTACAAGCCTTGCCAACTTTTTAATCTCCATACCTCTTCCCAACATTCCATTTCTCCCTTGCCTACTAATCCCCTTAATGCATTAAATGATCATAATTGGAAAATGGCCATGAAAGACAAATATGATGCTCTTATTGAAAATAAGACGTGGGACTTAGCGCCCCGTCCGGCTAATGCTAACATTATTCACAGTTTATGGATCTTCAGGCATAAGAAGAAATCCGATGGATCCTTTGAACGTTATAAGACTTGTCTAGTAGGAGATGGTGCAGGTCAACAAACTGGTATAGATTGTGGTGAGACCTTCAGTCCAGTAGTCAAACCGGCTACTATTCGGACGGTACTCTGTGTTGCTTTATCTAAATCATGGTGCCTTCATCAATTAGATGTCAAAAATGCCTTTTTACATGGAAATCTTGATGAAACTGTGTACATGCACCAACCTCCTGGTTTTCGCAATCCCCAACATCCTGACTATGTTTACCTGCTAAAGAAGTCTCTCTATCGGGCTTGGTACTAGCGATTCACTGATTTTGTAGCCACGTTGGGTTTCTCTCACAGTGGCTCAGATCATTCTTTAATCATTTATCACTGAGGCGATGACACAGCTTATATTCTTCTCTATGTGAACAACATTATTCTTACTGCATCTTCAGATACTCTTCGTAAATCCATCATGTCTAAACTTGGCTCTGAATTTGCCATGAAGAATTTGGGTCTCCTAAGTTATTTTTTGGGTATATCTGTTACAAGACATTCAGGAGGTATTTTTCTTTCACAAAATAAATATGCCGAAGAAATTATTGAGCGAGCAGGCATGTCCTCCTGCAAACCATCTTCTACACCAGTAGACACAAAAGCAAAACTCAGTGGATCTTCAGGAAACCCACATCATGATCCAACCGAATATCGCAGTCTTGCTGACGCTTTACAATATTTGACATTTACAAGACCAGATATCTCTTATACAGTTCAACAAGTGTGTTTATTTATGCATGATCCGAGGACCCAACATATGACTGCTTTGAAGCGAATCCTTCGTTATATTAAGGGTACTTTTACTTTCGGTCTACATATCTCTCCCTCCTCAGTTGATAAACTCACTACATATACCGATGCAGACTGGGGTGGATGTCCAGACACCAGAAGGTCTACGTCTGGATATTGCGTATATCTTAGGGACAATTTAATCTCTTAGTCTGCAAAACGACAACCTACCTTATCTCGATCCAGTGCTGAAGCCGAGTACGTGGAGTTGCTAATGTAGTTTCCGAATCCTGTTGGCTTAGAAACTTACTCTTGGAACTTCACTGTCCTGTCACGAAGGCTACATTAGTCTATTGTGATAATGTCAGTGTGGTATATCTTTCCGGCAATCCTATTCAACACCAACGCACTAAACACATTGAGATGGATATACACTTTGTGCGTGAAAGGGTTGCTCGTGGTCAAGTACAGGTGTTACATGTTCCTTCGCGTTACCAAATTGCTGACATCTTCACGAATGGACTTCTGCTGCGGCTCTTTGATGATTTTCGACATAGTCTCAACATTCGTCAACCTCCTGTTTCGACTACGGGGGTGTATTAGAATATGTCAATATCTTTTATATTTAGTATCTTTTATATTTAATATACATTAATTTAGGAATCATGACAACCCAATTATTAGAATCAACCCGTCACAATTATGGTAACACGATTAGAGGAATCAATCAGTAGAAATCATGCCAACACAATTATAGAAATCAATTATGATTTTGTAGCCAAGGTTGTTGTATATATACATGGTTATCGTATGAATGAAAAGCAAGGCAAATATTTCTATCACCCACCCAATTACAGTGAATTATTAGTTCCTGTTGTATGCTTAACACCTTTACTGGTCATCTCATTGAAGAGCTTCACAGCCATATTGCATCTCCTATGCTTACTTACCACAGATGTCGATGAGTATGTTGTAAGTCACAGCATTAGGCTTCTGGTCACAGATCATGAGATCAAAAATTTCCATTACCCTGTCCACTTTTCCTATTAACCTATGTCTGTATCTGTTAATGTAGTGTAACAGTATTAGGCTTTATATCTCGTTGAATCATCGCGTACAATAGCTTGTGTGCTTCCACGTCCATTCCTTCTTTACAAAGACCATCAATCAATGTAGTGAACATTACAACATTGAGTTGGATTCCACGTTCCATTAGTTCTGTTAAAAGTTTCAATGCGCCACTTAATTTTCCTACTTTGCAATAACCATCCAATAAGCTAGCAATTATAAGTCACAATATTTGGAGATATTCCATGAGATCTTTAACATCCTCCATTATTCTCCCGCTCTTGCAAAATCCATCCAATAAAGTAGTGTAGGTAAGAACACCCAGTTGCACTCTTTCTCTTTGCATTTGGTTGAATAAATTAATGGCCGCCTCATCCATCCTTTGGCTTTTACAGTAACCATTGATCAGGGAACTATAGTTATGAAGGTTGAGCCTTAAACCTTGATGCTTCATGGAGTTGAGTACCTTTGCAACCTCACTAAAGCGACCTTCCATACAGTATCCATGCAGCAAAGCATTATATGCGATAGAATTAGGTATCACACCTCTTTTAACCATCAGATCGAATAACTTACTTACGTGCATCAGTTGTTTCTCCATACTTACAAAGAGAATGCATTAGTGAGCTAAATGTGACAATGCCTGGAGAAAGGCCTCTATCAACCATATCCCTGAAGGTTCTCATGCTTTCTTTCTTTCCATCGTCCTACAACAGAATAACCATGAACAAGGGAACTGTATGTTACAACATCGGTGTAATGCCCAAATCTGACATTTCTTGTAACAATTTCACAGCTTTGTCCATGTCTTCCTCTTTGCAGAGTCCCTTGATGAGGGTGTTATAAGTGACAACATTAGTCATCATGTGTTCTTTTCCTGAATGAAAGCATTCTATCGAGCACCAAGGCTGCTTTACCCATCTTCTTCTCTAAGCAGAGTCCTTTGATGAGAGTGGTTAAAGTAACAGTGTCACCATTCCAACCCCTTTAAAGCATGGAACTAACAATGGAGAAACCGATATCCATGTAGTTCAGAGTTTCTTGCCCTACTAGGCCACTTTTTATAACTATTTACGATTTTGGGTAAGCTTCCAAACTATTAGCACTTGTGGGCTAGTCACGGCCACGTCAGCAGCGGCCGCTATTCGTATTAGCGGCATCTTTCTTTAGGAGATCACTAATGAAAATAGAGGTCGCTCGTTTAAATTTTTTTTTTAATTTTAAATTTGTTAGTTGTCGCTATTCCCATTGGTGACCACAGTATATGTGAAGTCGCCGATTGGAATAACGACCTTATTTGAACTGTATTGAGATACTTAGCTAATTTCAGAGAGCTATAGTTCTCTCCGAAGAAAAAAACAGTTTTTTTTCTTGAAACTGAGGTTGCTATTTGGAATAGTGTCCTTAGTTGGGGGATTATTTTGCAAATCTTACAGAGAGCAAGAGATATAGTCTCCTACTAAGGTCGCTATTCCGAATAGAGGCCTTAGTTGTGTAACTATTTTGCAAATTTTACGGAGAACAAGGAGATTTAGTCCCCTACTGAGATTGCTATTGTGAATAGGGACCTAAGAAATAGGTTGATATTCCCATTAGCGACCTTAGCTGGGTGATTATTTTGCAAATCTTACAGGGAGCAAGAAGATTTATTCCTCCACTGAGGTCGCTATTTGGACTAGCGATCTCTGTTTCAAAAAAAAAATTTATTCCCCCCCCCCCCCCCCCCCCCGAAAACTAGCTTTCTGGAATTCATTAAGTGTCTCAATATAGTTCAAATAAGATCGCTATTCCGATCAGCAACTTCACATATACTGTCGTCGCTAATGGGAATAGCAACAACAAATAATGGACACGACTTGGTGTAAATGAGGTCGCTATTGTCAATAGCGGCATTGTATAACCAAGGTCGCTATTCCCAATAGCGACCTCAGGTTGGCCCAATCGCTTTTAGTCCCACCTGAGGTCGCTATTGGAAATAGCGAGCTTAGTTAGACAAGGGCGCTATTGACAATAGCGACCTCAGTTACACCAAGTAGTCTGTAATTATACAATACCCTCTATAATCTGCCAAGTGTGGGAGTACAATGTGTTGGTCGCTATGAAGAGACCGCTATTCCCAATAGTGGTAGATGCTGACGTGGCATTGGTTAGCCAAAAATGCTAATAGTTTGGAAAGTGGCTTAAAATCGCAAATAGTTTCAAAAAGTGGCCTAGTACCGCAAATCATTTAAATTTGTTCATGTCAAAAATTAAGAGTTTCCGAGGGAGGCGAATATTGATGATGATGATGATAAATAAGAAGGATCTGAGGATAGGGATGAACAATGCAAGGGAAAGGGGACTGACTGTGGTTCAGTTGTTCTTGGTTTTCGCAAATCAGTTTTGACAATGTTTGAAGATATCATTTTGAGTAATGCTATATACCCACAATTTTTTCGTTATGATCCAAATTTAGTCCCACATCGGTTATATGGAGAACCAATGTTGGGTAGTTATAAACTTGGGTTTCCTCCCTTTAATAGCTAACTTTTAAGGGTGAGTTCTCTTGGGTTCCTAACAATTGGTATCAGAGCCAACCCCATGCTTCTTAATTCGCTCTAGAGGCTGAATTAAAATTACTGGTAGACCCGGGTTGGGCCAGTATCGCTAGAGTGAAAGCCGCCGAGAGTCAGAAAGTGCTACCTAGAGGCTGGATTAAAATTACTGGTAGGTCCGGACCGCGGTTATATGTGGACGGAAGCGTGGTGGAATGTTATGATCCAAATTTAGTCCCACATCGGTTATATGAGGAACCAATGTTGGGTAGTTATAAACTTGGGTTCCCTCCATTTAACCTAACAATTGGGGACTAAATTTGGATCATAACATTCCACCACGCTTCCGTAACCCGCCGCCCTCGGCGGTAATCACTCTAGCGACACTGGCCCGGTCGGGACCTACTAGTAATTTTAATCCAGCCTCTAAGTAGCCCTTTCTGACTCTCGACGGCTTTCACTCTAGCGACACTGGCCCAACCCGGGTCTACCAGTAATTTTAATCCAGCCTCTAGAGCGAATTTAGAAGCATGTGGTTGGCTCTGATACCAATTGTTAGGAACCCAGGAGAACTCACCCTTAAAAGATAGCTGTTAAAGGGAGGAAACCCAAGTTTATAACTACCCAACATTGGTTTCCCATATAACCGATGTGAGACTAAATTTGGATCATAACATTGTAGTTATAAACTTGGGTTCCCTTCCTTTAACAGCTAGCTTTTAAGGATGAGTTTTTCTGGGTTCCTAACATTTTTCTTTCTTGTAGAATAGGTTGTAGAAATCTCTAGCAGTGTTGTGCCACATAAAGTTGTAAAAAAGTATTAGGAGTGTAGCATTATTGTATTATTTTAGGCAACAACTAGCAATGCGTAACAAATAGCTAGCACTGCGTAACAAATTTCAAGACATGTTGCTACGAATTATCAGCCAATTAATTTTGTAACATCCCAAGTGTAAACTAGGGATTAATTTTATGAACCATCTTGAAGTTTAAAGGGATCAAAGCGTAGTTTATGAGAATTTTCTGCAATATATGATAAGAATAATTATAAAACATATAATAAACATTAACAAATTGGACTATATCTTTTTTGAAAATTTTATGATACAAACTCCTAACTCCCATAACTAATCTTAACAACTAAATTAATTTCTTACTAATCCTACTTTGGCTCCCATAACATTAATCAGTCAATGGCATTCTTGTAAATAAAGAGAAGTTATAGTGTCACGCCCCGCTTCCCAAAATACTGGAATACGAGTTCATAACGAAGGCCCAGCGAATGATGTTAACATCATCCATGAGCTATACCAGTCTTAACTCAAGAATATGAAAAATGAATAATCACAACCACGCAGATAAATATAATCACATAAACCACAACTTGGATTAAACATGCAATAGTTCAACATAATAACCAATAACTGAAAAAATAAACAACGGTTACGGGTCAACAAGCCCGGGATACAAAGTTCAACAAATGAATAACAATGCGACAAAAGAATAACATGGAAGGAGATAATTTATTCTGAAGCAGCTCATGTTCCAACCCTAGAAGAACTGCTCACTAATGCCTCCTGGCAAATCTCCTTGTTCACCTGTAGTTGGATCAACTAGAGTGGAAAAAAAATATCCTTAGAGCAAGTATGGACAACAAGTAGTGAAAAACACCGAATAAGGGAACATGGTACATCAAGGAGTATGAAGCAAGATCAAAGTTCAAAAGCAATAACGATGTCAATAAATAATGGTCAAGTGTACAAGTGTCAACTTAAGTTTATTAGGATTTTATTTTTCCTATCTAGTGCGCGTACTACTGCGTCTCATACCACAGGTTCGGTGCACGCAAACAGTGTACGTTTTAGATATAGTGGTGGGATCTACAGAGCGTGTACTCGGTGCAATGAGATAACATGATAACAAGGTAACAAGTTCACGAGTATTTTTCCACCTTCCATGTCAATATACACTAGAAGGGCCTTACCGAGTACATTTTCTGAGATTATCCACTACTAAATCAATCCTAATTAACCCCGGCTTGTTTAATATTTTATTATTTCATTCATGGTAATGCAATTGTATATATAGGAGTGTCAAGGCAATGATAAAGGTGCAACAAAATGGTACAATGCATGATAAACTACAAATAATTGTAAAACTGAAAAAGAGCAGACACAGCAGTACTAACACAGCAGTAACTCACAAACTACAACTCGGAATTCAATTCCACCAAAAGGAAAAGTAAACTAGACATCCGGGGTTACAATTTATATTCAACATGTTTTTACTAATTCTGACTGTAACTAGGTCAATTATCCTAATCTTTACAGGTTAACTGTTCTGGCAGCAACTTACCGTCAAAACATTATGGGTGAAAACTAGGTGTAAAATCAATATAAAAATCTACAAAAACTAGGAATGGATCCTAAGTATGTCTACTAAGTTTCTGGAGAGTTTCAAGTCATTACACTACTGTTATCATGGTGTTTCAACTGAAAGTTGTGTCGATGTTTCAATAAATTGCAATATGAAAAGGATAGATCAGCAGTGACTAAAACTGTGATATCTCACAGCTCACAGATCGGAATCAAGATCCGTCAAGTGTGCTAGAAACTAGATTCATTAGGTTACAATTCTCTTTTATATAGTTTTGGTTGATTCCTATTGTAACATGGTCGAAACCTCAGTACAAAACAAAATAGGCAGCAAGACATAACAAAAATCATCATATATATATATATGTCAAAGTGAATAATCAACATGTTCTTGTTATCATGCAATGCATGATCATTAATGTACAACAAGTTGAAGAGAAATTCTACTGTATATAAGGAAAGATTATAATGTCACGATTCATTTCTTGAGATCTCAACCAATTAACATATATTCATATCATTATATGTATCTCATATGCAAGTTCTAGTCAATTTGTTCATGTCATGTGTGCATACAAGTTTGGGTTTGAATCAATAGATATTGGCACGCGTCAATGATACTTTGGGTTAGCTCGTGTAAACCCTAGATATCTCCAATGGAAAGTATACAAAGCAGTGTTAAGATAATCGAAGTGCAACTACTTGCGGAGGAGATCAATAATCTTAAACCAGAAAAATAACCTGAGTTCAAGTGGACTTGCCTTTTATGTGAGAGATTCAAATATGCAAAAAGGAATAAAGGGATCAGAATCCCAGGGGACGCTCCAAAATACGTGCGAGACACGTACAAAATACCAAAACAGCACACAAACAGCAACAGCAACTCACGTACACCGGATCAAGAGCAAAAACCACACAACAAACCCAGATCCAAGGGGACAAAACACCAAACACCAAGATGGGAAAATGGGAGTTCGTCTTCCACCTTCGACAGAGAGAGAGAAGGAGAAAGCGGGAGAGAGCTCCGACGACGCTGGGGCTGACGATGGCTCAGCACGGTGGTGGGGACTCGGCAACGTCGACCACGGCGAGGCGGTGCTGTGGTCAGGAGGCGACACAACAGCGAAGAACGGCGCGAGTGAAGCTCTGTTTTCGCTCGAAATAAGGGAGACAATGTCGGAGTGAACGGGGAGAGAACGAGAGGGATAGCAGCTGTTGGCTCGAGTGGCGTCGACGAGGTTTGACGAAGGGGATGACAGTTGAAATTGTGCTGCGAGAAGGACGGGGTTGAGTTACGGTGGCGAGCAGGATGAAGGCAGGAGGAAGATGACTGAATGTCGAGCGGTTGGGTTATGCAGCTCGAGCGGGGAGGAAGAAGACGACTGGATGTCGAGCGGAGGATGAAGGCGAGGCTCGGGCTCTAGCAGCGATGGCGGTGAGACAGGGAGCTAGAGGGAGACGACGAAGCTTGGGCGATGAGGATGGGTTCGAGCGGAGGCAATGGCAATGAGCGAGGGTGGAGACTTGCGACAGGATGTCGACGAGGTCGTCTGGCGTTGCGGCTTAGAGGAGAGCATCGAGGTGCACAGGGCTCAACGAGGATGGTGGAAGGAAATAAGGGGTACCGTCGGTGGGTTTTGGCGAAGTCGGGAGAGAGAGGGAGACGGGGAGAGAGTGTGGGGGTGTGCTCTGTTGGGTTTGGGAAACAGGGGAGAGAGAAGGAGAAGGGGAAAATTAGATTAATAATATAATATAATAGTGGGGTGTTTAGTTACAGGAATGTGAAGAGTTGGGGAACGTGAGGAGAGAATTTGGGGATATAGGTAGATATGGGGTTGGTATGTTCAAAACAGATAGGGGAAGATTTGTGTTTATGGGTATTGGGTATTAAAAGGGGATCCAATAGGATGCAGGTTTGGGTTTAGGGTAGGCGAGGATCCAAAAAGAGTTGGATATGGGTAGATAATAGTATGAGCTTGGAAATGAATTGGGCTAACAAAATCTAGCAAGAGTAACAATAATAATAAATTGCAACAGAAGGCCCACACAAGTACAAGACCCAAAATACATTAAAATAGAAAAGAAAACACTACAAAAATATAAGAAAAATCCATACAACCGGAAACAGGGGTTACAAATCCTACCCACCATACAAGAAGAATTTCGTCCTCGAAATTCATTATGGCAGGCAGTAGGACAAAACAGAAGCAAACTTAAGAAATAACAAGGCAGGAAAATTAGAAAAAGAAAACTCAAGTGATGGAAGTACCAGAATAAGAAAATAACATAGATAATATCGATATCGAATAATAAATCGACAAAAGATGGCGAGTGAAAAAGACGAACAAGATCTGAATGTTGCAAAGAAGAAGGAACAACAAGTGAATACTGGCATGGGACTTGTAGGTTATGGGTCCACCACGCTTCCGTTGCGCTACTCCGATGGTGATGTCCCAAGCAACATACATGTCGTTGTAGGCCACATGACACCAATCGACGAACCGAGCAGGAAGACAAAATGAGACACCAGGGTTAAGGAGAGTATGTGCTCAAGATAGATATAAATAATTAATTCAAAATGAATATAAACTTTGGCTTCATTTTAAATAATTAAAAGATATGTTATAGATCAAAACTAATGGGCTTTAACAAAAATAATAATAACAACAAATATTAATAATAAAAATAATAATATCAATAATAATAGAATAATAATAACAATAATAAAATAATAATAACAATAATAATAACAACACATATTAATAATAAAATAGTAATATCAATAATAATAAAAATAGTAATAACAATAATATTAAAAATAATAATTGCAATAATAATAACAGTAATAAAAATCATTATAATCATACTGGAAGTAATAATAATAATAATAAAATGAAAAATGTTAACAATACTGATAATAATGATAACACATACATGACAGAATAGGATTCAACACATTCATGAAAATAATGCAATAAAAAAAAACAATAATAATAACAATAAAAATATATATTAACAATGCTGGTAAGAATAATATATTGGAATTTTATATACACTTAAGAACATGCATAAAATATTAATAACAACCTAAAACATGATTCTAGATCTTAATCATGTTGCAAAAGTGATTTAATATAAAATCCTACATCATGAAACTATAGATCTTTGCTATATCAAAAAAAGAAGAACATTAAAAGCGGAAGCACTAACCTGAAGCCATTGATGGAGATTGCGCAGAGGGTTTGGATCTTCCTATATGATACGCACTTCTATGAGAGGCCGTCTCTCTATTCTTCTGTTGATGGGATGACAGATGGAATAAGAAGATGCGTATATATAGGGGACCATAACCCTAACTGATAATTATTGATTTCCAATTTTGCCCATCACAAAATAAGAAATTTACTTTACGGTCTCTACACGTGTTATATCACACTTTAAATTATATGCATTTAACCCATTACTTAATCTTGATTAGATCACTTTAATTTGGGTTAGACTTTAGAATAGCAATTATACATTTAGTCACATATGTGAGCCCACATAGATTATTTTCCAACAATCTCCCACTTGGGCCACATATGTTACTCCTTATAAATGTACCTACTTTATGAGCTCAAAATTTGCTATTATAACCAAAAGCATAGCCAAACAATCTTGTCCATTAATCATGTAAATATAGGATCAAAGCAATTTTCGTTATATTTATCGTAACTAAATCCATCAATGGTCACATATATCAACATAATCAAATGACATAGATCAAGTGTGAATGTGTAGCATGGAAATTTCATGCAATGTGATCTATACACATGCCTATTTCCAACTGGTTCTCTTTAAAACTTAAGTGAGGTCAGAACCAAAACATGACAAATGAGTGAGAAAACTGAATTCTTTATTTCTGATCAGAAAATAACCAAATATATAAATGTCTCACACAACATAATGCAAATAAAATACAAACTCCCACTAAATCATGATATCCTCAAATAATACAACACCCATATGAGCAGTATGCTCATAAAAGACCTTGGGTGGTAATCCCTCTGTGAGCAGATCTGCTATCATGGAGTTTGTCCGAATGTGCTCTATGGACATCTGTCCACTTTGCACTCTTTCTTTCACAACTAGAAACTTTATGTCAATATGTTTTAACTTTGTCGAACTCCAGTTGCTGTTGGAATACATCACTGCTGACTTATTGTCACAAAATAACTTGAGTGGTCTTTCTATATTCTCCAAAATGCGCAGCCCAGTGACAAAATTACGCAGTCATATTCCATGATTTGATGCCTCATAGCATGCTACATACTCTGCTTCCATAGTGAAAGAAGCTATAAGTGTCGGTTTGACACTTTTCCAGGATATAGCTCCTCCAGTTAACGGGTAAATATAGCTTGATGTAGACTTTTGCTATCTTGGCACCCTAGTGAAATCAGAATCAGAATACCTTACGACCTCCAAATGATCTGATTTCCTATATGTGAGCATGTAGTCTTTTGTTCTCTGAAGATACCTCATGACCCTCTTGGCTGCTATCCAATGGTCCATACCAGGTTTTCTTAAATACCTGCCTAACATCTCAATAATGTACGCAATATCCGGACGCGTACATACTTGAGCATACATTAGACCCCAATAGTTGATGTATAGGGGATCTTTTGTATTTCCTGAATTTCAAGGTTACTTTTAGGGCATTGATTGAGACTAAATTTGTCACCTTTAGGAACAGGGGTATACCCTGGTCTAAAATCTTGCATGTCAAACCTTTTGAGCACTTTATCGATGTATCTCTTTTGTGATAATCCAAGAGTACCTCGAGAACGATCTTGGTGTATCTGAATTCCTAATACAAAAGAGGCATTCCCAAGATCCTTCATCTCAAAATGCTTGGACACAAACCTTTTAGTTTCATGCAATAAATCTATATCATTAGAGGTAAGCAATGTGTCATCGACATATAGAACTGGGAATATATGCTTACTCCCACTGAACTTGTGATACACACAATCATCAACTACATTCCTCTCAAAACCAAATGAGACAATTACTTGCTGAAACTTGTGGTACCATTGACGAGAAGCTTGCTTGAGTCCATAGATGGATTTTGTTAATTTGCAAACCATATTCTTTGAATCTCCCGACACAAAGTTTTCTGGTTGCACCATATAAATTGTCTCGTCAATGTCGCCATTGAGAAATGCCGTCTTGACATCCGTCTGATGTAGCTCAAGATCAAGATGAGCAATAATTGCCATAATTGTCCTAAACGAGTCTTTCGATGAAACTGGAGAGAAAGTCTCTATAAAATCAATGCCTTCTTTCTGAGTATAGCCTTTAGCTACAAGACGTGCCTTATACCTATCCACATTACCATTTGCATTTCTCTTGGTCTTAAATATCCATTTACAACCAATTGGTTTTGCACCTTCTGGTAATGGGACAAGTTTCCAAACTTTATTGTCTTGCATAGACTTATACTCCTCATTCATGGCATTCATCCACTTTTGAGAGTTACAACATTTCATGGCCTGATAAAATGTGATTAGATCATCTTCCATCCTTCCATTGTCATCCTCATGTTCTTGGAGAAATACAATATAATCATCCGGAATAGCATTCCTCCTTTCTCTCGTGGATGTCCTTAATGGCACTGGTTCTTGAGGCTGTTGAGTTTGTTCTTCTGGAACAATTACCTCATTTTGAATGGGGGTTTGTTCAACATTGTCTTGTTGAGGTTCTAGATTCACTTCTCGATCAATAATAGGTGTGGGAACCTGGATATTGTCAAAAGTGATAGTAGGAATTAAGTTTGTAATTGAATCCAATTCCTCCTCAAAAGCAATGTCCCTAACCTTATTTCTCCCCAAAAAACTCAACTTCCTCAAAAATTGTTGCAGTTCCCGTCTTAAAAATATTCCTAAGTGTGGGATCATAAAACTTATAGCCCCTACATCGTTCAGAATAACCAATAAAGTAGCTGCTCACTGTTTTGGAGTCCATTTTTTTTTTCTTCATGTGGCCTGTGAGGCCTTGCCTCAGCTGGACATCCCCAAATGTGAAAGTGCTTTAGACTAGGCTTTCGACCTATCCAAAGCTCATAAGGTATTTTTGCAGCTGCTTTAGGTGGTACTCTATTGAGAATGTAAGCTGCTGTCTTTAATGCTTCTCCCCAGAGGGACTCAGGTAAGATATAATGAGCAATCATACTCCTTACCATATCCTTAAGAGTCTTATTCTAATCCTTGAAATTTGTCCCATTAAGCATGGGAACAAAATTGATGTCAGCAGTTATTGAGGCAGCAGATGATAAACTAGCTGAATATAGAACAAAAACTAAACAAACAAAATAAGCTCACATGAGAATCCATATAAAACAATAATTCAAATAATGGTTGATCCCATCTCAAGATACCAGGCACAACGTTAATATCAAGTCTTTGGACAGTAACATTAACTGTAAGCGGTACTCTTGTTGTAGAAATCAAATATTGAAAATAAATCCTGTCAAATAATAAGTCATTCTTTGGACTGACTTATTGTTCACATGGAATACCTTATAATTGTCACATATTTATTATCACAGATGTGTATGAAATTCGGCCAAATATCAACTTACCTTTGGGTCAGTTAATAAACGCATGAATTACAAACACACAATCATCTTGATATTTTAAATAAATTAATCTATACAAAAGAGGTCACTTTGGCAACATTTTGTTCCAATTAAACTATTCAAAATATTAGACATTCATAAGAAAAACCAAAACAAAAATTTGAATTTAATTGTTTCCTAAAAAAAAAATTTCGTAACCCTTAACTTTATAACTTACTTTATTTCAGATGGATAATTTCAATTTAAAGTGATGACAAAACTATAACAGAAAATGTGATGTATATTTATCTAAAATAATAACAAAACCATAACTGAACCATATCTATCTACTGATTTGATAATGTCAAAAGATAGGATTAAACAGAATATTAACAGAAATTAAAATTCTTAAATCTCACATTTAAATTCTGTGAGCACAGAAACCCAAACCTGGGTTCATGCCTACGTCAGCAACAGCGGCAGCATTTGCTGCCTTCACAAACCCGTGGGCCCCTTTTACCGAAACCATTATAAACAACATATGATAGTTGTGCTTGAACAGAAGTTTGAGGTTTTCATTCTTTAACAGAAGTTTTCATTACCGAAACCATTATAAACAACTCATCTTTAACAGAAGTTTTCATTCTCAAGCCATTGATAATTAATAGAGTTTGTTAGTTGTGCTTGAATTTAATTAAACACAATAGAATTCAATATCAAAACCATATAAATTGATAATAAATTGATAACAGTAAACATAATTTGTTAAAACCATTAGGAAATCTTTCAGTCATAATTGTACAATTGTGTTTCAAGTGCTAAATAAAAGCAAGTATATCCAACAGTCCAATGTATGGAACCAGCAACGACCAAATAACAATATCAAAGATATATCCAATCACTTGTATATCATCGACCACAGATCCGATAGTCCTTGAATTTTTTTGCCTATATTGATAATTATTGATCCAATAGTATATATGGAAACAATAGCATTTTCTGCCTCATCGTGGGCCCCCACCATGCAACCAAATTCCATATAACACCTTATTCGTACTGAACATCTTTAGGGTAATCATAGTGGTTAATTATGATTAATAAGTTTTTATGATTGTCAGGGAACCAGTAAACCATATCTTTCCATATGAAAATTAAGATGGTTTATCAAAACACATCTGATAAATTTCCCGTGGGCCCCAGGTTCGAAACATAAAGTAAACATAAGCAGCCATTAATACAAAACCAAATCAAAAACCATTAATCCAAAACCAAAACAACATGCTTTATGGTTTTGACAGTATGGTATTCATATATATAAACTATAATTATCTAAACCATAATTAAGCATATCATCTTGAATTATATCAAAAGCTTAAAAAAAAAAGGGTCCTCATCAAAATCTAAACCACGTTCAGTCGAAACTAGCGGTTTTGATTTTTTATTTTTTTTTAATTCCAAATCTGAAGCAATTGATCCAATTACTTCAACAATTAAAATCATTAATTGAATTTCTTAAACAGGAAGATCAAATACCGAGAAAGGAAGATCAAAAGGAACCCTAAATTTCTTAAGTTTCTTTAAACAAGAAGCCCTAAAATTCTTTAAACAAGAAACCCTAAATTTCTTCAATTAATTCAGCAAAGATGGCTCTGATACCAATTGTTGGAATTTTATATACACTTAAGAACATGCATAAAACATTAATAACAACTTAAAACATGTTTCTAGATCTTAATCATGTTGCAAAAGTGCTTTAATATAAAATCTTAAATCATGAAACTATAAATCTTTGCTAAATCAAAAGAAGAAGAACATTAAAAGCGGAAGCACTAACCTGAAGCCATTAATGGAGATTGCGCAGAAGATTTGGATCTTCCTATATGATATGCACTTCTATGAGAGGTCGTCTCTCTATTCTTTAGTTGATGGGATGACATATGGAATAAGAAGATGCGTATATATATGGGACCATAACCCTAATTGATAATTATTGATTTCCAATTTTGCCCATCACAAAATAAGAAATTTACTTTACGGTCTCTACACATGTTATATCACACTTTGAATTATATGCATTTAACCCATTACTTAATCTTGATTAGATCACTTTAATTTGGGTTAGACTTTAGAATAGCAATTATACATTTAGTCACATATGTAAGCCCACATAGATTATTTTCCAACATAATAATGCAAGACAGAATATAATTTGGGTTGAACATTTTTGTGGAAGTGTTTAAATATTAAAAACAATAATAAAGATAATGAAAACAATAATAATAACAGCAATAGTAATAACAATAATAATAATAATATTAATAACAATAACGAAAACCATAGCAATAATAATAATAATAGTAATAATAACATTATAAAACAAAATAAGAATTTGGCTTATCAACTCTATAAATAAATCAAACAGGAATATATATAGTCGATCAATTATAAATGAAAAGTGAAGTCAAAATACACCATTAATCTCCAATCATAAGAAAATAGGAAGACTATTCACATAGAATAAGAAGTCAAAAGTGAAGAGATAAAATCCAAATATAAAAAGGTTGATAACCATACAAACAATAAAGGAACACAAACTTTAAAGGTTATATAAAAAAATAGTTTTGGAAAAATAACCAGTCAATACATAAAAATACGAACAAATTTAGCTAAGTAAAGAAATATTAATAACAATGAATGTAAAACACATATAATAATTAGTGAATGTTGACATTATAATCAATACTCGAAAAACACATTAAAGGGTAACGAGCAAAATATGCCAAAATATATATATGCAAGAAGACTTAAAAGGAGTTCATTAAATATTACAAAAGTAAGCGTCAAATCATTAATTCGGACGTGGAAACAAAAGTAAGTGAGAAATCTAAAATATTAAAGAATTGGAAAACGGTGGCAATAAATAGTAATTCACAAAAGAACGAAAACATAAACCATAGTTGATGTACTCAATCTTAACATATATGTAAAAAAAAAATTGTAAACACAAAATAGAGTAAAATCAACTATACTAGTTCAAATTGTATCGAAACATAAAGTGTAATTGTATAAACAAAATGTCATAAAGAAAATATTTCTTTACCATTAGTTTCATTATATAAGTAAAAAGTCTTGAAATATCAATTAGCAAATAGGTAGAAAATCTTGCCTCTTTAACATCAAGTTGCATGTTTGCTTTCATGACATCAGGTTGCAGGTTGCCGTCTGGATATTCGGTTGCACATTTTGCCTCTTCGACATCCAGTTGCAATTTGTCTTCATTGACATCGAGTTGCATATTTGCCATCTCGACGTTAGGTTGCACCGAAATGGTAAAATGGAAGATGTAACCTTCCATATGCACAGGGATATGGGACATTTAATTTAAGTATGATGTTATGTTTTGAAATTCGTGATATGAAAATAGTAGGAAAGTAAGAAATGGAGTTGAAAGTCACACAATGGAATATCAAAATAGATATATAGATTATAAATATCAAACACAATAGTACAAAATAGTAGTAGCGAAAATAATTTATAAAAGTAGGGAGAAAAATGGAATGACATACATGCCTAAGCACAATGCAAATGTGAATGAGAAAATAAATATGCAGTGTAGCAAATTTACACAATAAATATATCATAAAAATATATAGTAACGTAGGAATTAAACAAGCCTCTAACATGTCGTTGAAAATCCACCGACGCCGATTGATGAACCAAGTGGAAAGAAAAGAATGGACAACTCCAGAATCAAAGGAATATTGGTACAAAAAGAATCTATACCCAATGAAGAATCAGTGAATGTGAATGAATGGAAGGGACAGAACAACTAAGAAATGAAGGAATTGAATGTGAATAGATCAAAAGATGAATCAAATGAGAGGAGTATCCAGATTATATGTTGGTTATTACATGTTCATGTGATTGATGTGGTGCGCATATTATTGAGTTAGACTAGCTAGAGCAAAATTTGACTAACGTATGAGCCAAACATGACTAACACATTAGCCAAACCTGGCGCTCTGATACCACTAAAAACCTACAATGCCCTGCTTCCCAAAATACGGGAATACGAGTCCGTGAAAAAGGCCCAGCGAATGATGTTAACATCATCCATGAGCTGTACCAGTCTTAACTCAATAATATAAAAAATGAATAATCACAACCACGCAGATAAATATAATCACATAAACCACAACTTGGATTAAACATGCAATAGTTCAACATAATAACCAATAACTGAAAAAATAAACAACGGTTACGGGTCAACAAGCCCGGGATACAAAGTTCAACAAATGAATAACAATGCAACAAAAGAATAACATGGAAGGAGATAATTTATTCTGAAGCAGCTCATGTTCCAACCCTAGAAGAACTGCTCACCAATGCCTCCTGGCAAATCTCCTTATTCACCTGTAGTTGGATCAACTAGAGTGAAAAAAAATGTCCTTAGAGCAAGTATGGACAACAAGTAGTGAAAAACACCGAATAAGGGAACATGGTACATCAAGGAGTATGAAGCAAGATCAAAGTCCAAAAGCAATAACGATGTCAATAAACAATGGTCAAGTGTACAAGTGTCAACTTAAGTTTATTAGCATTTTGTTTTTCCTATCTAATGCATGTACTACTGCATCCCATACCACAGGTTCGGTGCACGCAAACAGTATACATTTTAGACATAGTGGTGGGATCTACAGAGCGTGTACTCGGTGCAATGAGATAACATGATAACAAGGTAACAAGTTCACGAGTATTTCTCCACCTTCCATGTCAATAGTACGAGTACACAAGAAGGGCCCTACCGAGTACATTTTCTGAGATTATCCACTACTAAATCAACCCTTATTAACCCTAGCTTGTTTAATATTTTATTATTTCATTCATGGTAATGCAATTGCATATATAGGAGTGTCAAGGCAATGATAAAGGTGCAACAAAATGGTACAATGCATGATAAACTACAAATAATTGTAAAACTGAAAAGGAGCAGACACAGCAGTACTAACACAGTAGTAACTCACAAACTACAACTCGGAATTCAATTCTACCAAAAGGGAAAGTAAACTAGACATCCGGGGCTATAATTTATATTCAGCAAGTTTTTTTTACTAATTCTGACTGTAACTAGGTCAATTATCCTAATCTTTACAGGTTAACTATTCTGGCAGCAACTTACCGTCAAAACTTTATGGGTGGAAACTAGGTGTAAAATCAATATAAAAATCTACAAAAACTAGGAATGGATCCTAAGCATGTCTACTAAGTTTCTAGAGAGTTTCAAGTCATTACACTACTGTTATCATGGTGTTTCAACTGAAAGTTACGTCGATGTTTCAATAAATTGCAATCTGAAAAGTACAGACCAGCAGTGACTAAAACTGCGATATCTCATAGCTCACAGATCGGAATCAAGATCCGTCAAGTGTGCTGGAAACTAGATTCATTAGGGTAAAATTCTCTTTTATATAGTTTTGGCTGATTCCTATTGTAACAGGGTCGAAACCTCTGTACAAAATAAAATAGGCAGCAAGACATAACAAAAATCATCATATATATATGTCAAAGAGAATAATCAACATGTTCTTGTTATCATGAAATGCATTATCATTAATGTACAACAAGTTGAAGAGAAATTCTACTGTATATAAGGCAAGATTATAATTTCACGATTCATTTCTTGAGATTTGAATAAATTAACATGTATTCATATCATTCTATGTATCTCATATGCAAGTTCTAGTCAATTTGTTCATGTCGTGTATGCATGCAAGTTTGGGTTTGAATCAATGGATATTGCCACGAGCCAAGAATACTTTGGGTTAGCTCGTGTAAACTCTAGATATCCCCAACGGAAAGTATACAAAGCAGTATTAAGATAATCGAAGTGGAACTACTTGCGGAGGAGATCAATAATCTTG